>CM067168.1:28151631-28201818 GCA_034093135.1 Erigeron breviscapus
AAACGTACAACAAATACAAATGTTTTGAAGATTTTGAATACTTACAACAATTGGACATGAGAGGAATCTCCTTCCAGGGTTCTTTCTTGTCCAGGAGGTGCGTGGATTTATACGATAACCACAATAACATAAAACCTCACCGTCACGCAATACGTTGCTTCGATTGTTCCTTTTTAGATGAATTGAAGCAGCAGACATAATCGTGGATTTTTTAGGGTTTTGGAAAGAGGGGAATGGGGGTCTCGAGAGAGAGAGAGAGAAAATAATGGTGGGGTTTTTTTAATATATAGATATATATTGCAGAAATAATAACAAGCATACTTTTGGCACGTGATATCGAGAGGACGTGGTGGATGATGTGGCACTTAACCGGGTAAAAAGTGATTTTATCCGGTAATACCCCTTAATACGTTTTTTAGCCGGGTTTTTACCCCACATTAAAACTTTTTTTTGTTGGGACCCCGGAAAAGGTTTTTGTGACAAGTTGGATGACTTTCCAAGTAATTAGCCCATAAATAAATTACACATTGAAAAATACATATTGTCTCATCAAGTTATCTTACAAGTTATTTGTATTATTGCATTGTTCTTTACTTATTGTCTTTTATATAAGTAATCTATCTAGAACTTGGTATATACACACTGCAACTGGTCGTCTCCAGTTCAGTGCATATATTGCAAAGTAACTCCACCATCGACATAGAGGTGTCTTCAGTAGTACCATCTATTGAGTTGGGACTAACAGAAAGAGATACCTAAGGCTAAGGGAAAGAGTTTTGGTCCTTTGAGCATATTTAACTATGGCTAAGACACCAGAGTCTCGAATCTCTTTGACTCACTTTACCCAGGAAAAAGATTGCATTTGTAATTCAAACTTTAGAATATATGAGTTATAAACCATGTAGTCAAGCTCAAAGTAGTCATTGTTTGGGTCAAGTTCAAGAAACTTTTTGAATAATTCAGTCTCAAGACAACAAATAGCTAAGTTCAAGTTCATGGCAACTAGTGAGTCAACTTCAAGCAAAGTTTCAAGTAGCTAAGTTTAAATTCAATGTAAGTTCAAATGGGTCAAGATCAAGATCAATATAAATTTTCAATCGAAGTCTTCCGCTGAGCAGAGCCGGCTCTAGAGTATCTATGGGCTAAGCAACCGCTTTAGGCCTTCAAAAATCTTAGGTCTCAATTTTTTGTATAGTAAGCTTAGTGTTTGGACTTGGGGTTAAGTACCATTATACAATTTTCATAGGAATAACACTCTTATTAGTTTTTTCATCAACCTCTACACTTTTCTTTTACTAGTAGTTAAACGATATAAGTTGAGATCTTTTTTTTTTGCTTCCTTTGTTTTTTTTTTAAATTTAGATGCTAATGAAGTAGGCCCCCAAAACTAATTTTGCTTAAGGACCATAAAACCCTTAAGCCGCCACTGCTGAATAGTTAAATGCTTGATTATCAAAGCTCGTTTTTAGCATGTTTATGTAGATTCAAGGGCTTTTAGTAGAAGTCAACAATTTGTATTTGGTCAACTGCAGGGTACTTTGTAATTTAGGTTATGGGTCAATACATTTGCTAAATATATAGTTCTAAATGTTTTTAATTTGTATTTGTATTGTGTTTTGTAACTTTAATGAAACTTTAGGGTTTGTTTGGTAATATTTTGGTTGGCAACAATTGGCAAAAAAAGGCACTACACCGTACAATTTGGCAAGTTTTTGGCATATATAGATGGAGGGTTCTTATTGGCTAGAATTTAGCCAAAACTTGCCAATTTGCCACAAGATTGACACTACACCCTTGCCCCTTAGGAACCAATAGAAAGAATGAAAATTAACAAGAGTTTTGCAAACTAATGCAAGTTGTACTTTAGAATTATTGTAAAGTTGTAAGATGTTTCTTTCTGTCACAGAAGTCAGCAACTCAGATAGTTGGTAGGATGCTTTACTATGTTAATATGTTAACTGTAGTTTTTTTTATATGTTGTTATCAGGATGAAGTTTTCTCTATTCAAGTTAACCAACGAAAACAGGTCTTTTGAATCAGATATACGCGGTCTTAGTTTCCGAACCCTTTCCCGAGTCATCCCCAAAATGGTACTTAGTGCGATTCGAACCTGAGTATCTCTTATTAGGAAATTAGGAAGTTAGGCATGTAGAACTCTAGGCTACCTTGGTGGTGGTTTAGGTTGTTCTCATCCTCCAAGTACAAACTTTTAAGAACTTTTAATACTAAAATATTCTATATAAGCGACAAGCAGGTAGTTTGGTAAACTAGGAAACCAGTGTAATATGTTCCTAATTGGCTAAGAAGACAAATCATATGTTAATAATTTAATCACACATGAAAACAAATCTGCCGTCTTGATACTAAGTCTAAACCATATAAAACCAAACAAGATTTATCAAAACAATTTCTTTATCAAGGACAACCAAAGAACACAGGTTAATCAAAGATAACTTTTATCCGAAACAAACCACCATATCTTCCAAAAAAAAGCACATCTACCTTGTGTTGTTTATGCCTTTTAGTATATAATACAATACAATCCCCTAACTATCGAATCACACACTTTTTTTTTCTTCTTTTCCTAAAAATAATACTTGTTCTTTCTTGTTTGTGATTCAATGATCAAGCAAGACGCGTTATTCTTCCCCTACTTTCCTTCCAACACCGACCCAAATCAAGAAGTGATAACGTTTGGTGAACCTGAGCCAAACTCAATCCCTGATCCTATATCAGATTGGTTAGAAGATTCGATATCTTACCTACCATCATTTCTGGATGATCCATATGGCGGATCCACCAATATCATCGACGATAACTGGTGGCCCCCTTCTCAAGATTTAGAGCAAGAGCTCTTCAGCGGTGCTACTAGTAGTATTCTTACCTCAAACTCTATTAACGATTCTAACATTACTGTCGTTGGTACCAATACAAAGATAATGCCTACTGATTGTTTGATTGTTTCTGGTGAGTCAAATAAGTTCGTGTCTGATTTATCCAAGAAACGGAAAGCTCCTGATGATGATCATGTGTTGAGGCCTCCTGGGCAAGTTAAGAAGCCAATAAATAAAAGGGGCCAGGGGAAGTCAGCAAAGGACAGTTCTAATAACGTCAATAACAGAAACGGTAGGTGGGCAGAGCAGTTGCTAAATCCATGTGCTGCCGCGATCACTGCTGGAAACGTGACACGTGTCCGCCATCTCCTCTTTGTCCTCCGTGAACTGGCCTCCCCGAGTGGAGATGCCAACTACAGACTGGCGTCTCACGGGCTGCAAGCCCTCACTCACCACCTCTCGTCTACCAACAACCAACCTGTGAGGGTGACAGCAGTCCCTCCCATCAATTTCTCCACTGTGAAACCAAAATTCTTCCAACAATCTCTCATCAACTTCAACGACATCAATCCATGGTTCACTATCCCAAACAACATCGCCAACAACTCTATCCTCCAAGTATTGTCAGAGCATGCCCATAGTAGTAACAGTCTTCACATACTAGATATCGGAGTCTCCCATGGGATTCAATGGCCCACACTGCTAGAAGCATTAAGTCGTCGACCAGGTGGGCCTCCTCCGTTGGTTAGACTCACAGTCGTACCCCCAACAAATGAGGACTATCATATTCCTTTCGCAAATTGCCCACCTGGCTACAATTTCATCTCAAATCTTCTACGTTCTGCCAGTGAATACAAGATTAACCTACACATCAATAGACTAGACAATTACTCTTTACAAAAGTTAAATGCGGAAGTCAAAAAATCCTCCCCGGATGAAACCTTAATCGTGTGTGCTCAGTTTAGACTTCACAATCTAAACCACAACAATCCAGATAACAGAACGGAGTTCTTGAAAGTGATACGGGGTCTAGAACCGACAGGAATGGTTTTGAGTGACAACAACATGGACTGCAGCTGCAACAACTGTGGCAACTTCGAGACAGGGTTCGCTAAGAGAGTAGATTACTTGTGGAGCTTCTTGGATTCAACAAGTGTAGCTTTTAAAGGGAGAGACACGGAAGAAAGAAAGATGATGGAAGGTGAAGCTTCAAAAGCATTGATCAACGTGTGTGAAATGAACGAAAACAAAGAGAAATGGGGGGAAAGGATGACAAGAGTTGGGTTTGTCGGGGACGTCTTCAGGGAAGACGTGATGGACGGAGCACGAGCGTTGTTGAGGAAGTATGATAATAACTGGGAGCTCAAACATGATCAGGAAAGAGATAAATGTGTTGGGTTATGGTGGAAAGGACAACCTGTTTCATTTTGCTCTTTATGGAAATTAGATACAATAACTAATGACAGTTTATTATTAGAAGTTAAAACAGTTAACAAATAAGTCTAGAGTTGAAAGTTGATGTATTTTTTTTTGTATCAATTACATGTTTCTTTTGTTTTGTAACTTTCAATCCATTAGACATATGATCCTTCACATAAACTATTAAGCAAGTTATTTTTCCATAATAAATAGAGTTTCAAGTTTCCATAAAGAGAACCAAGTTTCTTGATCATGTATATATATCATGAAAAATGAAAGAGAGTGGGGTACAACATTATTTATAAAAAAAAAACAAACAAGCTACTTATCGTCGGAACTAACGTACTCGTTGAGATCCGGGAGGATCTCGTTATCGGGATCAAAGTCATGTGCTTGGGTCGACCAAAGATGATCAATCAAGTCCGCCGTAAGCATGTTGTGTGTTTCTCGGTTTTTAATGGCATGGCGGTTTTGAATTCGTTGTTCGAGTGGAGTCATTTGTTCCCAATAACCCGGTACTAGAGAAGGTTCATCCGGATTGTAGTCTTGATATATGGCCTTGCCCTCGTCCTCCAATATCATGTTATGCAAGATGATACAAGCATAAATCACGTCTTGCATGAGTATTTTGTCCCAATACTGAGCCGGATGATTAAGGACCTTCCATCTCTTTTTTAACACACCAAAAGCCCTTTCTATACCCTTACGTGCCGACTCTTGCTTTTTCTTAAAAAGCTTTCTCTTCTCGTCAACTGGATCGGTAAAAGTCTTGACGAATGTAGCATACTCGGGGTATATCCCGTCGCCTAGGTAGTACCCTCTCTCATAGAAGTTACCGTTTGCATAAAAGGAAGCTACATATTAGTAAATAAAAACGTATTAGTAAATAAGTATATAAATTAAATAAATAACTATATAAATAAAACGTATTAGTAAATAAAATTAGTAAATAACTATATAAATTAAATAAATAACTATATAAATTAAACGTATTAGTAAATAAACATATAAATTAAACATATACCTGAGGGCGCCAAACCGGATATAAGATCTTCAAGCACAGGAGATGACTCGAATACGTTGATGTCATTATGAGACCCTTGTGGCCCAAAGAAAGCATTCCAAATCCATAGATCATACGATGCAACCGCTTGAAGAATCAACGAAGGTCTACCTATGTCACCCCGTGTGTGGGTGCCTCGCCAGGCCGTGGGACACATCTCCCACGGCCAATGCATACAGTCAATACTACCAATCATACCGGGAAAACCATGAACTCTTTCATGCACATCATATATACGCTGAAGATCAGTCCATGTTGGTCTACGTAGGTATGTACGTCCATACAATTGAATTACACCTAAAAAATATATAATAACATATACGTAAACTAATATATACAAACCTAATATATATATAATAACATTACTAATAATATAATAATGTAACGTATATAAAAAAGTAACATAAAAGCAACGTACCACTACAAAAATGGCCAAGCGCCTCTCGTGAGGTCCTCTCCGCCATTTGCAAATACTCGTCTAGCAAATCGCTCGCCACGCCGTATGCTAGTTGTCGAATTGCGGCTGTACACTTTTGAAGTGCGGTAAAACCTAACTTTCTCGCGGCGTTCACTCTTTGTTGAAAATATATATACTCCCGTTCCATGTCGCCCACAATCTTTAAAAACAAACCCTTATGCATTCTAAACCGTCGTCTAAATTGTCTCGGGGTGTAAGTCGGTTGATCCGCGAAGTAGTCTCGCATCAAGTTCTCTTGTGCCTCTGCCCGATGACGTACAAGAACCACCCTTCTTGTAAAACGCGACCTCTCTTCTTCTTCTTCTTCCTCCTCCTCCTCCTCCTCCTCTTGCGCGACCCTCATGGCCAAAGTAACGGCGGCAACAACCGCACTTTCTACGACATCATCGTAATCCTCGGAACCGAACGAATCAAAAGACGACGATGATGATGAAGACGACCGCATTTTTATATGTGTTTTAGTATGTATATATGTTGTAGTATGTTGTGTGTGTTTTTTATATATATAATGTGTGTATATATAGAGAGAAAGGAAGGAAAACAAAAAAATAAAATAAAATTTAAATGTTGGTCAAAGTTTACGTTGGAGTGGGTACCCAAAATAGCCGTTGGCACATCTCCATAGACAATTGCCTCCCGTCCAAAATCGGCCAGCCTCCCATTTTTTTTCTCCAAGAACGCCGCGTGGGGCGGTGTGGACGGCGTCTCGCCGGCGTTCTCGAGCGCTTTTTGGGAAGGGGACGCCTTGTTCCTATCAGTCTAACTGAGTTTGATAATGTCTAAGATAACAGTTTGATCCAAAAGCAGATTACAATGTTTGATTAGATATATATACGTAATGATACTTTAAATATACATTACAAATACAATGTTTGATTAAATATATAAGGAATTACAATTACAATTTCTATATTGAGTTTTGGATATACTCGTATTGCCAAAGTGTATCTCGGCAAGATTATATATTACACAGATTATAAACTGCCAAATAATTACGATTACGAGTATTACATAATAAGTAACAAGAACCACCGACGGTCACGGATACCTCGGCTAGTTACGTACGTTTTGTGCATCTGAGTCAAAAGACTCTTTATCTTCGGATAAACTAAAAAACCTCATTCGTTTAGTCGTTTAATAGCCACCGGTTATAAATGATATAACAAATTTGTTGAGTGAAGTTGGAGCTTCCATACTTGTAGCGTGTCCTACGTCCGTCAGTATTTCCAGCTTCGACTTTGGACCCAGGTGCCTGTATTATACAAGTAGTTTTCGTTTTTCTTAAAACTATATGATTCTTTTAGGAGGATTTATCATTTCCCATAATAATACTCACCTTTGTAGGTCGTGTGCCAAATGAACCGGGAAGATATTGTCTTTGTCTCCCCATAGTATTAGTGTTTCCTTCATATCAAATAAACTCATTCATATTAGATACATAAATTTGCTAACTATAGGTGATTTGTGATGACATGGAGGATGTTTGTAGGAAGGATATTGTTGTGGCTGATGAGGTGGAGGGCATTCATCCTTGGGTGTTTGTGGAAAGGATGGTGAAAGATGGAGGTAGACGACAAAAGTTGGATGAATGATGAATTGGTTTGACAAAATATAGTTTGGTTGTTTGTAGGAAGGATGCATATATTATTGTTGTGGATAAAAAATCTTTGTGTTAAGGATGAATGAAAAGCTGACATGTCATGCTGATTAGGATGTTCGTTAGATGGACATCCTGAACTGATGCAGACAGTCTAATGCCCCTGGGGCACTAGTTATGAACTTATGGTTTAGTTAATGAACTCCAACTTTATGAAATATATGTATTTATGATTCGTGTAAAAATGACAAATGTTAATTTAGTTAATGAGTATTAAACATTAATTTTGATTATTTAGTAAACTTTGAATTTATTAAATGCATCATAACTAATGTCTTAGAAACATTATATATATAGTTAGCAAATCTCAAACAATAGATGAGATATTGTTAGTTACTGCATGCAGTTATCTTTTATTCTAACCCAAAATCGAAAGGTAGTTGATCTTGATCACAATATAACCATATGTTTGCTTTAACAAATCGGTTATATTTTTTTTTAGACAGATCAAGTATTTATTGTTAAAATTCTTGTAAGTATTGGTGATTTGGTGGGATATTTGGCATTCCAATAGTTGGCCGGAAATTGACTTATCCACTAGCTAGTTTTTCACATTTAATTAATTAATAGTGGAGTAGTTTTCACAAGGAATAAAAATAAGATAATTTTCGCAAGTAAAACGTGGAGTACGTCGTTCACATTGTGTTGTGTTCAAAAATAAATTTCATATGCATGGCATTGGCACCTGATTTAGAACAGGAAAGTGAAGATCAGGTTTCTCCGAAAGCAAATACTCCAATTCTTGTTTCTCTTTCTTGCAACTATCTTCCTGCAATCGATCACAAGCAATATTTATATATACTAAAAGACAACTGACCTAATAGTTTATTAACCAATCATAGCTCTTGATTTTATCAAATTGGAAATTGATGATGTCATAATTAATTTAATTATAAATTAAAAATCCTAATAATCATTATCCAAATATATTAGTATATTATATTTATATTAATATTTGTAGAAAAAATCTCATTAATTTACACTTTTTTGTTTTCCATCAATAATTTACACTTTTTACCTTCACTAAATACTTAATCTATAATTATTAAAATTTGTAGTTATCAACTTGAGAATTTTATTTTAGATTTTCATCATTTAATTAATTATTTTAACATTTTATTTCTAATTTTCTTCTTCCAAAAAATCTTTTCTTTTAATATATTAAAAGGCAGTTGCTCTAAAAACTTATTGACCAATCACAACTCTAGATTCTTAAAGTTGACTTTTGTTTTCAATTTTGAATTTAATTTACACTTTTTTGTTTTCAATCACAATTTTACACTTTTTAACTATTAATTCCAATATAATAGATAAAGAATAATAGCTAATATATATCCAATAGAATAATAGCTAATATATATTAAATATAATAATAGCTAATATTGTTAGGACCAGTTCACCTGGAACTGTCCAGTCACCAGTTTACACTTGTCAGTCACCAGTTGCATCTGGAGACCAGTAAAACTGGTGACCAAGAAGATTTGTCCAGAAATATATTGAAGTCCAGTTGCACCGTACAGTCAACGCAACCGAAGACTTCCTCCAGTTGAGAACTGACCAAGTTGAAGAATCATTCCAGTTGAAGTCGAAGACAACAAATGGAAGATAGAGAATGGCAATGGCAGCGAAGCCCAGTTGACATTCTAGTCAGTTACAAACTGGAGACCATCAGTGGAAAGCCCTTACAAAGCTTTACACTGATTACGAGGAATTGACTTATATGCTTTATGTACCTTTACCCGGATAATAAGCCTTATCTTATTATTTAAGTAATAAAAGGTACATAAAGGTGGTTGAGTAAAGTTGCTTTAACATGCGACTTTACACTGCCTTTTAAGGAATTAAATGCTATTCCTTAAATGATCTCAACCACATTTGTACGGCTAAAGTTAACATCCCAATGTTAACTTTGCCTATAAATACAAGTCATTGCACAACAAGAATATCAAGTGAAAACATACAAACACTTCACACTTTGCAAACCTGCAATATTCTTGGTGAACTTGTGCAATATTCTCTCAATCGCTAAAAGGAACATTTCACAACTTTAAGTGTTTCGATTGTCTTGAGAAATTCCGAGTATAGATCAATTGTATTTCATAGGTTGTTAGGATATTTACATTCTTTGTATTATCTTGGTTCCGCAACAACCTTTTAATTTGTTTAACATCAATAAATAAATTACACATTGAAAATTACATATTGTCTCATCAAGTTACTTTACAAGTTATTTGTATTATTGCATTGTTCTTTACTTATTGTCATTTATATAAGTAATATATCTAGAACTTGGTATATACACACTGCAACTGGTCGTCTCCAGTTCAGTGCATATATTGCAAAGTAACTCCACCATCGACATAGAGATGTCTTCAGGTAGTGCCATCTATTGAGTTGGGACTTACAAGTGGTATCAGAGCAGAAGGCTAATAAACCTGCCTAGATCTGCTAAGATGAACACTACTGAAGGTGGAGATGGTTCTGGTCAAGGTGAAATCCCTTTGAATAATAATGCCCAACCTTTTCAAAATGTGAATACTAACCCTCCTCCTCCTACTACCCCAAACCACGTCCATGTACACTACTCTAACACTCCTGTTCCCAAATTCGATGGAAACAGTGAGACTTTTGGTACATGGAAAGCTAGAATGCTTTTGCATTTTGGTGGGATTGAAAGGTATATGTTGAAAATCCTTAAGGATGGACCATATATACCCATGTCCCTTGGGGTCAGTCCTCTTCTAGATCCAACTGGAAGAAGAGGTTCAAGAGAAAAGCCTGAAGACCATTGGTCTGATGAGGATCGTAGACTTGTTGATCTGGACACCAGACTCAAGAACATGATCCTTGGGGCTGTTCCTAAAGATCTAATTCCAACACTTGTGTTGTTCCCCAGTGCTAAGTCAATGTGGGATGAATTAGTTATTCAGTTTGAAGGAGGTGATGACACTATTGTCACCAGAAAAGTTGCCTTGAACAAGAAGTATGAATCCTTCTTTGCCTTGCCCAATGAAAGTCTAACTGGTACATACACCAGATTTTCTAGCCTCATTAATCAGATGAGAGGCTTGGGTGTAGAGAAGGATAAGGATATTCTTCTTGAGAAGTTTTGTGATATTCTTCCTTCCAAATGGGAAAACATGGTTCTTGTCTTGAGACAAGGTAAAACCTTGCACAGCCATACTCTTGCATCGCTCTTTGGAGCCTTCAGATTCACTGAAGATAATAATGCTGCAAGACTGGTGGCTGAGCAAGATGCCATGAACCATGCTCAGAGTTCCAAGGTTGCTAGTGTACCTGAGCGACCTTGTGCTGCCTTAATGTCTGCAGAGAGTGTCCAGGCACACTCGATGAAGGAGATGTTAAACAGTTTCTTGAACTCTGGCCTGACCACTGAAAACAGTGATGGTTGTAATGAAACTGACGATGATGATCTGGTCGCCATGATTGCTAAAACCTTTAACAGGTTTAAGCATAAATCTAAAAGATTTAATGGCCCCAACAATGCTTCCAGCTCCAGCTCTCTGGATAAGACCAACCTTACATGCTATAAGTGTGGCAAGAAGGGTCACTTTATGAAGGAATGCAGATCTAGTCAGTTGAACAACCAAACTGGCCCCCCTGTCCCTAATTTCAATCGGCCTGATGATAGCTACAAAGCTAAATACAAGAAGCTTAAGGCCCAGATTGCCCTCCTGTCCATGGAAAAGGAAAAGGATCAGTGCTTAATGGCATAAACTGAGGGAAAATGGGAGTACTCTAATGACTCATCAGTTGATGAAGAAGAGGAAAGGGACCAGTGGACCCATCAAGAAAAGATGGGTTCACAAAAAGAACTAATGATTTTTGTGTGTGTGTAGGGCGATCGAAAGAAGAATATCTGTATCTGGACAGCGCTGTTGGCCGGACTATGACCGGATGTAAGCCCCTACTGGAAGAGTTCACTGTCCAAGATGGACCGACAGTGACGTTTGGTAACGATCAATCTGGAAAGACTGAAGGATATGGTGTGCTCAATAATGGACAAGTCGAATTCAAAGAGTTGCATTTGTAAATGGTTTGAAATACAACCTGATCAGTGTAAGCCAACTTTGTGATGATGGCTTCAGAGTTTTGTTCGATATTGCACAAGGCACCATATTTAACAAGGATTGGAAAGTGGTGATGATTGCACCAAGAAAAGGAAATGTGTACATCATGGATATGGAACCAGCTCCAGAAGAGCAATGTTTCTATACCAAAGCTGATGAGAACACCAACTGGCTATGGCATAAAAGATTATCCCATCTTAATTTTAAGAATATCAACAAGTTGTCTCGCAAACAACTGGTTGATGGGATACCTCAAATTTCTTTCAATAAAGAAAAGCCATGTCCAAGGTGTGAGATGGGCAAGCAGAAAAGGGCCAGTTTCAAAACTAGGCAAAATTTTAGCATCGCTGAACCTCTTCACATGCTACATATGGATCTCTTTGGTCCAGTGAATGTTCAAACTAGAGCTGGAAAGAAGTACACTCTAGTTGTGGTTGATGAATTCACCAGATACTGCTGGGTGGTATTCATCAGATCCAAAAGTGATGCACCTGCTGAAATCATCTCTCTCATTAAAAGAATTGAGCTCAAGTATACTCGAAAAGTTTGTCAGTTGCGAAGTGATAATGGTACTGAATTCCAAAATAAGGTACTTGAAACATTTTGCAATGACACTGGCATCTCTCAAAACTTCTCATCAGTTCACTCTCCAGAGCAAAATGGAGTTGTGGAAAGAAAGAATCGCACACTGATAGAAGCCGCCAGAAGTATGCTATCTGAATCTAGTCTTCCCACCAGTTTTTGGGCTGAGGCAGTTGCAACTGCTTGTCACACCCAAAACCGGTCAGTCTACATCAAGAGACATAAGAAGACTGCCTATGAAGTACTCAGGAATCGTAAACCAAATATTGGATATTTCCATGTATTTGGTTGTCCAGTTTATATCTTAAACGATTCCAGTCAGCTTGGAAAGTTTGATGCAAAGCTGATGAAGGGGTATTTTTAGGTTATTCAGATATTCGAAAGGCCTTTAGAGTTTATAATTATAGACTCCAAAAGGTTCATAAGACAATTCATGTCACATTCGATGAATCAACTGAAGCAATCAACAAGAGACCAAGCCTTGATACTACTCGAGTCGTTCCAATCAATTTTGGTGAAGCTGACCAAGTTCATCCGTCAGTTGTTTCACCAAAAGATGTTTCCAGTTACAACAAATTGGAACCAGTTAAGAAGAAGAAAAGCACCAGTGACACATCATTCTATCCCTCCATCAATTTCAACTTACCACAAGAATTGGTGATTGGATCTGATGTACGTGCCACTCCAATATCAGCACCAGTTCAAACACCTACTTCTCCAGTTCTTCATGAAATGCCTTCTAATGAGGAATTTCATGATGCTAATCGAGACCTCATTGACTCTGATGAGGTTGTAGAAGTTGTTTGGACTGATCCTTCTCCAGAAGCTGTTGCAACTGAAGAAGATCGCCAGGTGACTTGCACTGATATTGTAGTTCACCAGCCTAGTCATTACACTAGATGGACTCGAGCACATCCAATTGAACAGATTGTGGGAGATCCAAATAGTGGGGTTCAACCTTTATGAGAGTGACTCTCCCGGCAATTGAAAGGCAGGACGCCTTCCATCTGGACAACCTTAATGCAAATGTCTCGAATAAAAAATCCCAATTTGCAATCCTATTCATATTACCCCCAATACGTATCCCCAAATGATCAAACGGGATGCAACCAACCCTACAGAAAACTTTATTTGTGACTCTTCTTACCTCAGCTTCTTCCACCCCCACACCGTATATTTGTGATTTCCCCAGCAAATGCGGAAGGCTCTAAGAATCCGAGCCACTTGCCGGACCTTTACCTCTGACCACTCCCCCACAAACGTGCAGTCATCTGCGTAAAGAAGGTGAGACAACGAAGGCCCCTGGTTCGGTAAAGAAAGCCCAGTAAACGATCCTTCACTACTTGCCCTTTTCATCATTCCCGTAATGCCTTCCATCACTATTAGAAACAAAAAAGGAGATATAGGATCTCCCTGTCGCAACCCTTTTGAGCATTGGAATTCAAAAGTGGGCGACCCGTTAACGAGGACAGCCGAGCGAGCCGACGATACTATCCCATAAATCCAACTACACCACCTTTCTCCAAAACCCATTTGTCTCATAACCGACAAAAGGAATCCCCAATTGACATTGTCGTAAGCTTTTTCGAAATCCACCTTGAAGATAAACGCCTTCCTTTTGCTTTTCTTTACCCATGAAATCAACGATTAGAGGCCCATCCAAGATCAAGCGATCACTAAGAAAGGCCGTCTGATTCTGCGAGATCAGTGGGCTTAACACTTTCCTTAACCCGTTCGCCAAAATCTTGAATATGACTTTGCTTATGATACCCACCAACGTGATCAAGATTGTCTAATAAATAAATGAATTATATATGTGACATAAATGTGGCACTTAGAGGCTCCCCAATGGTGACCACTCATCCCCCTAGGACTAGTCCCTGTCAGCGCCACATCAGCAAAAAAAGCTCCAAGGACTAATCCCCCCAAAATGCACCCAATGGACTCATCCCTCAAAGACTAGTCTTGGACCCACCAATTATTTAATTTTACCCATTTATCTAAACTATAAATAAACTTTACACTTTTAACCCTCTAAACTATAAATAAAATACATTTTAAGCCCATTAACACAAACTATTAATAAAACACCCAACTTCATTAAAATTAAAAATACAATACATTTCGAACATAAAAATAAAAAAAACAAAGTACAATAAAATAAAGCACACAACCTAAAAATGGAAGAAAAAAAAACCAAAAAAAAACACAACGACATTTTTATTTTTTTAAACTAAACCTAAACTAATTGGGACCGAATAGGAAGTCTTTGTACTCCGCCATGAGTTTCTTCTTGGCTTCCTTGATGTACCTCTTTTCCTCGTCATCACACTCTGTTTGGCCCATGAACGAAAGAGCCGAATACATGGTGCGCTTCCTTTCTTCCTCACGAATGGCAGCCAAAGATTGTTGTTGTTCATCCAACACCGCCTCTTTTTTACACCCAAGTCGGTCGAGTCGGGCGGCTAGGTCGGAAGCTGAAGAACGAGCAGACCCCGCATCGGAAGAAGCAGATGTTCGTGATGCCTTTGACCTAGTAGGGGGCGCGTATACTTATCCCCACCGAAGAGGTCATTATCACCAAGATCCACCGGCTCGAATTGGGTCTCCTCCTCCTCCTCCTCGTCACTGTCAACAACATTAAGAATGTTTTTCCTTTTATGCATGCTTCGCCCCAGAACATCATGACCGGATGGAGCGAAGAACTTTGGCTTATCTTTCACAAGCAACCAACACTCGTACATGGTAAACTGAGTTTTGGTTTGACTAAAGTACTCTGAACGCGCTTCCTCCATGACTTGGGCATCGTTCTCACCACTAGATCGATGATCATCATAGCCTTTCCAGATTGCATTGAACTTGTTTACATTTGTTTTGATTTTTCTCCACTTGCCACTAATCTGATTGTGATTTCTTGGGTTGTTGGGGAATCTTGCATTATACTTCTCTTTGATTTTCCCCCAAAAACAATCAAGCGATTGGTCTTTGCCAACTATTGGATCTTCTGTAGCATCGATCCAACACTCAGTGAGAACTTTCATTTCAAGCTCGCTCCAATGTGACGAGTTTGCAGCAGGTTCTTTTGGTTGTTTGCTTTTCTTGGTGCGTTTGGCCATGCTTTTGACCCGGCCCTTCTTTCGTTGTGTTTCAGGAATGGATTGGGGGGTGGGAACAGATTCGGGTGTGGGAGCGGAGTGTTGATCAGGTTGTTGAAAACATGCTGCTGATGATGACCCCCCATGGTAGAAACTAGGGGGTTGTGTAGCGGCAAGTGAAGCATAATAAGCTGCCATGAATTGAGGATGAACGGTATTTGTGATGGGTTGTTAGTATACGATTGATTAAATTCGTTCACGGCGTTGTTCCAGAAGTCGTCGGCTTTTTGGTTGTTGAAGTTCGACATGATTTGTGCTTAAAATGGATTTGTATGTGTTAATATATCTGAATAATGAAAGTGTGGTGTGTTCTAGTGCTTATGAAGTTGTATATATAGGCTTTTTCAAAAACTAGCCGTTAAAGGACTAAAAGTGTAAACTTTTTGTACTGCAGGTGGTCAAACAGGCCGTTAGAGGGACCTGTTTTGCCAACTTTTGAAACTTCAAATGTTTTGTCTTTTTCCTTGTAAACTAGCCGTTGCATTTAAAAAAAAAAAAAAACATAAACATTCGTCCCTGCAGGAACGAACCACCCGGACGAGCGACCCGAACGAACCAGGGACGAGTCCCACCCAACGGTGTGGACTCGTCCCTGTGAGTCGAACGAGCATAGGGACGAACCATTGGGGAGCCTCTTAGTAAAGTATAAGGTCAATAATCCACGAATGTCAAGCTGTTACATAAATGCAAAATTAGTCTGATGGTTAAGTGCATTAATCGATCACGATCAGTGGCAAATCCAAAAAATTAGAGGATAAGGGACAAATTTTTTTATTACGAGATTATAAGTTTTCGACTAAGTTTTCTATTGTTTTTTTGAGCTTTTGTGCAGGGGCATAAGGTATATTTGGTTAAATCTAGCGTTAAAAAAAAAAGAAAAAAAAATCAATTTGGGCTTTGATTGAAGGTGGGTCTTTCCCCTCCTAATTAGCTTGTGGATCCGCCAATGATCACGATAGTACCTAATATAATTTTAAAAAAAATGTTAGAATGTCAAACTAATTACAAATAAGTATTTACAAACTTATTTCACTAATAGAAGATGAAGAAAAAACATATATAAAAAAAAGGATATTGGACTTAATTGGTCCATCTTATATGAGAACTCAATTTATAAAATTGTATTTGTAATGAGCTTTTTATTCTAGCATTTCTTTAATATAAAGAGCACAAGTCATTGTCAATTCTGGAAATTCAGATGTCTCTGGAGAGATGATGAAAAATATGTCTCTAGACATTAGCGGATGCATAGTATATTGAGGGTTGATTTATTAGTGGAAATTATATATATATACTTTCATGATTACCTTTTTAAAGGCCTCTCACTTCATAAACTTCCATGTACTTTCATGATTACCTTTTAAAGGCCTCTCACTTCATAAAGTTCCATGTACTTTCATGATTACCTTTTTAAAGGCCTCTCACTTCATAAACTTCCATGTACTTTCATGATTACCTTTTAAAGGCCTCTCACTTCATAAAGTTCTGGATCCGACACTACTTCTATGATATGTTCTTGAGTTTATTTTCAGATAAGAGAAGGTAATAGAAAAAAGGGTAAATTACACAAATGATATTTAAGGTTTGTTCGAAACTACACTGGTTATACCTATAATTTAAAAATTATGCGAGACATACCCATCGTTGTCAAAAATTTACACTGACCATACCTATCGCTGACGGACGTCTATTTGGCCGTTAAGTCAAGTCACGTGCCGTGCATGTGAGGTATCAAAACCGTAACTTCGTGTAAACTTCAGGTATGATCCGTGTAATTACCATAATAAATTTTTTTTAAAGATATTTATATTTATATTTCATTTATTAAAGTGGGTAGATATTCTATATTAAAATTCACATATATATATATATATATATATTTATTTATTTTAAAAATATATATATATATATATATTTATTTATATATATATATATATATATTTATATATAATATAAATATTCTATATTAAAATTCACATATATATATTTGTTTTTAAAAAAAAACCTATTTCATAATAAAAAAATAAAAAATGTATGAAAAAATGTGATCAAACGATACAAGTTAAGGCTTAGAAAATCTAAGGTCAGACTAACAACTAACCTTAGAACCTCAAACCCAAAATGCTACAGATTGCTAATGTGATGTGAAATTATACTTTAAAACCGTGACGAGTCTTCGACTTTGCTTTACCCCTCTAATCTGAGGGGATGTCATCAAACCATACGAAAAAATTATATATTTTTTTTAATTATTTTTTTGTATTTCTTTATATATATATTAAATATATATATATATATTTGTTTTTAAAAAAAAACCTATTTCATAATAAAAAAATAAAAAATGTATGAAAAAATGTGATCAAAAAAAAGAAAAAAAAATCAATTTGGGCTTTGATTGAAGGTGGGTCTTTCCCCTCCTAATTAGCTTGTGGATCCGCCAATGATCACGATAGTACCTAATATAATTTTAAAAAAAATGTTAGAATGTCAAACTAATTACAAATAAGTATTTACAAACTTATTTCACTAATAGAAGATGAAGAAAAAACATATATAAAAAAAATAAAACTATATTTTCATAATAAATTTTATATCTTCAACTTAAAAACTAAAGTGTAAATAAAACTCTAAATTCTTAATAATTATTATTTTTAGGGTGAATTACAAGGATAATACCTGAAGTATGCACAAAATTACGGTTTTGATACCTCACATGCACGGCACGTGACTTGACTTAACTGTCAAATAGACGACCGTCAGCGATAGGTATGGTCAGTGTAAGTTTTTGACAACGATGGGTATGTCTCGCGTAATTTTTAAATTGTAGGTATGACCAGTGTAGTTTCGAACAAACCTCAGGTATGATATGTGTAATTTACCCTAGAAAAAAAGAGAAGATATAAAAAATAATTATCATTTCATTTCCTTTCTAATTATCCTATTTTTGGGAGGAAAAAATATGGTCAAAAACAAATTCTCTTACTTTCATTCCATTTCTTTTCCCTTTTTTCTTTAAAAAAAACTTAAAACACAACTTATTTTAAAATCTTATTATTTTTTCGGCTCTAATAAAAACTCAAAAACATAGTAATAGAGTTTACTATCGTCAAGCATTCTACTGTTTTTATTGTTTATTTCATTCATTCGACATTATCTTATCCTTTATTATTTTCATCAACAGTATTTATATCTTCAATTTGATGTTATAGTTTATCTTAATTATGTTGTATGTGATTGAAAAGATAATAATAATTATAAACATAGTCCAAATTAATACTCGTAACAGATTCTTTGTTTGATGCAGAAATTTGGGGTATGATCCAAAACCTTAAAAGATGGTGAGTATGATTATGTTTCATGTCCCTTTTTTTCTATACACATATAACAAAATAATAATGATATATATAATAATAAATGCATTCTTGTATCAATTATTTTTCTTAATATACTTTTCATTGAAAAAAATAAAACTATATTTTCATAATAAATTTTATATCTTCAATTCGGTGCATTAGAGTTATAGTTTATCTTAATTATGTTGTATGTGATTGAAAAGATAATAATAATTATAAACATAGTCCAAATTAATACTCGTAACAGATTCTTTGTTTGATGCAGAAATTTGGGGTATGATCCAAAACCTTAAAAGATGGTGAGTATGATTATGTTTCATGTCCCTTTTTTTCTTTAAAAAAAAATAATAATAAAATAAAAATAATATAAAAGTAAAAATTTTAGTGGTTTTTATGGTTCTAATCCTTTTTTAATTCACTATACAAATATAACAAAATAATAATGATATATATAATAATAAATGCATTCTTGTATCAATTATTTTTCTTAATATACTTTTCATTGAAAAAAATAAAACTATATTTTCATAATAAATTTTATATCTTCAACTTAAAAACTAAAGTGTAAATAAAACTCTAAATTCTTAATAATTATTATTTTTAGGGTGAATTACAAGGATAATACCTGAAGTATGCACAAAATTACGGTTTTGATACCTCACATGCACGGCACGTGACTTGACTTAACTGTCAAATAGACGACCGTCAGCGATAGGTATGGTCAGTGTAAGTTTTTGACAACGATGGGTATGTCTCGCGTAATTTTTAAATTGTAGGTATGACCAGTGTAGTTTCGAACAAACCTCAGGTATGATATGTGTAATTTACCCTAGAAAAAAAGAGAAGATATAAAAAATAATTATCATTTCATTTCCTTTCTAATTATCCTATTTTTGGGAGGAAAAAATATGGTCAAAAACAAATTCTCTTACTTTCATTCCATTTCTTTTCCCTTTTTTCTTTAAAAAAAACTTAAAACACAACTTATTTTAAAATCTTATTATTTTTATTTGCATTAGAGTTATAGTTTATCTTAATTATGTTGTATGTGATTGAAAAGATAATAATAATTATAAACATAGTCCAAATTAATACTCGTAACAGATTCTTTGTTTGATGCAGAAATTTGGGGTATGATCCAAAACCTTAAAAGATGGTGAGTATGATTATGTTTCATGTCCCTTTTTTCTTTAAAAAAAACTTAAAACACAACTTATTTTAAAATCTTATTATTTTTTCGGCTCTAATAAAAACTCAAAAACATAGTAATAGAGTTTACTATCGTCAAGCATTCTACTGTTTTTATTGTTTATTTCATTCATTCGACATTATCTTATCCTTTATTATTTTCATCAACAGTATTTATATCTTCAATTTGATGTTATAGTTTATCTTAGTTTAATACGTGATTGAAAAGATAATAATAATTATAAACATAGTCCAAATTAATACTCGTAACAGATTCTTTGTTTGATGCAGAAATTTGGGGTATGATCCAAAACCTTAAAAGATGGTGAGTATGATTATGTTTCATGTCCCTTTTTTTCTATACACATATACAAAATAATAATGATATATATAATAACAAATGCATTCTTGTATCAATTATTTTTCTTAATATACTTTTCATTGGAAAAAATAAAACTATATTTTCATCAACAGTATTTATATCTTCAATTTGATGTTATAGTTTATCTTAGTTTAATACGTGAATCTACATAATTCGGTGCATTAGAGTTATAGTTTATCTTAATTTAATACGTGAATCTACATAATTCGGTGCATTAGAGTTATAGTTTATCTTAGTTTAATACGTGAATCTACATAATTCGGTGCATTAGAGTTATAGTTTATCTTAGTTTAATACGTGAATCTACATAATTCGGTGCATTAGAGTTATAGTTTATCTTAATTATGTTGTATGTGATTGAAAAGATAATAATAATTATAAACATAGTCCAAATTAATACTCGTAACAGATTCTTTGTTTGATGCAGAAATTTGGGGTATGATCCAAAACCTTAAAAGATGGTGAGTATGATTATGTTTCATGTCCCTTTTTTACTATACAAATATAACAAAATAATAATGATATATATAATAATAAATGCATTCTTGTATCAATTATTTTTCTTAATATACTTTTCATTGAAAAAAATAAAACTATATTTTCATAATAAATTTTATATCTTCAACTTAAAAACTAAAGTGTAAATAAAACTCTAAATTCTTAATAATTATTATTTTTAGGGTGAATTACAAGGATAATACCTGAAGTATGCACAAAATTACGGTTTTGATACCTCACATGCACGGCACGTGACTTGACTTAACTGTCAAATAGACGACCGTCAGCGATAGGTATGGTCAGTGTAAGTTTTTGACAACGATGGGTATGTCTCGCGTAATTTTTAAATTGTAGGTATGACCAGTGTAGTTTCGAACAAACCTCAGGTATGATATGTGTAATTTACCCTAGAAAAAAAGAGAAGATATAAAAAATAATTATCATTTCATTTCCTTTCTAATTATCCTATTTTTGGGAGGAAAAAATATGGTCAAAAACAAATTCTCTTACTTTCATTCCATTTCTTTTCCCTTTTTTCTTTAAAAAAAACTTAAAACACAACTTATTTTAAAATCTTATTATTTTTATTTGATTAGAGTTATAGTTTATCTTAATTATGTTGTATGTGATTGAAAAGATAATAATAATTATAAACATAGTCCAAATTAATACTCGTAACAGATTCTTTGTTTGATGCAGAAATTTGGGGTATGATCCAAAACCTTAAAAGATGGTGAGTATGATTATGTTTCATGTCCCTTTTTTCTTTAAAAAAAACTTAAAACACAACTTATTTTAAAATCTTATTATTTTTTCGGCTCTAATAAAAACTCAAAAACATAGTAATAGAGTTTACTATCGTCAAGCATTCTACTGTTTTTATTGTTTATTTCATTCATTCGACATTATCTTATCCTTTATTATTTTCATCAACAGTATTTATATCTTCAATTTGATGTTATAGTTTATCTTAGTTTAATACGTGAATCTACATAATTCGGTGCATTAGAGTTATAGTTTATCTTAGTTTAATACGTGAATCTACATAATTCGGTGCATTAGAGTTATAGTTTATCTTAATTATGTTGTATGTGATTGAAAAGATAATAATAATTATAAACATAGTCCAAATTAATACTCGTAACAGATTCTTTGTTTGATGCAGAAATTTGGGGTATGATCCAAAACCTTAAAAGATGGTGAGTATGATTATGTTTCATGTCCCTTTTTTTCTTTCATGCTTTTTGGAGGGGCTATCACTTTTTTTCTTTCATGCTTTTTGGAGGGGCTATCACTTTTTTTCTTCTTACAATAATAACAATGATATATAATAATAGATCCATTTTTTATTCCTTTACCTGATTCCTTTCCTTCCTTCCTCGATCTTATTCTATATATACATAACTTTGCTTTAATTTATATACGTAGCTCATATAGAAAAACCAACCAATCCACCTGCAGATCATCATATCGAATTAATGGCAACGGCGGCTAGCTGTGATTACGGGATAATTCATCAGAATGGGTCCAAGAGACGAGGAGTGGCGATGGTTTTAGCAATGGTGACGGCTGTAGTGCTTTCACCCTTGTATGTAAATAATACGAGCAATGATGGTCAAAATGAAGCAGCTCATTACTTTTTGGAGAACAGCAGATTATGGAATTCAGGATTCGTTCTGCCTATGCTTCTTGCCGGTTTGATTGTTTCCATTAAGACAAGTTCTTCGTCGCCGTCGTCATCGGCAAGTGTTATATCATACGATCAAGATTATTCATCATCATCATCAAGCAGGTTACTAATTAGAATTGGGAGCTCATCATGGGGTTTAACTGGGATTCTTGGGATGCTATTGTTTGCATTGTATTGGCAACACTCTGTTCAACATTTTTTCTTCTGGAGATACATACGTACAGTAGAAAGATACATATGTATTTTCATTCAATTCAATTCCCTGTTCTTGTATATATGTTGATCATGATCATGGAAGTTGGAAGAAGAAGAATCCCTGTAGCGACTTTCAGTAATACGGAGGCCTATACTATATATGAACCTTTAATTATTATTATTATTATTATTATCTATTATTATTATTATTATTATTATTATTATTATTATTATTATTATTATTATTATTATTATTATTATAACACATGTATTATTATTATTATTATTATTATTATTATTATTATTATTATTATTATTATTATTATTATTATTATTATTATTATTATTATTATTATTATTATTATTATTATTATTATTATTATTATTATTATTATTATTATTATTATTATTATTATTATTATTATTATTATTATTATTATTATTATTATTATTATTATTATTATTATTATTATTATTATTATTATTATTATTATTATTATTATTATTATTATTATTATTATTATTATTATTAATATTATTATTAATATTATTATTATTATTATTATTATTATTATTATTATTATTATTATTATTATTATTGTTATTATTATTATTATTATTATTATTATTATTATTATTATTATTATTATTATTATTATTATTATTATTATTATTATTATTATCTTCTTTTATTATTATTATTATTATTATTATTATTATTATTATTATTATTATTATTATTATTATTATTAAATATTAATTATTAATTAAACCCTAGTCCAAGTCAGATGTTAGCTTGAAGGTTAAGTTATTAAGGATATATTTATACCCTATATATAGCCTAATAATTTAACCCTAACAAATTAACTCAATACTCATTCTCTCGATCTAAAACCGAGAACTCAAAACCACATTACAATTCCATAACCAAAAACTATATTATATTATATAGATAATTATAATACTTCCTCCGTCTCATTATAAGTGTCATGTTTTGAATTTTCAAAGTCCAATTTTTTCAACTTTGACCATAAATAATTTAATATGTGTTAGATAATAATTGATGAAAGTTATATGAATCGATTGTGTTTTAAGAGCCTTTTTCATTAATATAAATTTTATCAACTTTTATGTAACACAAAAAATTATATTTAAGGTCAAAGTTTAATAATAAATACTTTGAATATTCAAAATAAGACACTTATCATGGGACGAGGGAGTAAGTAACTTTGGTGGGCTTCTTACTTCGACAGAATCATTAATTGTGGTTCTTGGTTGTGTTCGACAAACACTAAACTAAAAGCTAACTAAGAGCTTTTGGTTTTTGGTGATTCGAGATTTAGCAATCTCCGAGTTTTGTTTGACGTGTCGTGTGTGCATTCGTAGAGAGGTTTTACTTTAAACCCTAAATAATAATAATTCTTATTATTAATTTTATTGGAAGCTAAGCTAAAAGGTACATATTCAATTCTTTACTTTGTTAATTAATTATATTGCATATGATTCTTTTCGCTGCGTACTCGTGATTATTTATATGATAATTGTGCATGAATCCTAACAGTGGTATCAGAGCCTACTATGTGATATATTAGTTACAAAGTTCAAAACTTGAAGGGGGGTTTAGGGTTGGTTTGATTTATTTAATAATTAAATATTAAAATTGTTTTTTATTTATTTATATATATATATAATCGAAATTTAATAAAAATAAAAATTAGGGTATTTGTTTTTTATTTATTTTATATATATAATCGAAATTTAATAAAAATAAAAATTAGGGTTTTTGTTTTTATTATTAATTCAACCTAATTAAGTTAATCGTTAAATTAAACCCTCTATGCAAGTTTTGATTGTGTGAATTGGCATATTTATTTGATATAAATTGCATGTTTTATGTATCTTTTATTTAATGTTGTTAAATAGAAGGGGGAAAGGTTCAGAAAGTAAAACAACCGAAAGCTAAGGGCAAGAACGTAGGTAAGGGAAAACAAGGTGCTTTAGTCTCAAAACCTAAAAAGACCCCTATGGCGAAAAAGGAGCATTCGGCTAAAAACCAGGCTTGTCATCTTGCTCATATTGGCAAGAAACGCATTGAAAGAATTCAACGTGAAGGGATCTTACAATCAAATGATGAATCATTTGAAAAATGTGTGTCTTGTATTTCCGGCAAGATGACAAGAAAACCTTTTCCGCATAAATCGGAGAAGGCTGGAGAGCTACTTGGACTTATACATACTGATGTATGTGGCCCATTTAGACATGTGTCAAGGAAGGGTGCTAGCTACTTCATCACTTTTACGGATGATTTCAGTCGTTATGGTTATGTTTACTTGCTTAAACATAAACATGAAGTCTTCGAAACATTCAAAGAGTTTCAAAACGAAGTAGAAAATCAACTCGGTAAAACCATCAAAATTCTTCGTTCGGATTAAGGTGGAGAATACTTAAGCCAAGAGTTTAAGGATTATCTAAAAGCTTAAGGAATTATTCAACAGCTTACTCCTCCATATACTCCACAACATAATGGTGCATCTGAGAGGAGAAATCGAACCTTGCTAGACATGGTGAGATCAATGATGAACCTTACGACTCTCCCATTTTCATTTTGGGATTATGCTCTTTACGCATTCTCAATATGGTTCCAACCAAGAAGGTTGACAAGACACCCCATGAATTATGGCATGGAAGTGTTCCTAATTTGTCTTACTTAAGGGTCTGGGGATGTGAGGCACTTGTGAAACGAGATACGCCTGACAAACTTCAACCTAGATCCGTTAAGTGCATCTTTGTAGGATACCCAAAGGAAACGATGGGTTACTACTTCTACTTTCCTACCGACAACACTGTTAAAGTTTCTCAATATGCTGAGTTCTTTGAAAAGAATCTCATCACTCAAAAAAACAGTGGGAGGATTGTCGAGCTTGATGAGACTCAAGAAGAAGATGTGTCACCTTCTGAAAATACTAGCGATCATCAACTTGGGGGGGGGGAATGTTCAAAGTGATGAACCTCAAGTTGAAGATAATGCGATTCCAATTCGTAGGTCCTCAAGGACAATACGTGTTCTTGAAAGATTGAATCTTAATATTGAGTCTGAAGAACACGTATTAGGAGACTTAAATGAACCTCCTAATTTCAAAGCTGCATTATCAGATCCAGAATCTGACAAATGGCTTGAAGCTGCGAATGTGGAAATGAAATCCATGAAAGATAATCAAGTCTGGAGCTTGGTTGATCTTCCACCTAATGTTAGAACCGTTGGGTGTAAATGGATCTTCAAGAAGAAGACGTGTCACCTTCTAAAAATACTAGCGATCATCAACTTGAGGGAGGGGGGGGGGGGGGGGGGGGGGGGGGGGGGGGGGGGGGGGGGGGGGAAGGCTGGAGAGCTACTTGGACTTATACATACTGATGTATGTGGCCCATTTAGACATGTGTCAAGGAAGGGTGCTAGCTACTTCATCACTTTTACGGATGATTTCAGTCGTTATGGTTATGTTTACTTGCTTAAACATAAACATGAAGTCTTCGAAACATTCAAAGAGTTTCAAAACGAAGTAGAAAATCAACTCGGTAAAACCATCAAAATTCTTCGTTCGGATTAAGGTGGAGAATACTTAAGCCAAGAGTTTAAGGATTATCTAAAAGCTTAAGGAATTATTCAACAGCTTACTCCTCCATATACTCCACAACATAATGGTGCATCTGAGAGGAGAAATCGAACCTTGCTAGACATGGTGAGATCAATGATGAACCTTACGACTCTCCCATTTTCATTTTGGGATTATGCTCTTTACGCATTCTCAATATGGTTCCAACCAAGAAGGTTGACAAGACACCCCATGAATTATGGCATGGAAGTGTTCCTAATTTGTCTTACTTAAGGGTCTGGGGATGTGAGGCACTTGTGAAACGAGATACGCCTGACAAACTTCAACCTAGATCCGTTAAGTGCATCTTTGTAGGATACCCAAAGGAAACGATGGGTTACTACTTCTACTTTCCTACCGACAACACTGTTAAAGTTTCTCAATATGCTGAGTTCTTTGAAAAGAATCTCATCACTCAAAAAAACAGTGGGAGGATTGTCGAGCTTGATGAGACTCAAGAAGAAGATGTGTCACCTTCTAAAAATACTAGCGATCATCAACTTGGGGGGGGGGGAATGTTCAAAGTGATGAACCTCAAGTTGAAGATAATGCGATTCCAATTCGTAGGTCCTCAAGGACAATACGTGCTTGAAAGATTGAATCTTAATATTGAGTCTGAAGAACACGTATTAGGAGACTTAAATGAACCTCCTAATTTCAAAGCTGCATTATCAGATCCAGAATCTGACAAATGGCTTGAAGCTGCGAATGTGGAAATGAAATCCATGAAAGATAATCAAGTCTGGAGCTTGGTTGATCTTCCACCTAATGGTAGAACCGTTGGGTGTAAATGGATCTTCAAGAAGAAGACCGACATGGATGGAAATGTACACACCTATGAAGCTCGTCTTGTGGAGAAAGGCTATACTCAGCTCTACGGAGTTGACTATGAGGAAACCTTATCTCCCGTAGCGGACATAAGAGCTATTAGGATTATCTTAGCCATAGCATCGTACTATGACTATGAGATATGGCAAATGGATGTCAAAACCGTTTTCTTGAATGGTTATCTAGACGAGGTAGTCTATATGGTACAACCTGAAGGTTTTGTTGATCCAAAATATCCCAACAAAGTGTGCAAGCTTCAAAGGTCCATTTATGGACTAAAGCAAGCATCAAGAAGTTGGAATAAAAGGATTGATGAGGAAATCAAAAGGTTGGTTTTGCTCAAAATCCTAATGAGCCATGTGTATATCGCAAAGCTAGTGGGAGTAATGTTACTTTCCTTAACTTATATGTAGATGACATATTGATAATAGGAAATCACATTCCAATGTTGCAAGATCTAAAATCCCATCTTGGAAAGTGTTTTGCTATGAAAGACTTGGGAGAAGCAGCATGTATTCTTGGAATCGAGATCTACAGAGATAGATGTAAACGGTTGATTGGACTAAGTCAAAGTGCTTATATTGATAAGATCTTGAAGCGATTCAAGATGGAGAATTCCAAGCGTGGAAGGACTTGGCTTATCTAGCAAAACAGGTGCCTCTACACCTAATGAGGTGGAGCGCATGCAAAGGGTTCCTTATGCTTCGGCTATGGGATCTATTATGTATGCGGTGAGATGCACTAGACCTGACATTGCGTTCGCGCAAAACATCGTTAGCCGATATCAACAGAATCCGAGTGAGGATCACTGGACTACTGTGAAGAATATTCTTAAGTACATGCGTGCTACTAAAGACTTATTTCTGGTGTATGGAGGAAATCCTGATACAGAGCTCAAAGTGACTAGATACTGTGATGCTGGATTTCAGACTGATAGAGATGATACAAAATCTCAGTCGGGATACGTCTTCGTTTTAAATGAAGGCATGATGGATTGTAAGAACAAGAAGCAAACCACAGTTTCTATGTTTGCGACAGAGTCTGAGTATATTGCTGCCTCAGAAGCCGCCATGAAAGTCGTCTGGATTAGAAAGTTTATTTCTGGGTTTAACGTGATGCCCTCAAATAACACACCTTTAGATATGTATTGCGATAATACTAGTGCAATAATCATTGCCAACGAACCCTGAGTTCAGAAAGGTGTCAGACATTAGTCTAGACGATATCACTATGTTCGTGAGCAAATCGAACTAGGTGAAATCAAATTACTCAAAGTTCACACAGATTATAACTTAGCTAATCCTTTTACAAAGGCATTGTCAAAAGGAAAGCTCAATAAGCATGCCGAGGGAATAGGACTTAAATTAGCTAGTTATATCATGTAAATCTGTGATTGGTATTTGGATAAAGGATGTTAAACAATTATTATTTTAAAAATGAATTAAACTACGTGGTATGTTTGTTTTCATTTAATATTAATTGTATCCTATATTTGCATGTTTAAATCCATGAATATTTTATATTCTAAATGTCCATTGTCGATTAACTATATGGGAATATAGTTAAACTAAGACAAATCTGAGTGATTGGTAATATTCTTAGGAATATTTGAAGATGGTCCCCTACCAAACTCACTTAATATCCATAGAGATGCATATTGGACTACCTCACTTAACGAATCATCACTTTATGGATCGACGCCATTAAGTGAAATTCGTGAATTGATTGCTTTATTTATCCTTAGACTTGAGATAAAAGCAGGTTATGCATGTGTGGATTGCATTTTCTTGATATAGTTCTAACTATCCTGAAAAAGGTAGTAACAAAGGGCTATTTTCAGAAATGTAGTGAAATGACATGACTAACACGTGTAGTCAAAATAGGATTTGTTCCTTCAACTTGCAATTGAAGAATGATACCATTTGGCGCCCTCATTAATTAATTAAGATGTTTGTATGGCCATACCCAAATGAACTCCAGATGTTGTCTAGATTAATTTGGTAATCTTAATTAGTTGTAGAAATGAGAAACAGAATCGTTAAATTATGGAATGACATTGATCCATATCCATAATTAACAAAGGTATCTGAAACAAAGGGATAGTAAACACTGGAACCGTTTCAAAATACTTTAAGAAACTATACTTAAATATTTCCAGGAGCATTGGCGTGTTGCTAGACGCTAACCAATGTTATTGCCTTTATATAACTTGCTCAAGTGGGAGCTGTTGGAATATGATCACGTTAAATAAACGCATGTCCGAAAATGTTTAAGCCTACGGGGTCACACGCAATGACACTTAGATATCCGGTAATATGTATATATTGTATCTACATATTTATAATCACCAAATTGAGAGAAATAATAATTGGACATTATTAACTAGGATTCGTTCTGCCTATGCTTCTTGCCGGTTTGATTGTTGCCATTAAGACAACTTCTTCGTCGCCGTCGTCATCGGCAAGTGTTATATCATACGATCAAGATTATTCATCATCATCATCAAGCAGGTTACTAATTAGAATTGGGAGCTCATCATGGGGTTTAACTGGGATTCTTGGGATGCTATTGTTTGCATTGTATTGGCAACACTCTGTTCAACATTTTTTATTCTGGAGATAAATACGTACAGTAGAAAGATACATATGTATTTTCATTCAATTCAATTCCCTGTTCTTGTATATATGTTGATCATGATCATGGAAGTTGGAAGAAGAAGAATCCCTGTAGCGACTTACAGTAATATGGAGGCCTATACTATATATGAACCTTTAATTATTATTATTATTATTATTATCTATATTTATGGAATTAGTATGATATTGTTTGAACCTCGCTATTTAGTTTATTAATTATTTGAGTTACCTTGTCATGAATATCCTTTATAAATAAGATGTAACTTTTGTTAGAGAATTAGTTTTTATGATGATATGAAATTTTTATTTTCCTCCCTATCACAAGTGTGTGTTAGTGTGTGTGAAATTTCTTAATTATCGGTATTCTATCGAATCAACGATTATTAGTGTTGGAATATGATCACGTTAAATAAACGCATGTCCGAAAATGTTTAAGCCTACGGGGTCACACGCAATGACACTTAGATATCCGGTAATATGTATATATTGTATCTACATATTTATAATCACCAAATTGAGAGAAATAATAATTGGACATTATTAACTAGATATGTTAATTAGAATTATTTATTAATTAATAAATATGAATTATTAATTATTAAATATTAATTAATAATTAATGTAATTATTAATTAAACCCTAGTCCAAGTCAAAAGATGTTAGCTTGAAGGTTAAGTTATTAAGGATATATTTATACCCTATATATAGCCTAATAATTTAACCCTAACAAATTAACTCAATACTCATTCTCTCGATCTAAAACCGAGAACTCAAAACCACATTACAATTCCATAACCAAAAACTATATTATATTATATAGATAAATAGTAAGTAACTTTGGTGGGCTTCTTACTTCGACAGAATCATTAATTGTGGTTCTTGGTTGTGTTCGACAAACACTAAACTAAAAACTAACTAAGAGTTTTTGGCTTTTGGTGATTCAAGATCTAGCAATCTCCGGGTTTTGTTTGACGTGTCGTGTGTACAATCGTAGAGGGGTTTTACTTTAAACCCTAAATAATAATAATTCTTATTATTAATTTTATTGGAAGCTAAGCTAAAAGGTACATATTCGATTCTTTACTTTGTTAATTAATTATATTGCATATGATTCTTTCCGCTGCGTACTCGTGATTATTTATATGATAATTCTGCATGAATCCTAACAATTAGAAGAATTGTTCCTGAGTATTCTTTGAATCAACAGGTTTCAATTATTTATCTCTTTTTCTCACTACGTCAGTTGGTATTAGAGCCGAATATCCTGATCAAGATGTCTTCAAGTGATGGTATAATCTATGATTATCCACCCATGTATGATGAATACAAGGATGAAGATTGGTATTTTTGGTTTGGGTCTGATGGTTGTTCATTTGATGAAAAGATCGGCGAAGAAGATTATGTTGACGATTCAAAGATTACCGAAAAATCCGTTTAGGTTCGTCCAGGTTTGTGCAGTGCGGGAAAACAGACGGCACGGATTCGTTCACCGTAGGATCTCTCTGAATTTTGGATATGTGATCCAAGACTCATCGACGCACAATCTGACCGTTGGGATTTTCGATTGGAGTTTTTTCCAATGAGTTATGATTTTCTGAAGTTGCTGCAGTTTTTCAATATTAGAATTATGTTTGTTAAAATTATGGGTAAGGTGACGCCGACTTACATGAGTATGGAGCAGTTGTATGGGAAATTTAATCACGGAGATGATGAGGTGATCAATGATGATTATGTTAGGATTCATGCATATAAATCATATAAACAATCACGAGTACTGAAACGACTCAACACAATTTAATTAAAAAGTAGTAATTTTTTTTTTTTTAATTTAAAATTTCCGTGTTTTACCTCTATACTGTCAAGTTTACCATTTGTTTTCGATCATATGAGTCTTAAAGTATTTTCTTTTTGTGACAACTGTCAAGTAAGTTGATTAACTCTTTCGAAAGATTATGTCTACGAAGTTTGGTGTCGCCCCGAGGAGATTGTTGCAACGAGAACCTAAGCAAACGAGGAGTCAGATCACACGAAATATTTCCTAAAGAATTATGCGATCTTACTAGATGTCATGATAGAACTTAGAATCCTCTCCCTAACGAATCAAAGCGAATTGCTCCATGAAACCCATAAAATCCGAATACTTCTGTTGCCCGATAAGACAAAGATGTGTCAAGACTTAAAGAGATATTATCTGTGACCCGAAATGAAGCGGGAGGTTATGAAAAACGTTAAGTGTTGCCTCACTTGTGCATAAGCTAAATCCTAGCATCAAAAGCCTTAAAGGAAATGTCAATCTTGGAAACCTTCAAGTTAAAATGGGAGCACTTCATGATGTACTCGGTTACAAAATTTCTCAAAACGTCGCAAGACCAATATGATTTACATGGGTTATTGCTAAACATTTGATGAAGAACGCTCAAACCCTACCAATTCGGATGCTCACAATTCAGAAATCTTAGTCAACGATTATGTCAAGGAAGTGGTAGCAAGGCATGGAGTTTCCATCTCCAATGTTCCTGACAACTATATACGTTTTGCCTCACGCTTTTAGAGTAAATGCCAGGAAGATGTGGGGCAAAAGAGTTGTGCAGCTCAGATTTAGTTGTGAAGATGACTGAGAAGATTGAAAAGAATCAGATAACGATTTTAAGTGGATCAAGATCGGCAAGAATCCTATGCGGATAAAAGAGGGAGGCTTATCGAATTCAATTTTAATGAAGGTGTAATATGAAGAGTTACCCCATGGGAAATGTTTTACTATTTTGCATACGAGAAAAGCTAGATGTCGGTTTAACGGTTCTTTAAATATACTTGCTCGATACGATAAGATTACCAGTTGTTTGGAATTGTCCGAAAAACTTTCAAGAAATTCATTTCACATTTCACGATTTTTAATTTATGAAGTATTATACCGTCAAGGTTGCATGTGTACTTTTAAAAGAGATCGAACTTCAAAATGAGTTTAAATAAGACAATGTCGATGAGTCTTTGGCCTGTGATGAAATGTTTAAGAAGAGTGTAAATCAAGACTATATTATGGTGCAAAGTGATATGGAAGCATGGAAGAATGTGCTATGTGTTAATGGGAAATTGATAGAAAAGCTTTAATGTAATGTCGGCACTAGATGCGGCTTGGATCACGAGGTCGTGATCCGTTCCAAGTGGGGGAGAGTTGTAACATCCTAAAATTTTTAGACCAATGAAAATTAACCTTTATTATAGTTTTGACATTAAAATAGTTTCCTAGTATTTTATTTTTAAATATGGGATTAATTTAGTTGGAACTTAAGCGGATAGCGGGTATTTACCCTTTAAATTTTAAAAGAGGCGTGGCACAAGGGTGAGGTGCCAGCCATCTTTCTTTTGATGTCTCATTCTTCCACTCACAAACATCAAACTTCTACAATCTTCAAAATCCTTCTTCCAAATTACTTCTAAGAAATTTTGTATCCTCCATTCCATCTAATTCAAGAAAAATCTTCCAAGTGATAATAATAATAATCATCAAGTGTTATAGCTTTATCAATTGGGATTTTTGGGGTTTGTGTGTATGATGTGTGGGCTGAATTTTAAGAGAAAAGAGGGAGGAGAAGAATTTGTGATTGTAATCCTTGACCTTATTCTTGAATCTTTGAGGTATTGATGCTTTAACCTAATTTTAATTCTTGATTTCCTTTAGAAATTAGGGTTCATGTAACTAATTTTATTTGGAAATTGGGGGTTTTATTTATATTGAGTTAATTGCTATAATACAAGTTAGGGTTCTTGAAATTTAACTAAATTAAGGGTTTCTAGTTGGCTAGCATGGAAGTTTGGATGAGTGTTAGTAAGAATGAATTGTGACAGATTTAGTTGCTGACCTTGTCACGAGTAAAACACCCCTGTACAAGATAATTCACTTGTTGAGTTCTAAAAAGAAAATGTAGGTGTATGTGTTAGCTCAAAGTGTCCACTGGAATGAATTTAAAAGGTGGAGTAGAACTCGAGTTATGAATTTTTGAAGTCAGTGTGGTCATTCTGAATGTTCAGCAAAAACGATTTTGTATCCGTTTTTAAAACGAGTATAACACACTTATACGGGTCAAATATTGGGTTGGTCACTGAAGATAAAATGTACCTAAATGTGTTAAATTGAAGTGGCCACTGGAATGAGGTCAAAATATGGTGTAGAACTCAAGTTATGGTCATTTGAAGTCAGTAAGGTCAAAACTGTTTTGTTAATGACAACAGCAACATTGTTGGTTTTTAAAACGACCATAAGTCACCTTTCAAGGACAATTCACATATTGGTCACTAAAGATAAAATGTAGGTATATGTGTCATCTAAACTTGGCCACTGGAATCAAGTAAAAAGAGTGAGTAGAACTTGAGTTATGCTTGTTTGAAGTCTGCTTGGTTAAATATGAAAATGACGATTTTGGTACGAAAGTAAGTTTTGGCATCATGATAATGATATAAGAGATACATGTTTTGTGAACCAACCCAAGATTAATATAAGATTGTAAATGATGGTTTGGGTGTTGAAATGCTAGTGATTATGGCTAGACGGCCTAGTATGTGATTGATGATCCTATATGCGTTTGTGATTTGTTGCTAGGTTGAAGCATACATATTTTGTGTTCTTGCGGTCATCTTGATTTATGATTTTGGTTGTCGCGGAGGAGGTGAGTTTTCTTGCATACTTTTATATATGCCTTGGGTCAATTACCATATGATGGTGGATTCCGTGTGTGGTAATTGATTTGGCGTTGAGCCTAAGTAGTGGCCGTCTTTGATTACGGGCCTAAGTAGTGGCCATAGTCCATGTGGGACATAGCTCATGTGGAGCATTGATATTGTTTATTGAGATTGTAATCATTTGCTTATATGGATCCATGTAATGCGTTGGCACAAAGGTGAGTATTATAGATATGGCACGACGGTGCCATAGTCTATATGCAATAGACCTTTGTGCATTGCCCTCCTTCGTGTGTATAAACGTATGCAAGATTATTCACTAAGCTTTGCTTACTTTTTAGTTGTTTACCCTTTTTATAGGTTGTCCCGGAAGCGGAAGCCAAGTTAAGTAATATAAAGATTGAAGTTTGAAGTTGCTTTATGGATTTTGATTGCTTTAGCTAAATGCGGAAAATGGTAACGTTGATAGGACCCGTAGAGACCCCTTTGAACTATTGGCTCATGATACATTGATTGTTTTGGTATAATTATTGATTACGTCAAGTGTATGAATTAAGAAGTTTTGGTTATTTCTATTGAGTCATTTTGTATTAGAAATGTGTTGGATTGTGATTGAAATGTATTTTTGGAAAACTCATAATCCGTAACAGGTTTTGTCGACGATTTTACGAACGGGTCATGCCAAAAATTTTAATTTTTGTGTATGGTCTTTTATAACAAATTTGAATATATGTATGGGTTGAAGTTTTGGAAAGATTGTAAGTTGAGTCAAGTGTCAAATGAGATTTTTGGTTTTGTCAGGTGCTAAGGTGCGACGCACCTTCAAGAGGTGCGGCACACATATCGTGTTTTTAAAACTTATGGGTCGCACTCTTTTCCGCATGAAGTTTTCCTTGCATCTTCTGTACGTTTTGTGTGACGCACCGCTAAGGGGTGCGGCGCACTCCAAGTTATAAAAAAAATTACTACTTTTTAATTAAATTGTGTTGAGTCGTTTCAAGTACGCAGCGGAAAGAAACGTATATGTAATATAATAATTAACAAAGTAAAGAATCGGATGTGTACCTTTTAGCTTAGCTTCCAATAATATTAATAATAAGATTATTATTATTAGTTAGGGTTTAAAGTAAAACCCCTCTACGATCACACACACGACACGTCGAACAATACCCGAAGATTGCTAGATCTTGAATCACCAAAAGCCAAAAGCTCCTAACTTGCTTTTAGTTCTTTCGTCCGATACAAAGAACTGTCGAAGTCAAGAATATAAACCCCACCAAAATAGCTTTCTGATTATCTATATAATAAAGTGTATTTATGGTCTTGTAATTGTAACATGGGTTTTGTATTATCGGTTGGTATATCCGATCGAGAGAACCCGAATGAATATATATTTTTTGTTATATATTGTTAGGGTTAATTATTAGGATATATATAGGGTATAAATATATCCTTAATAACTTAACCTTCAAGCTAACATCTTTTGACTAGGACTAGGGTTTAATTAATAATTACATTAATTATTAATTAATATTTAATAATTAATAATTCATATTTATTAATTAATAAATAATTCTAATTAACATATCTAGTTAATAATGTCCAATTATCATTTCTCTCAATTTTGTGATTATAAATATGTAGATACAATATATACATATTACCGGATATCTAAGTGTCATCGCGTGTGACCCCGTAGGCTTAAACATTTTCGGACATGCGTTTATTTAACGTGATCATATTTCAACAGCTCCCACTTGAGCATGTTATATAAAGGCAATAACATTGGTTAGCGTCTAGCAACACGCCAATGCTCTCGGAAATATTTAAGTATAGTTTCTTAAAGTATCTTGAAATGGTTTCAGTGTTTATTATCCCTTTGTTTCAGATACCTTGTTAATTATGGATATGGATCAATGTCATTCCATAATTTAACGATTTTGTTTCTCATTTTAACAACTAATTAAGATTACCAAATTAATCGAGACCACATCTGGAGTTCATTTGGGTACAGCCTTACAATCATCTTAATTAATCAATGAGGGGCCCAATGATATAATTCTTCAGTTGCAAATTGAAGGAACAAATCATATTTTTACTACACGTGTTAGTCATGCTATTTCAATACATTTCTGAAAATAGCCCTTTGTTACTACCTTATTCAGGATAGTTAGAACTATATCAAGAAAATGCAATCCACACATGCATAACCTGCTTGTATCTCAAGTCTAAGGATAAATAAAGCAACCATTTCACGAATTTCACTTAATGACGCCGATCCATAAAGTGATGATTCGTTAAGTGGGGTAGTCCGATATGCATCTCTATCGATATCATGTGAGTTTGGTAGGACCATCTTCAAATATTCTCAAAAATATTTACCAATCACTCAGATTTGTCTTAGTTTAACTATATTACCATATAGTTAATCGACAATGGACATTTAGAATATTTAAAATATTCATGGATTAAACATGCAAATATAGGATACAATTAATATTAAATGAAAACAAACATACCACGTAGTTTGTTAGGACCAGTTTCGCTGAAACTGGCCAGTCTCCAGTTGCATCTGGAGACTAGAAGATTTGTCAAGAAATATATTGAAGTCCAGTTGCAACGTACAGTTAACGCAACTGAAGACTTCCTCCAGTTGAGATCTGACCAGATGAAGAATCCTTCCAGTTGAAGTCGAAGACAACAAGTGGAAGAAAGAGAATGACAATGGCAGCGAAGCCCAGTTGACATTCTACTCAGATACAAACTGGAGAGCATCAGTGTAAAGTACTTACAAAGCTTTACACTGATTACAAGGAAAAGACTTTTATGCTTTATGTGCTATTACACGCATAAAAAGATTTATCTATGTATAAAGTACAAAAGGTACATAAAGCAGGTTGAGAAAAGTTACTTTATTCTGTAACTTTTCACAGCATTTTTAAGGAATTAAATGTTATTCCTTAAATGCTCTCAACCTTATTTGTACGGCCAAAGTTGACATCCCAATGTCAACTTTGCATTGTCTTTTACTTATTGTCACTTAAATAAGTAATCTATCCAAGAACTTGGTATACACTCACTGCAACTGGTCGTCTCCAGTTCAGTGTTTATATTGCAAAGTAACCCCACTATCGACATTGAGGTGTCTTCAGGTAGTACCATCTATTTAGTTGGGACTTACAAGTGGTATCAGAGCAGAAGGCTAATATACTTGCCTAGATCTGCTTAGATGACTACTACTGAAGGTGGGGATGGTTCTGGTCAAGGTGAAAACCCTCTTAATGTTAATACACCACCTGTTCAAAATGTTAATACAAACCCTCCTCCTCCTACTTCCCCAAACAATGTCCATGTACATTATTCTAACACTCCTGTTCCCAAATTTGATGGAAATAGTGAGACCTTTAGTACATGGAAGGCCAGAATGCTCTTGCATTTTGGTGGGATAGAGAGGTATATGTTGAAAATCCTTAAGGATGGACCATATATACCCATGTCTCTTGGGGTAAGTCCTCTTCTAGATCCTACTGGAAGAAGAGGTTCCAGAGAAAAGCTCGAAGACCACTGGTCTGATGAGGATCGTAGACTTGTAGATCTGGACACCAGACTCAAGAACATGATCCTTGGAGCTGTCCCTGAAGACCTAATTCCAACACTTGTGTTGTTTCCCAGTGCCAAAGGAATGTGGGATGAATTAGTCATTCAGTTTGAAGGAGGTGATGACACCATTATCACCAGAAATGTTGCCCTGAACAAGAAGTATGAATCCTTCTTTGCTCTTCCCAATGAAAGTTTAACTGGTACTTACACCAGGTTTTCTAGCCTCATTAATCAGTTGAGAGGCTTGGGTGTTGAGAAGGATAAGGATTGTTGAGTCCCAATGTTAATTGTAAATTTAATGATGACAAATCTGACCTATAAACACTTAGTAATCTTTGGTTCTTGTAATCTGATCTGGGTCAGACTAAGCTGACACAGCTTACGATCTGTTTCTGACCCAGATCATGCTTCATACTTGTAATTGTAATATCTTACGGAAGCAAGTGTTATTCAAGCTGCATCAAATTGTATTAGCTTTCAGTCCAAGTCGAAGAGGAGGATTGAAGATAGAAGACCAAGATGTTAGTGGAAGACAGCTTGGGATTAGCAGTCAGCTTGAAAACACTTAGGCAGATTGGTGCCTTGACAAACGGTCCAATCTGTGTCTGATAATCAAGTGAAGATAACAACCTGGATTGAAGATAAGGACAAATGACGTGACTAGGAAGAATCCTAGGATCCAGGTTGGTGGTTGGTTTTACATATGCGTGTCAATACTCCTATTGGTAGATGAAGAATGTGCGTCAGTACGTGGGGGACCACAAGTACCATGAAAGGCACGATTGATTATTCCTTCATCATCCACTGAGTGAAGAACACGTAGCTGCAACGGACACCTAATGAAGGAGCGTTTTCGCCTATAAAAGCCTCATTCATGGATTGCATATGTGTGGCATTTCCTGAGAATCATTCTTCACACAAGTTTCTCTGCTCTTTCACACAGCTTAGTCTGTACAAGATCAGCTTGGGCTGATTCTCTTGAGCTGAAACTTATTGATTGTTGTTTGTCATTTCATAGGGTTGTTTAGATATCTATAGGCTATCTTTATTCCGCAACAACCCTGTAATTCTTTGTATAGATTATTTCTTAATAAAGGATTACATTTGAAAATAACAATCTGTGTTCAAGAATGTTTTCATTTCTTTACTGCTTTACTGTTTTAATGATTCATGCTCTTTACTTACTTCCTTAATATTCATTAACTGAATCTTAAAACGTTTTGTATTAAAAGTTTGTAAAGATTGAAGAAAGTTGTATTCACCCCCCTCTACAACTGTTCTGTCTTCAATATACTTTGGTATATTGATACACCGTGGGATGTATCAATTGGTATCAGAGCGGTGGTTGAGAATTAACTTGACTTGATCCTTGCATATTTTCATTTATAGTAAAGCATTATGTCATCATATATTGATAATGGTTCTTCAACTCGACCACCCATGTTTGACAAAGATGATTTCAGTGGGTGGAAAGGTAGAATGTCTTTGTTCCTTGAATCCATCGATAACAATATGCCTGACATCCTTGCGGATGGTCCTTATGTTACTACACAAACCATTGTGGTAGAAGCTGTGGTCAGGGAAGGTCAACCAACCATTCCTGCCACAGTCAAATCTATTGTTAAGGACAATGCAGATTGGGGGGATGAGGATAGGAGGTTGGCAAACTTGGATGTGAAGGCTAGAAATTTCATTGTCCAAGCTGTGCCCAAAGACCTTTACCATTCTATTAAAATGTGTTCAACAGCTAAGAAAATGTGGGGTACATTGACTGTTATGTTTGAGGGTTGCTCTACCTCCATGGAATCCACAATTACTACATTAACCAGGAGGTATGAGAGATTTTTCTCTTTGAGAAATAAATCCTTGACTGACACTCATACCCGCTTTAATGCTTTGGTAAATGATTTAGCTGCTGTTGGAATTAATAAGAAAAATGAGGTTTTAAAGAGCAAATTTCTTGATTCATTTCCACCTAAATGGAACAACTATATTTCTTCTGTTAAATTAAGTTCTGTTTATCATGATCTTGATCTCCCTAGACTTTTTGGTTTGCTTCATAACTAAGAATGTTCAGAGGCTGAAAAGTTAATTGCTATGGGTGATTCTTATAGTCAGCCTGCTGCTGCACTTGTTGCTTCTATGACTGAACACCCCAGTTCAATTAGTAATGAGATCATTCCTTGTGTTAATGATGATATTCCTGTGATGTCAAATCCTAACTCTGTTTGTGCTGAATCTGAGTGTGATGAATCTGATGGTGATGAACTAGCAAATGAAGTTGCTATGTTGGCTGAAAGGATCAGAAGGAGATCCTTTAATAAGTTTAAAGGAAAAAAAAGAGGTGGCCAAGCTGACAAGACCAAGAAGCCATTTGATATGTCCAAGGTCACTTGTTACAAGTGTGGCAAGACTGGACATATGGCTGGAGATTGCAGATCCAAAGAAACTGCTCAAGCTGTGCCAGCCAAAGGTGGAAGAGGTGAAAAATACTCTAAGCTCAAGACTAAGTACAAAGCCTTGAAAGCAAAAGTAGCTGAGCTGACTGAGAAGGTGAACAAAAATGAGAAGAGTCTGGTAGCCAAAGATTGGGCTGAAAGTGCCACATCATCTGATGATGAGCTGTACAAAGATGCCAAGTGTTTCATGGCTAAAGAAGCTACTCAAAGATTTGCTGAAGATATGGTGAGAATACAACAGCAATCTGAGTCAGCTCACCAGGCATCTACCAGTCAGACTGCTCCACCTGAGGTAACTTCTTTTTCAAATATGTCTGATAATGAGAAACTGTCTAGACTGAATAAACTTGGTGATGAGGTTTTGCTGCAAAAACACTTTAATCAAGAACTCAAAAAGGAAATATATATTTTGAAACTTGATAACAGCTCTAAGAGTCACACCATTGAAAAACTAGAATCTGAAGTTAAAGCTCAAAAGCAATTAAACTCCATTTTGATTAAAGAAGCTAAAACTGCAGAAGAAAAGTTTTTAAAGGTTAAACAGATTACTGAAACATGGTGTATAAATTCAAAAAGAGTTGCCAAGTGTGTTAATGAACAAATACCTCATCAGATCCAAGCAATTTTTGATGGTGATTATGATAGGGCCATAGCCATTGCTGAAGTATGTGCTATGGAGCCTTGTTATCAGCCTCCTTCACCACCCAAAGTCCAAACCAAAGAAACTATTTCTAAACCAATTAAGTTGGTTCAGAAATCTGGTATTGGGTTTAAAGATCCTGAAACCATTGGTCAGACCATTGCTGAAGCTGTGTCTGAAGCTGATCAGGTTGTTGAGTTAAAACCTGAAGAAAGTCTTGACTTGTCCAAACTGACCATCACCCAATCTATGTCAGATTCAAAGACTAAAACAAACAAAAATAGTTTAAAAAGAAATAAAAGAAAGGATAGAGATCACAGTATTCCTAAAGAGAAAATAAAGCTTTTAAAGAGTAAGAAGTCTGGTTCTCTAGGAAATGAGTCACAAGCAAAATCTGAGTCTGTTTCAAGTAACACCAAAGTCTGATTCTGAAAAGATGATCTTAAAATATGTTGAGTCCAGAACTGATAAGGTGTCAATGAAAACCAATTTTCTTAAGAAGGTGTCTGATCCAAAAACTGTTGATCAAAGAAAATTGAGAGCTGAATGTAAGAAAGCTGGAATAGGCAAAGGTTTTGTTCAGAAGGAAACTCTAAATGTTGCTAGAAAGAACTTTGAATCTGGTAAAGGACAGACCAAGCAACAATGGGTTTCAAAATGTGATAAGAGTCTGTGTTTAGTTACCAATCTGAGTCAGACCAGAAGGTCAGCTCTGGTGAACCCATCCTTGGATGGGTTCCCAAAAAGAACTAATCTCTTATTGTTGATGCATGTTGATGTGACAACAACAACTTAGATTTGATTATGTCTTATTCATTTATATGTAATTGATAGATTATGGACTTCGTGTTTTAGTAATGATTGATTACATGTTTTGGTGTTATTTATATGTTTATATATGATGTTTGTTATGTATATCATACAAGTACAAACATAATATATGTTAGGTTTCTTGTACATAAAGTACTTGGAAAATAACTAAGCATAGATGTTGATGGTATTTAGTATCTTCGTTAGGAACTAACGAAGATAATCTTCGTTTTATGGGCTGGACTGCTAAGTTCATAAGAACAAAGCCCAGCAAGCCCAATATCGATCGTGAACATATATAAACGATTGGAAACCCTAAAGTGAGGATTCCAGTTGATATTACACACACCAAAGGCGACTAAGTTCGTTTCTAAGCTATAGAAAACGAAGATAGATCATTTAAGGCTGATTATATTGAGATAATTAGCAATATATACGATAACTAATCAAACTAGTTATCTCGTGAGGATTCCGCACTCACGACATAACAATAGACGATCTCGAGAGCGATCAGTGGCTATCGAGGGACTCACACTTATCATAATTGCAGGGCAGTCATGACGATAATACCTGGCACTTGGACAGTGGATGTTCCAAGCATATGACCGGATGTAAGTCCCTGCTATGTAGCTTTAGGATTCGCGCTGGTCCTAATGTTACTTTTGGAGATGATTCTCAAGGAAAGACTGAAGGTTTTGGTGTACTTTCAAATGGTCCTCTTACTTTCAGAAGAGTCTCATATGTTAATGGTTTGAAGCACAATCTGATAAGTGTGAGTCAGTTGTGTGATGCTGGTTATAAAGTGAGATTCAGGTCTGATAAGGGAATTGTTCTTGATTTAGAAGGCAATGTGGTTCTCATTGCAAAGAGGGATGAGTCTTTGTATTCTTTTGACATGAGAAATCCAACTGTCACTAGAGAAGTCTGTTTCATGTCAAAGTCTCAAGATGAGCTGAATTGGTTGTGGCATAAAAGGCTGTCTCATATGAATTTCAAAGACATCAACAAGCTGTGCAAGAGAGAGTTGGTGTCTGGTCTTCCAGTGATCAATTATGAGAAGGACAAGCTGTGTGGTGCTTGTGAGAAAGGCAAGCAACATAAAGCTACTTTTAAGTCTAAAACATGCTCAACCATTGATAATTGTTTGGATCTGCTTCATATGGACTTATTTGGACCAATCAGTACTCCATCATTCACTGGAATGAGGTACTCCTTGGTAATTGTTGATGAGTATTCAAGATACACCTGGTTTTCTTTCTAAGACACAAGAGTGAAGCTGCTGACAGCATTATTCATTTCATCAAACAAGCTGAAATTCTCTACAAAAGGCCTGTTAGGCAATTAAGAAGTGATAATGGTACTGAATTCAAGAATATCACTCTTAATTCATTCTGCAGTGAAAAGGGAATTTCACAAGTCTACTCAGCTGCCAGAACTCCTCAACAAAATGGTGTTGCAGAAAGAAGAAACAGAACTCTTATTGAAGCTGCCAGATCCATGATGGCTCAAAACAATGTCAAGTCTCATTTCTGGGCTGAAGCAGTACACACAGCTTGCTTTACCCAGAACAGATCCCTCATTGTGAAAAGACACCAGAAGACTGCATATGAACTTCTTAGGGGGAGAAAACCTGAGATTGGTTTCCTAAAATGTTTGGAAGTCCTTGCTATATTCTGAATCAGAAAGACCATCTTGGAAAGTTTGATGAGAAATCAGATGAAGGTATCCTACTTGGATATGCAACAATGATGAAGGCCTACAGAGTTTACAACAAGAGAACTAAAACAATTGAGAACTCTGTTAATGTAAGCATTGATGAAGGTTGTTCTAAGCCAGAGTGCTCTCCTCCTGAAGATGAAGACTTCATTTTTGAAGAACTGGTTGTACCTGAGAATGAGCCTCCAACTAACCCTCCAGTTGGAGCTGATAATGCTCAAACTCAGGGGGAGCAACTTATAGAATAAGAAGAAGATGTTCCAATCTTTGAAAATGCACAAGCTGATCCTACTCCTACTGAAGTTATTGTACAGAATCCATTAAATGACTCTCCAACTGGTTCAGACTCCTCCATTCCTGTCCAAGCTGATCTGCCTCTTCCTCAAGCTGATCATGCTGAACCATCTAATCTGAAACAGTCCATTGTCCCAGTTACTAGATGGACAAAGAGTCATCCAATTAACCAAATCATTGGTGATCCACTCTCTGGTGTGAAAACAAGAAGAAAGGCAACAGGCAATTTCTGCATGTTTGTCAATTTTGTAAGCAAGGTGGAACCAACTGAGGTTGATGAAGCTCTGGAAGATCCTTCTTGGGTAAATGCAATGCAAGATGAGTTAACACAGTTTGAAAGAAACAAGGTTTGGGAACTTGTTCCAAGACCTCATTACAAGACTGTGATTGGAACCAAGTGGGTCTACAGAAACAAAATGGATGAAAGGGGAATTGTGACCAGAAATAAAGCAAGATTGGTAGCTCTTGCTTACAGACAAGAGGATGGAATTGATTATGATGAGACTTTTGCACCAGTGGCAAGATTAGAGGCAATCAGAATGTTCTTGGCCTTCTCTGCACACAAAGGTTTCAAAGTCTATCAAATGGATGTGAAGAGTGCTTTTCTTAATGGAAAATTGGAAGAAGAAGTCTATGTTGAACAGCCTCCTGGTTTTGAAAACTCAAAGTTTCCTGACCATGTGTTCAAGCTTGACAAGGCTCTCTATGGGTTGAAGCAAGCTCCAAGGGAATGGTATGATACTTTGTCTAAATTCTTATTGGCTAATAACTTCAAAAGAGGTAATGTTGACAAGACTCTGTTTGTGAGAAAGTATAATGGTGATATCCTGCTTGTGCAAATCTATGTAGATGATATAATATTTGGGTCTCGCAGTGAAAGACTTTGCAAAAAGTTTTCTGAATTAATGTCTAAAAAGTATGAAATGAGCATGATGGGAGAACTAAACTATTTTCTGGGTTTACAAGTTAAACAGACTAAAAATGGAATTTTCATAAACCAAGGAAAATATGTTAAAGATCTCTTAAACAAATTTGGTTTTAGTGATTGCTCACCTATGAAAACTCCTATGGGAACTGGTGATAAGCTAGATGAAGATAAAAATGGCAAATCTGTTGACATCACAGCTTATAGGGGTATGATAGGATCATTACTTTACTTGACTGCTAGTAGACCAGATATTATGTTTGCTTCATGTCATTGTGCAAGATATCAAGCTAGTCCTAAGGAATCTCATCTTAAGGCTGTGAAGAGAATCTTTAGATACCTTAAAGGTAGTCCCAATCTGGGTCTTTGGTATCCCAAAGACTCAGGATTTGATCTAATTGGCTATTCAGATTCTGACTTTGCAGGCTGTAAGATTGACAGAAAAGTACTTCAGGAGCTTGGAAATAGACTTGTAAGCTGGTCCAGTAAGAAGCAGCATTCAGTTTCTATCTCCACTGCAGAAGCTGAATATGTTGTTGCGGGAAGTTGTTGCTCTCAAATTCTTTGGATGCAATATCAGCTTCAAGACTATGGTGTCACTGCAACAAAAACTCCAATCTTTTGTGACAGTACCAGTGCCATAGCAATTTCAAACAATCCTGTGCTTCATTCAAGGACCAAGCACATTGATATAAGATATCATTTCATCAGGGATCATGTAATGAAAGAAGATGTTGAACTCCACTTCATTCCAACAGACAATCAGCTTGCTGACTTGTTCACTAAGCCATTGGATGAATCAAGGTTCAACTACCTCATAAGTAAGCTAGGTATGCTTAATTTGTAAAATATAGTGAGCTAAGTAATAGCAAATCTGACCCCTTAGAGTTATACTAAAATTTTGAGGGTAAGCTGTGTCAGACCCAGACTACCCTTTCACACTTGGTGCATTTCAAGTGAAAGAGGGTAAGCTGAGTCTGACCCAGCTTCGTGGTTATTTTTGTTATTAAATATCTCAGTGTGTTTTATTACTTTCATTATTTTATTTAGTATACTTGCTGATCCTATTGGAGTGTGACACGTGTAACATCCGTGAGTTTTGACCCGTTGACTTTTCGGGTAATATGACTAACAATTTAAGTTAATGAATTATTTGAGTCGTTTTGTGAATTAAATGACAATGTGTTATATTCGGGTCGATAATATGTTTCGATCGGTGCTTAAATGTCTAATGATTGTGTTTTGGCTTGAGAAGAGAAACGGGTCGGCCCGTGGGTCACCCACGACCCATCAGCCCCTTTGACCCATTTCTCCCCCCCCTTATCTCTTCCCTTGCCTTTCATTCTCTCTTTTACCTCTTTTTCTCTCTTTTTTTTTTTTTTTTTTTTTTTTTTTTTTTTTTTTTTTTTTTTTTTTTTTTTTTTTTTTCTTTTCTACCTCTTTTCTCTCTTTTCTCTCTTTTCTCTCAAGTAAAAAGGGCAAGACAAGAACCCATTTCATTTCTACTTCTATCTATCATCGATTGGTGTTTTGGAACTGGTATAACACTAGAATCATAGTCTTCTATACCTCATTATCGTCATATCGAAGAATCAAAGGTTGAAGTTCTTGCATTTTACCCATTTTGACCTAATTTCGGGTTTGAGCTCAAGAAGGAAGTTTTGGTAAGTCTAATTCATCTCATTTACTTCTATTTATGTTAGCTTACTCGTTTCTAGTCATCTCGTACATTTACAAGTTCTAAATCGCCTTAAAATGAGTTTTGGGTCGAATTAGGGTTTGGCTAGGTTTTGATCGATTTGGAGAATTTGATGATGTTATGGATGGAGATACGGGTTTGGGCAAGTGTATTTAAGTGTTAGAAGGTCAAATGTATCATCAAAATGAGTCCTTTAGCCTTACAATGCGATTTAGGGTTTTGGTTCAAGTGGTAATAGGTTTTGGTTCTTGTTTTTCTGCACAAACTGCTGCTGGTCGTGTTGCTGCCCAGTAAGGGGCGTAACCTACGGCCCTATGGGGCGTAGGTTACGCTAGTTATGTTTTGACTGGGCGTAGGTTACGGCCCTTTGGGGCGTAGCTTACGCCGAATGCTCCACCTTACGCCCAAAAACCCACTGTTTACGCCACTCCAGACGCCAAAACCTTCATTTCTAGAGGACCGTAGGTTACGCCCAGTTTGACCGTAACTTACGCCAGTTGTTTTCTGACCACCGTACCTTACGCCCCTTTTGACCGTAGCTTACGCCTGGTGGTTTTGGACCACCGTAACCTACGCCAGTTTAGGGCGTAGGTTACGCCCCCTTTGTTGCTGAATTTCCTGTTTGACCTAGTTTGACTTCCAGAACCCTATTAACGCCTCGAGCATCGTTCTAAATCACTTCTTAACTTATTTAACAATGATTAATAGTCTTAGAAGTCACTTAACGTCGAGAACCACTTTGGAAACTAATTAGGGTTTTGCCGTGAAATTGATAAGTCATGTATACGTGTTTATGAATGTTGATGTGAATGTATATGTTCGATATTTAGGTGTTGGACGTGAAGTGAACATTGTACGGCAATAACTTGACTCTATATCAAACTTAGCTTTTCTTAGCCGGTCGAGGTGAGTTTCGTATCTCCCTACTCACTTGAGATTCGGGCTGAAAAGTGTAAACTTGCGTGTTTACTTACGTTGTCGATTGATTGATTGATTTGGTTTAAATGTTGGATTGATGAGACAGTTATCACGTTTGAATGACTTGATTTATGTTTTGTTAAGTATTTCGTTAATATTAGGATAGACGTACATACATGGAAGTCGGTTATGCTTTCAAAGGGTTTTAGATGTGGTGGGAAGGCTGCGGGTGACCCTATACATAAGCATCTAGAACTTGATGAAAGTAGAATCCTCCGAAGTGTATGTACGCATTGTTTAGAGAAATTGATGGATGTTGGGAATGTGTTTGGAACGGACATATACGCCTTGTTATACTTGACTTGTACGGTACACACTCAAGCATACTTTTATTATTGCATTGATGACGTTATTGACACGTATTTGATATACGTTGGGGTCTTACATACGTATGATACATGATTTGATGTTAATATTTCGCGTACTCATTTATTATACACAATTACTTTACCCTTATGATCTTGTAATGATTTGATGTTGTGACTAGGATAGTTGTACATACATGGAAGACGATGATACCTTTAATGAGTTGTAGATGTGGTGGGAAGGCTGCGGGTGACCCTATATATAAGCATCTATGATTCCTTAAATGTAAAGGCGTATGAAATGTATGTGCATTGTAGTTTTAGATGATTTGTTGTACGATAGACTGGTGATTTGGTTGATGTACTTCCAAGTGTTTTACACTTGAGAACATGCTTTTGTACTTACTGATTGGTTGATGTACTTCCAAGTATACTTACTTGATGAATGGTTCCACGTACTTCCAAGTGTCATACACTTGAGATCGCGCAATGTACGACGTACTACCAAGTTGTTAGACTTGAGAATATTGTGTTGGTAGGGGTTTTGTTGTTGTCATGGTACTCTTAGGATGCGTTATCTGACGCCTAATTGTTGGACATACCTTTTATGCATTCTGCACTCACATTGATATTTACATCATTTGTGCATACTTATTACACATTTACAAATAATGGTGTAATCTTGTTGTCGGACGATATTGTGTTACTTAGAGGCTCGCTGTAAGTCATGTCTAGCCTCTACTCGTATATTGTGATTATTGACGGTGGTTCCTTATGGACCATTACTACGAACTCACCAACCTTGTGTTGACTATGCTTAGTACACTTTTCAGGTTATCAGGTTATTCCAGGGCGTGGATTTTGATTGTTTGCTTGCTGTTGAACCCGGACTTGGACTTATATGGATCAAGGATCCATTTGCCTTCTTTTGCATTGTACTTATGACTGTTAGCCATCTTTTGATGTTCTTTTGTAAACTTTGATGGTTACTTGTTCCTTATGTATTTTGATACTTGTTATTCGTATTGTATGGATTCACTGAATCCTTTAATTGCATATAGTTCATGTTCTACATTAATTCCACCTTGTGCTATATGATTTCCGTAATATTTCGAGCCTTGGCTTGGGGTGACACGTGTAGTGGTCTCAGCCGGTTACTGAAAAAGTACCACCACTACTTGTTGATCCTCCAATCAAAATCTTTCTTCTCCAACTTTTTCAAACGGGATATTTTGAGTGTTTTTCATTTAACCTAAATCCCAAATCACTCTTCATTTCTTTTAAATCATTTTTTTTCTCTCTAATCTGATTACTGTTTTATTAAATTTTAATTTCTTCTAAAAATTGTTTTCAAAATGGCATCATCATCTGTTTCTATTTATTCTAATGATTCTCAATCTATTTCTTCTTCTGAACCTGAAAGTCGATACCCAACTCCTGATAAGCGCTAATAAGCTTTCACCTTATGTGGTGGGAAGTAATGTTGTAGTGGTTCCGGCTGGTCTTGATACTGGTAAAATCAAGATTGGCAGTCTGGTTTATGCCAATATTCATCCTCCTTCATGGGCAAAAGGATACGATGAGATTGTGGCTTTCTTATGGCATCATCCATTCGGAAAGGTGATGATTGAGAAGCCAGACTGGGTGTTTCAAGATCTCTGTGTGAATTTTGGGCGAGCTGTGTTGTGAAACAGAACAAGAAAGGAGATGCTGCAATCTATGGCTCAATCCTCAACGGTAAGAAAAAGATATATATTTCTTATGAGAGGCTTAGGTCTGCTTTTGAGCTGTCTTATATGCCTGATGATGAATATGAATGTTGTTGTCTCATACTGAAGCCAAAAATGTTTTACAAGAAGTTGGATATACTGGTCCATTGGCTTCAGTGGTTAAAATGAAACATTTTACTGGTATTTGGAACTACTTATTGAGCACAATTTCTAAAACCTAACAAGTAAAGGCGGGCAGCTTTGATCAGCCTAATGTTCTAGAATTGCAGATTTTTCATGCAATGGTCACTATGACCAGAATAGATTTTGTTGGCTTAATCTTTAAGGACCTTGTTGATCGCGTTCATAAGAAGAGTCTTACCATACCTTATGGTAGGATTCTTGCTCTTATCATTGAAGCTATTCTTGACAATGATTACAGTCTGGCAACTGGTCAGACTGTGGAATGCAAGTCTATCAATAACAACATCTTCAATAGTCCCAAGGTATCTGTGCAGGGTCTGACCTGAGGAATGCAAATCTACCTTGATTTTTGCAGGAAAAGAGAAGAGGAACAAAAAGCACTTGGGGAAGCTGTCCCTTCTTCGACGCGATCTGAGTCTGATACTCAATCTGCTAATCAGGGGGACCCAGGTACACATGCTTTTGAACCCTC
>CM067168.1:28202818-28327511 GCA_034093135.1 Erigeron breviscapus
CTCAAAAATGGCTTTCAAAGAGGTGCAATAGATAATACCTTATTTATCTTAAAAGAAAAAGGTAATATCTTATTGGTACAAATTTATGTTGATGACATTATATTTGGTTCAACTGATGATGCAATGTGTAAAAGGTTTTCTAAAATCATGTCATCTGAGTATGAAATGAGTTTAATGGGAGAATTAACATTTTTCTTTGGTCTTGATGTGTGAAATCAAGTTTAAAAATTTAAAACAAGAAATACCTCGAAACTCACTACTACACACTATCGGCCAGTGGACCCGATCGTATGCAATATAGTTACAAAGTAAGTCCAGGTTCGTTCACGGGGATTGGTTTGAATCAATTGTCTAATAAAGTAGTTTGGAAAACAGGGTGAAACACTTTGAATCTCACTTTGACAATTAAATTAAAGTAAATTTAAAAGACAAAACACTTAAAAGTAAAGAAAAGCTTCAAACAATAATAGTAAAGATCATCCACCTTGAATTCGCTAGACTTCAAACATGATTGCATTCAATTAAGACCAATTTCATTTAGAGTTGACAAGATAATCGTGAAAAGATAAAATGCTCGCGTGGTACCACCAACCGCTCACAAATCACCCAAACACCTAAGTTGCTAGTTTAATTACCCAAGCCGGTACCACCAATGCCTAGACAACCTTACCAACAATTAGTTTACTTGATTATCCAATTAACAATTGTGCCTATGTGAATTAAAACGTGGTACCACCAACCGTTTCTAAACACGTTGATGAAATGATTCCTATTATTAAAATGACATTCACTATCATACCATGAACTAGTGATAATTGCTCATAGACAAGCAACCGTTTGAAAATCACATATGTATCCAACTAGTACCACTAACGAAGAATACACATGCCACCAATATCACAATAATATAAATAAAGGAATTAAATCATCAAGATCTCGACACAACGATAATTGAAATCAACTCTTTGAATTAAAACATATAGCAATCACATCATTCGTCTAGTTTCATCAAGGTGGATGATTAAAAGGTTAGCCACTCATGATTAAATTGAAATTACAATCAAAATAAAGGAAGAACATGATGTACCAATCGTTTGAGAAATAGAAATTGCAAGACAATAAAATAGATACGATCTAAGTGGGTGCACGTGAATCTTCAATGAATCGGAAGATGATGAAATCTTGATTCGATCCTTGAAGGTGTTCCCTGAAGTGCAGCTCTTAGAAAGAAAACTTGATATCCTGGAAAAATAGGGTTTTTTTCTTTTATACTCCTTGAAAACTGATGCAAAAAGCTGCCAAAAACCCTCAGGTCCGTCATCCCACTGCGGCTCAGTGGACGAGTGATGCCCCCACTGCGGCGCAGTGGAATGACACTGGTCTAATGCTCGTCTGTCTTCAGCTTGACTGCGGCGCAGTGGCCACATAAACTCCCCACTGCGGCACAGTCCCAATATTCTGACCAACTTGCCTTTTCCTCACACGACTGCGGCGCAGTGGACACACTTACTTCCCACTGCGGCGCAGTCTACAACTTCTGACCAGTATCTTTAACTTGAAATCTTCTATCCTTTCAATTAAAACAACTCTCGAACATATGAATCAACTTCTTGGCCTAAATTCATCCGAAATTGCACCGAATGGCCACGTAACCTGCTTAGAACCTGAAACCACTAACAAACACCATAAACGTGCCAAATGCATACAAAATCGACCCAAAACACATACGAAAAAGGCCAATAATGATGTGGGCGATCTATATAAATTGGTCACATCAGGTCTTCAGATTAAGCAAAATGAAAATGGAATTTTTATAAACCAAGAAAAATATTTCAGAGATTTGTTAAGAAAATACAAATATGATTCAATCCCATCGAAAAACACACCTATTGCAGCACCTTTAAATTTGGACTCTGACCCAACTGGCAAACCAGTGAACACCACTGAATATCGTGGTATGGTTGGTTCACTGATGTATTTAACTTCCAGTCGACCAGATATAATGTTTGCAACATGTCTATGTGCCAGATTTCAGGCTAACCCAAAAGAATCACATTTGCACGCTGTTAAGCGCATCTTTAGATACCTGAAAGGGTGTCCTAGCCTTGGTCTTTGGTACCCCAAAGGCTCAGGGTTAGATCTAATGGGTTATTCAGATTCAGATCATGCAGGTTGTAAGATAGATAGAAAATCAACAACTGTTGGTTGTCATTTCCTTGGAGGAAAACTGGTAAGTTGGACCAGCAAGAAGCAGACGTCAGTCTCTATGTCCACTGCTGAGGCAGAGTACATTTCGGCCAGTTGTTGTGCCCAGATTCTTTGGATCAAGAACCAGTTACTAGATTATGGTCAAAAGTACACAAGGACCCCAATCTTTTGTGACAACACCAGTGCAATTGCTATATCTCACAACCCAGTGATGCACTCTAAGACAAAGCATATTGACATCAGGTATCATTTCATTCGTGATCATGTTATGAAAGGAGACATTGAAATACATTTCATCCCCACTGACAAACAGCTCGCTGATGTTTTTACAAAACCTCTTGATGAGAAAACTTTTAAACATCTCATCAGCGAACTGGGAATGTTAAATCCTTAAAGCTGGAGAGTTTTGTTATGAACGCGTCAGTGACACTGATGAAGTTCTCCAGTTGAGGAGGTCCAGATAATCTTTGCTCGCCAGGCTATCGAACGCCTTTGTGATACTATCCTGGCACTAATCGATTTCTGGATCATCATTTTAGGGGGAAAGACTCAAAATAAATTTTCCTACCAAAATTCTTTTTGTTTGAAAAATGGCAACTGGAGAACTCTCCAGTTGGAAACTGGCACTGGACTAATCCTCCAGTGTACAGGTTCAGTCTTGTCTTAAAACAGGTAGTCAACCAGATTTTCATAACATTGGAAAATACTTGATCAATTCTTGTGACACGTGATGATACTCGAGTGTTTTAACCCACTCAATATCGTCATATGACGTGCTTGAAGTCATTTTTGTAAAAGACAACTGTTTTTATTGGGATTATGGAAAGTTAGTGGGCGCGTGGGGTAGTTAAGCCGTCGTAGCATTTAATGCTGACAAGGTGAATTAAATTTTTAGTTCAAAATTCAAATTACTTTTGTAAAAATATCTAAAAATTGATTTTTGATAATAAAATATAATTCTTGGTATTTCATTGGGATCATGATTTCATTATAAATACCCATTATTTACTCCGATCACATTTACTTTCTTTTACATTCTTTCATTTACTTCCAATCATCATCAAACTCTTCATTTCTCTCTCTGCTTCATAAATCACAACCCTAATTCCCAAATTCTCAGTTTCATATTCATATCTATCTATAATGGCACCTAAATCTAGAAGTAGGGATGTAAATCTGCTTACAGTCCCTTATAATCCATCTCAAAATGTCAAACGAGCCAGTGGTGCCCCTTCAAATTCAGCATCAATTAAATTAAATCCAAACAATCCCATGGCTAGTTTGAGAGGGACTCAAGCCGCCGATACATTAATCGGGAGAATCCAAGCCTTTCTTCGTGATTCTCCCCTCGGCGAGTCTTTTTCCCTCAACCCACGCAAGATGTACCATGATTACTTGTGTGAGTTTTGGTACACAACAAAACTTTCAGAAGACTATTCATCTATCTCTTTCACCCTTAAAGATGGATCATTCCAGTGTACCATTACTACAGAAATGTTGAGAGATGCTCTGCACCTCAACTACTGGAGAGAGGGTGAATCTCCAGTTGTGATATCCCAGAATATCAATTTTCGCCAAGTACTCCTTGATACGGGAAACAAGGAGTGTTTGGAAAATGGGGTATTAAAAGTCAAAGGTGCTATGACTATGAAGGGCCTCTCACCATCCTGGAGGTACTTCTTCATTCACCTTGTTGAAAGTATGGGTGGGAGTTCTGGTGGATTGGACCAAATCAACTCCACACAAGCAGAGATGGCTTACTGCTTGTGGAATGGACTCAGAGTGGACTTTCCTGACATCTTATACAGAAGCCTGGTTATTAAATTGAAGGGCTCCAGGGGATTATGCATCTCCTTCTCCAGGTATTTGTCACTCTGTTTCCTTCAACTTCTGGGCAGTGAGGAATATCACAATACTCAATCACTGTACACTGTCCCAGAGTTGTTGAGGAATCTCGACTCCCTAACATCTATCGATGGGGAGGTTGAGATCCCTTAGAGAATGTTGCTGGCATTCTCTAAAACCGATGCACCAGTCCAAGGTGAGTCGGAAAGACAACTGGGCGGGCCTTAAAATAAAGAGGGATCCACCGGTTCGTCTGCTGGAATTGTGACCATTGCCGAACCCGGGCAACAGTCTAACCCCTCCAGCTCCAGCGTGTCTGTCCCCTCAACAATCTACCCTGGAGACCTCCCAACAGGTCTTTCAGGAGCTCCAAAGGCAAAAAGAACACGTCGCCCTAGGACTCAGTCAGCACTTGCCACTGACAGTAGAAACCAAACCAACCCTCCAGTTTCCTCCCAACAGGAACCTGGAGAAAGTCAAATGGGACAACCGCAAGCAGCCACCCTCGTAATTTCTGTAGGAGAGGGTGGTGAAGATGATACTGGGCTACCCCAACCCAGATTAGAGTTAGAGTCTGCACAAAGTGTCCACGGCCTATCTTCTGACACTTCTCTTGCACGAACTGACGACGTCTTTGGCCAGTCACTGCTGGAGACTGAGGTTCCCAACTCTACGGCTGATGATGTTATGATTGTGGATAGAGCAATTATAACTGAGGCAACCCAAGTGCCTCTATCCCTGGTGAAGTTACCTCGGAAACTGATCCTCCAACAGATGCAACCTTCCAGGAAACTGGAGAAGGTCATCTGGAGACTGACCCATCTGGTCAGCCCTCAGTTACATTCATGGATCCGGACATGGGTGTTAATGACGAGGAAATCCTTATTGAATATTCGGATTCTGAAGGTACTGCATCAGACATTGAGATTTTTGAGTCTTCTGTACAAGATCAAAACCCTTCGTCTCATGTCTCGCCTCCAGATACTTCAATTTCAATTTTACCATCTCAAGAAACCGAGCTTACTGAAAATCCACTTCCCACTTACAGCTATATATCTGGAAACAGACGTATGGCACCATCACCATCTGGGCAGTTCTCACTCCTTCGAGAAATGCCACCACCACCGCCGCCGTTGATCACACCTGAGCATTCTCAGCATGATCAACACATTGTTACTTCTGTTCCTTCTTCTACAACCCCTCCTATTTCTTCAACTGTCACTGAGTCACCATCTGATCAGGCTACTCTTGTAGTACCTTCCCCAGTGGCTCTAGTGGCATCTTCTTGCTGGTCCAGTGACACCTTCCCCTCCGTCACTGGACAGTCAATTTGTGTCTTTCCAAGCCGATATCCAAAATCTTCTTACCAGGGTGGAGGATATTCAAAAGATACTTGACAAAAACACCAAGTCTTTCTCCAGATACCACAAGGATCATTTGACCAATATTAAAGTGGTTGATCTGGGGATTAACAAGTTTTCAACCAATGAAGACTTGGTGTTCAAGAAGGTAAATGAGTTGGTCACTGGCTGCAACAATCTGGCCACTTCTTTGAAAGAAGCCTTTGACCATACTCAGACCAAAGTCACAACCTCAATCTCAAATTTGCTGGGTAACACTGTTAGAAGATCTAAAGTTGATTTAAGGGAGATTGAAAAGCAGGTTAAGGATTTAGTTGAAAAACCTGGGTTGAATGTGACTGAGCTTGGGCAGCAGTTGATGACTTCAGTTGGTCAGAGAATTGATGATACGCTGGGTGCCAGAGAAACACAACTGATTGAAAGGGTGATAGCTGAGATCACCAAGCTGGCCACTTCTCAGGTTGATCTGGCCCCACTCACTAATGAGATCAACCAGTTGAGGGGCAGCATTAATAATTTAAACACCCAGGTATCAATTCACTCTCAGTCTATTGACAAACTGACAACTGAAGTGGAAAATTTGAAGAAAAAGGATGAAGAGGTTAAGGAAAAGGTGGTTTCTGGTCTGAATGAAGATTCTAAGACCTTGGATGAACTGAAAACTGGTCAGCAACAAGTGGCAGCAAATGTTCTGACCCAGTCTAAAGAAACCAACCATCTGTGGAGATCTTTCAGGATGATGTGCACAATATTTAAAGAATGCAAGAACATGCAAACATGGCAGCCTCTTGACCGGTTGCCATCTCACCATTCTGAATGGGAAGTCATGAGGGCAGGTCTAGATGCTGCCAAGGGGGAAAGAAGTGCAGTTCTTGCACCAATTGCAACTGAAAGTACTCCATCTGGAAGTCAATCTGGTAGAGAAATGGTTGTGGCTGCCAGTACTGAAACTGGTGAGCAAAGGGTTGAAGAGGATATAGATGTGATTGATAGGGGGAATGTGGATAAGGGTAAAGGTAAAGCATCTGATGAAACTGCCCAGCCGGCCACTGATGTACTGATGTTAGAAACTGGCAATGTTGATTTGCTTCCTCCAGTCTCAGAAAGTGATAGCAAACGTTTGGCAAGGCTTGGAGATCAAATTAAAGAAAGAAAGAAAATGAAACAAGCAAACCAAGCTGAAGCCAGAGAACATCTGGCTAAGATAAAATTGCTTGACATTAGTGATGCTCACCTGTTGGGAATCACTAAGGAGGAATATGCCAGAGTGAAAGATGATGCAAGGATAGTGGGTATGTTAAAAGAAATGCTTGACATTGAACTGGACAGGCACTATCCTGATGATGAAGCTGAGCATGATGCCAGAAATTTGAATATATCAGTGGAGAAGGCTAAAGAGAATCGGGCCAGTGAGATTCTGAAAAGAATTGAAAATGTGAAGAAGGTTGTAAAAAGGGTATTGAATCCACCAAGAAGGAACCCTCAACCAAGAAAACCACTGCACAGAGATGCTGATCTTAGAACCTTCTTTGAACCAACTGGCGAAGTCTCAAATGATGACATCAAGGTTGTTGTGCAGGCTGCTGGAGCTGGGACTATTAAAATCTCAAATGAATCTGAAGCTAGAAGCTATTATTCCCAGATCATGGCAACCAGAAAGCACAGTGGGGAAATCAATGGTGTTTTTGTAACAATCAAGCCAGGCACCAAGTACTTTCATGTTGAAGTCAGTTATACTAGAGGGCCACTAGTTAAAACTGATAATCCTGGTGTGATGCAATATGGGTTCTCGGAATGGGTGGAAATGGTAAACTTTTTGGAAGCTAAGGCACAAAAGAATAGGTTTGAGAAAGCATGGGTCAACTTCTTGAAAGGCAAGATTCAACATAAAGAGAATCTGGAGCTGAAGTTGAATATTGATCCTGAAGACTCTCGTCCTATCTCTTCAGTGTCAAAGAGAAGGAGAACTGGCGAAGGGCCATCTGATTAAGTTTTCCTTCCAGTTTATCTACTTGTAATTTTATTTACATTCTGTAACTTATGTAAATTTCATTTCCTTGTATAAATGAAGTTACCAGTTTGTAACCACAAGGTAGATAATAGATTAAATCTAACAAACTCAAACGAAAAACCCAAGGCATTTATTGATCTATAAAAATGCCTTGGAAAACTTAGAGAGATTTAATCGAACAAGTCTTTCCAGTTCATACTTGTATAGATACAAGAACTAAAAAAGACTTGGCAATATTTTAGGACAAATAGGGGGAATTTGTTAGGACCAGTTTCGCTGAAACTGGCCAGTCTCCAGTTGCATCTGGAGACTAGAAAGATTTGTCCAGAAATATATTGAAGTCCAGTTGCAACGTACAGTTAACGCAACTGAAGACTTCCTCCAGTTGAGATCTGACCAGATGAAGAATCCTTCCAGTTGAAGTCGAAGACAACAAGTGGAAGAAAGAGAATGACAATGGCAGCGAAGCCCAGTTGACATTCTACTCAGATACAAACTGGAGAGCATCAGTGTAAAGTACTTACAAAGCTTTACATTGATTACAAGGAAAAGACTTTTATGCTTTATGTGCTATTACACGGATAAAAAGATTTATCTATGTATAAAGTACAAAAGGTACATAAAGCAGGTTGAGAAAAGTTACTTTATTCTGTAACTTTTCACAGCATTTTTAAGGAATTAAATGCTATTCCTTAAATGCTCTCAACCATATTTGTACGGCCAAAGTTGACATCCCAATGTCAACTTTGCCTATAAATAGAAGTCATTGCACAACAAGAAAACACACTTTGCAAACCTGCAATATTCTTGGTGAACTTGTGCAATATTCTCTCAATCGTAAAAATGAACATTTCACAACTTTAAGTGTTTCGATTGTCAAGAGAATTTCCAAGTGTAGATCAATTGTATTTCATAGGTTGTTAGGATATTTACATACTTTGTATTATCTTGGTTCCCCAACAACCTTGTAATTTATTTAAAGTTAATAAATAAATTACACTTGAAAAATACATATTGTCTCATCAATTTACTTTACAAGTACTTTCTATTATTGCATTGTCTTTTACTTATTGTCACTTAAATAAGTAATCTATCCAAGAACTTGGTATACACTCACTGCAACTGGTCGTCTCCAGTTCAGTGTTTATATTGCAAAGTAACCCCACTATCGACATTGAGGTGTCTTCAGGTAGTACCATCTATTTAGTTGGGACTTACATAGTTTAATTCATTTGTAAAATAATAATTGTTTAACATCCTTTATCCAAATACCAATCATAGATTTACATGATATAACTAGCTAATTTAAGTCCTATGCCCTCGGCATGCTTATTGAGTTTTCCCTTTGATAATGCCTTTGTAAAAGAATTAGCTAAGTTATAATCTGTGTGAACTTTGAGTAACTTTATTTCACCTAGTTCGATTTGCTTACGAACATAGTGATATCGTCTAGAATAATAAAAAAAAGGGTAATGGAGGGAACCCTAGCCCCGGTACCACAATTGGATTTGAACTCACAGTTCTTTGGCAATAAAGATTGCACCAGTATCGTCACAATACAAATATAAAGGTGTGTTATTTGAGGGCATCACGTTAAACCCAAAAATAATCTTTCTAATCCAGACGACTTTCATGGCGGCTTCTTGAGGCGGCAATATACTCAGATTCTGTCGCATATTTGCTCTTGCAATCCACCGTGCCTCCATTTAAAACGAAGACGTATCCCGACTGAGATTTTGTATCATCTTTATCAGTCTGAAATCCAACATCACAGTATCTAGTCACTTTGAGTTCTGTATCGGGATTTCTACCATACACCAAAACTATATCTTTAGTAGCACGCATTGTAACAACCCTACCTTTCAACATTATATATGTTCTAGTTATGTTTTCTATGATCCCGCAAGCCATAGTTATACTTGAAGCTAGTAGATAATGCCCCTAAATTAGCAATCTAAAGCTATTGTTCAATTCTAAATTTAATTTATAAAATGCCATTGAACAAAAATTTTATTGATAATTAATCAAGTTATAAATGATAAAGTGAGCCTCACGAGTTGAGATATCGATCAAAAATTCTTGCAAATGTTCAACAAATCAATCACCAAACCAATTTAAGTAAATATGACATGAGAATAAAGATTTCTATCTCAAAGTATAGTCATACATTAATATGTACATAAAAGTGTTTAAATAACAATAAGTATATATATATATGCTTAAAATAAATACAAGTTTATAAATAAAGGCTTATGTAACAAATTAAAAATACAAAAATATATACATACACACATATATACACGACATATGTATATACATATATACACATACTAAGATAAGTAATTAACTTACACTACAAACTAATACAATTAACCTTACAAAATATATAAATACACTTACATCCAACCTATACATACACAATTTAAAAAAAAAAAAAAAAGGTAAAACCCCTCCATTTACCCACCCTTAGGCCGGCCTCCCCCATTCCCCCATACATTTCCTCCAACCAAAATACATCCTTCCTTATACTCCCCATACACTTAACACCCAAAACCCTTATTCTCCCAACACTTTCACACACCTTTTCTCTCAACAAAAAGAAAAGAAAAACTCTCCATCTCTTCCTTTTCTCCTTATTCAATTCGGCCAAGCCAAAAACAAGGCTAAATCTCATCTAAACTTATATTAATAATAAGGGTTTTAAGTTAGATTAATAAAGGGTTAAACCAAGCAAGGTTCAAGGGTTGTTTTAGGCTTAGATTAAGGGTTGTTTGAGGGTTTGGAGGCCACGAAAATTCTGCCCATTTTCACCATCAAAAACCAAGTTCAAGAGGGTATAATCTTCATCCTTTTTGTTAGATCTAATCTTGTTCTTGTTTATATTCAAAGGTTTTATCAAAAACTCATACTTTCTTCTTGTTTTCTTTGTAATATACACTTGATGAGGGCAAAGTTGATAGGATCTTTCTTTCCATGCTCATGCATGTCGAATCTAAGAAGAAAAATCCAAGGATTCAACAAGTTTAAGACCCAAAAGTGTTGTTATAGATTAGTAGCTTTTAAAGTAATTTTCCTTTTGATAGATCTATATGTTTTTGTATGTTTTTGAAGAATATATTCTGAGATTTTTCATTAAAAAGATGTTTTTATGTTGTTGAATGTTAGATCTATAAAAGTTGATATTAAAAAGTGTTGATTTGAATGCATGTATGCTAGATTTAAGAAAGTTGGATCTTTTGTTGGATTATGAGATGGATATGGACTTGTCATAACTGAAAAATATGTTAATCTTAATGATAATATTCTGGAAAAATTGATAAAATATCAAGGATATAAAGCTTGAATCAAAACATGTTAAAATAAGCTAGAAATCATAAACCGAAAACACGCAAAAATGCATTTTGAGCACACACATGCACCACAATCTTATGACCAAGAAAATATGATAAACCTACTGGAAATAAGCTATTTCAAAAGTATAAAACTCAACTCACTTGATACATGGCAAGAATAAGCTCAAAAATCACCTTTTCGGGTCAAATAATCACTAACCGAAAGCACTAAATTGCACATATCACACCACCACCACTATCACGATTTTGGACACCAAAATATGATGAACTTTCTGGAAATAATGAAACAAGAATGAAAACCCCTTTTGAAGCACTTTAATTGCTTAAGAAATGAGGCTAAAATCACTATTTCGGTAAACGATTTTTAAGCTTAAAGTCCTCAAAATAAGCAAGACACAAGAGAGGTTGAATTGATATGAATTTTTATTGATAAATGTTGCCTAAAAGGCCTGGGATTTTTGGCTAAAATGTTTAGTGGTGATTTCTAAGAATTTCCATGAATTATTGAATTTAAATGGTAATTAAAAGACATAAAAATCAATAAATAAATTATGTAAATCAAGAATGGGGTTAAATCATCACAACCATGATAAAAATAACTAAAACCTACTGGAGAAAAATAGTTAAGAGGCAAGAGACATGTGTTACATAATTTAAAGATAAATAATTAAGTAAAAATAACTAATTAAATATTATTATTAAAATTAATGGAAAATACACAAATAAAAGTATAAAACATGAAATTGTAAATTAAGAAGCATATATATCAGAATATAACTCAAATGAAATTATTCATAATTTATAAAGACAATTATGATACTTAAAAGTATTTTTAAGGAATTATTTAGTAAATAAATCAATAAAGTGAATAAATAAGTAATTAAATATTATTAAATTAAATAAATAATTACAAATCAGAAAATATACATAAATATTAATATTATAAGACCACTAATGTCAAATATTATTACTAAGCAAAGTATACAATGGAAAGCATATAAATCAAAGCCAAACTACCGAAATTCCAATATACGTACAAAATGTATAACGAGAAATGACCTTCACCACCAAATACCTTCTAACCAAATAATGTGAACAATATAATACACTTGAACTCCATAATCTAATAACAACCAAAGATGGGCAAGTCTACTAGTATACATCTCATGATCTAGCTCACTAGTTCATGTCACGCGAACTTACGTCGTGAATATATACGTTATGGTCTAGGCTTGCTTGAGGCGCAACAAATCTAGGCGAAGGAACCGCGTTTGATCAGCCCATTTCACTCTCTAATCAAGTGAGTCATATCCCCCTTTCAAACTCTTTTATGTGTTTTACTTTCGGGGTGAAAAGCATGATAAATAAAATGGCTTTATATATATGAAATGATTCTTGAAAGAACGATTATGAAATGGGATATATTGTATGTTCAATGTGTTATAAGTTATACGATGAGCTTGAGTTCTGTCAAACTGTATCACTTCGGTACACTACTATTAACTCCGAAAGGGGAGGCCTGTAGTTAGAGGGTTGCGCAACTAGGAGTCGTCCACTCACCCACTAAATAGGTAACGGTGGAATGTTTGGTCTGTCTTTGTGGCCACCTTCATTGCCAGTCCGACCCGAGCGGTGCTCTAATCTACTTTATATATTATTGGTCGTCTCCATGGCACGACCCAATTGTGATTAAAGCACTTGATTGACAGCTTGTGCTATGAAATGAAATATTATGTTGTTTGGGACATGTAAATGGTCTTAGTAGTGGCTCAAGCATATACTCATCGAATTATGCCTTTGGCTGAATGGAAATTATTATTATTATGGATGGAAATTACTGATTGAACATACGGTTTGGGTACGGATATTATGAACGACATTCTTGGAAACTATAAGATTTACTACTTCATAATTTGAATTGGTTGTACGTATATTTGGTAGAATAAACCTATGAACTCACTCAACTCTCGTAGTTGACACTTTTTCTTCATGTTTTTCAGGTCTAGGGCAGTAAGTTAGCACTTTGGACCGCCTCATGGATGATGTGTTTATTTGTTGCATGTTGGACTAGTAATGCGAACATTTGATCTTTTGATAATGAATTTGGTTATGTAATGTTTATTAAACGTCAACTTGAACTTGTAACCTTTTGAATTTGAATGGCATTTGAAACTTTATGGTGATGTTTTATATTTAAATCTTTTGTACCATGTCGTTCTGTGACATCTCGTGTTCCGCCTTAGTCGGGGTGTTACACGCATGTACTTAAGAATATTCTTCACAGCAGTCCAGTGATCCTCACCTGGATTCTGTTGATATCGGCTAACGATATTTTGCGTGAACGCAATGTCAGGTCTAGTGCATCTAACCGCATACATAATAGATCCCACAGCCGAAGCGTAAGGAATTCTTTGCATACGCTCCACCTCCTTAGGTGTAGAGGCATCGTTTTTACTAAATAAGTTAAGTCCTTCTTGCATAGGTACGAAACCATGCTTAGAATTCTCCATCTTGAATCGCTTCAAGATCTTATCAATATAAGCACTTTGACTTAATCCAATCAACCGTTTACTTCTATCTCTATAGATCTTGATTCCAAGAATAAATGCTGCTTCACCCAAGTCTTTCATAGCAAAAACACTTTCCAAGATGGGATTTTACATCTTGCAACATTGGAATGTGATTTCCTATTATCAATATGTCGTCAACATATAAGACAAGGAAAGTAACATTGCTCCCACTAGCTTTGCGATATACACATGGCTCATCAGGATTTTGAGCAAAACCAAACCTTTTGATTTCCTCATCAAACCTTTTATTCCAACTTCTTGATGCTTGCTTTAGTCTATAAATGGACCTTTGAAGCTTGCACACATTGTTGGGATATTTCAGATCGACAAAACCTTCTGGTTGAACCATATAAACTTCCTCGTCTAGATAACCATTCAAGAAAGCTGTTTTGACATCCATTTGCCATATCTCATAGTCATAGTACGATGCTATGGCTAAGATGATCCTAATAGCTCTAATGTCCGCAACGGGAAAGAAGGTTTCCTCATAGTCAACTCCGTAAAGCTGAGTATAGCCTTTTGCCACAAGACGAGCTTTATAGGTGTGTACATTTCCATCCATGTCGGTCTTCTTCTTGAAGATCCATTTACACCCAACGGTTCTACCATTAGGTAGAAGATTAACCAAGCTCCAGACTTGATTATCTTTCATGGATTTCATTTCCACATTCGCAGCTTCAAGCCATTTGTCAGATTCTGGATCTGATAATGCAGCTTTGAAATTTAGGAGGTTCATTTAAGTCTCCTAATACGTGTTCTTCAGACTCAATATTAAGATTCATTTTTCACGAGCACGTATTGTCCTTGAGGACCTACGAATTGGAATCGCATTATCTTCAACTTGAGGTTCATCACTTTGAACATTTCCCCCCCTAAGTTGATGATCGCTAGTATTTTCAGAAGGTGACATATCTTCTCCTTGAGTCTCATCAAGTTCAACAATCATCCTACTGTTTTCTTGAGATATGAGATTCTTTTAAAAGAACTCGGCATATCGAGATACTTTAATAGTGTTGTTGGTAGAAAAGTAGAAGTAGTAACTCATCATGTCCTTTGGGTATCCTACAAAGATGCACTTAACAGATCTAGGTTCAAGTTTGTCAGGCGTATCTCGTTTCACAAGTGCCACACAACCCCAGACCTTTAAGTAAGACAAATTAGGAACACGTCCATGCCACAATTCATGCGGTGTCTTGTCAACCTTCTTGGTTGGAACCATATTGAGAATGCGTACAGCAGCCTCTAGAGCATAATCCCAAAATGGAAATGAGAGTCATAAGGTTCATCATTGATCTAACCATGTTCAACAAGGTTTGATTTTTCTCCTCTCAGATATACCATTATACAGAAGTAAGCTTTTGGATAAATCCACAAGCTTTTAGATAATCCTTAAACTCTTGGCTTAAGTATTCTCCACCTCAATCCAAACGAAGAATCTTGATGGTTTTACCGAGTTGATTTTCTACTTCATTTTTAAACTCTTTGAATGTTTTTAAGACTTCATGTTTATGTTTAAGCAAGTAAACATAACCATAACGACTGAAATCATTCATAAAAGTGATGAAGTAGCTAGCACCTTTCCTTGACACATGTCTAAATGGGCTACATACATCGGTATGTATAAGTCCAAGTAGATCTTTATCCCTCTCCGTTTTATGCGGAAAAAGTATTCTTGTCATCTTGCCAGAAACACAAGACACGCATTTGTCAAATGATTCATCATTGATCTAACCATGTTCAACAAGGTTCGATTTTTCTCCTCTCAGATATACCATTATACAGGAGTAAGCTTTTGGATAAATCCACAAGCTTTTAGATAATCCTTAAACTCTTGGCTTAAGTATTCTCCACCTCAATCCAAACGAAGAATCTTGATGGTTTTACCGAGTTGATTTTCTACTTCATTTTTAAACTCTTTGAATGTTTTTAAGACTTCATGTTTATGTTTAAGCAAGTAAACATAACCATAACGACTGAAATCATTCATAAAAGTGATGAAGTAGCTAGCACCTTTCCTTGACACATGTCTAAATGGGCTACATACATCGGTATGTATAAGTCCAAGTAGATCTTTATCCCTCTCCGTTTTATGCGGAAAAAGTATTCTTGTCATCTTGCCAGAAACACAAGACACGCATTTGTCAAATGATTCATCATTTGATTGTAAGATCCCTTCACGTTGAAGTCTTTCAATACGTTTCTTGCTAATGGCAATGCCAAAGATAGGTAGAGTTCAAGTCAGGTTTGACTCTTTTGCTATTGAATTATCATTTGAATCACAACAACACATATAATTCAATTGTGAAGATACTTGAAGAACTGGTTTTTTTTTTTGAAGACTTCATGTTTATGTTTAAGCAAGTAAACATAACCATAATGACTGAAATCATTCATAAAAGTGATGAAGTAGCTAGCACCTTTCCTTGACACATGTCTAAATGGGCTACATACATCGGTATGTATAAGTCCAAGTAGATCTTTATCCCTCTCCGTTTTATGCGGAAAAAGTATTCTTGTCATCTTGCCAGAAACACAAGACACGCATTTGTCAAATGATTCATCATTTGATTGTAAGATCCCTTCACGTTGAAGTCTTTCAATACGTTTCTTGCTAATGGCAATGCCAAAGATAGGTAGAGTTCAAGTCAGGTTTGACTCTTTTGCTATTGAATTATCATTTGAATCACAACAACACATATAATTCAATTGTGAAGATACTTGAAGAACTGGTTAAACCAACTTGCTTCTTCTTCTCGTTCAACTCAGCTAGATACTTAGGACAATTCCTCTTCCAGTGTCTCACTTCAGCACAGTGATGACAAGCCTGGTCTTTTAGTCGGATGCTCGTTTTCTGCCGTAGGGGTCCTTTTAGGTTTTGAGACTGACGCACCTTGCTTTCCCTTACCAATGTTCTTGCCCTTAGCTTTCGGTTGTTTGGCTTTCTAAACCTTTCCCCCTTTGATCATAAGAACTTGGGGTATCTCAGATTTCTTGGGAAGGTTTTTCTCATACTCAATCAACATGGCATGAAGTTCAGCTATGGTTTTGCTCATGCTGTGCATATTGTAATTGCGCACAAACTTCTCAAAATCCCTTGAAAGAGACTTAAGAATTATGTCAATAGCAATAGGCAGAGGATACGCATAGTTTAACCTTTCCAAATGCTCAAAGTAACTCTTCATCTTGAGTACATGAGCGCTCACCGGTTTCCCATACTCGTGTTCAAATTATGGAGTGATTCAACAAGTTCAAACAATTCAACTCCAGTTTGTTTTCCGTACATAGACTTGAGTTCTCTGATCATATCATACGGATTGTGCAATCCGAATTGCTTTTGAAGCTCGGGAGTCATGCTACCAGCATCAAATAAGCAACCTCAATATGTCTATTGTACTGAGTATTGTATGCTTCCAACTGCACAGCAGTGGCACTCGCATCAGGGATAACGGGTATCTGATTTTCAAGGACATCGGTTTTCTCCTCAACTCTTAGAATGATTCTCAGCTGACGAAACCAGTCATTGAAGTTGGTTTCAGAAAGTTTTTATCTTCCTAGCATCGACTTGAAAGCCGATTGGTGTATGTTTTGTGAAGGATTTGTTGTCATTTACAAAACAGATTCAAGTTCAATTATCGGTATTTTCGATAATGAATCCTTAAGAAATATAATCACCCAAGGTTAAATCATTTAACGATTAATTTCATTAAGGCTAGGATCCAATTGACATACCATCATTTCATCAGTTGATCTGCTAGAAATGACGTACTCAAAAGGTAAGTGACGAGCAATAATTGCATTACAAGTGCAATTCCTAGATTTATGGGACTTACAACAACACTTATTAGGGGTAGTAAGTGTTTTGTAAATATGTTTTGTCCCATCTTATGCCACGGGTCAAGGTCTCACCGCTTAACTCGCTTTAAGTCGCCCAATTAAGAACATGTAAATAGTCTACCACCGTCTCATGATGAGTAGTAATTTACCTTGTTAGATACAATTCGCCTACGGTCTCACGTAGAGCAAAAAGCACTTGCAAGTGTTCTTAGCAAAGTGGGTGGCAAAGACTTAACTTTAATTGGGTAATGCAATTGATGTGAATCAAAAGTTTATGTATGAAGACTCATGCACATTTTCATAACATAATGTTTAATAAAATCATTTTTATTTTCTTAACAACACAAAAGAGCTCGGTAGCTCCATTTGAACGCACAAAGAAGCGCAGGAGCAAAGGTTTGCGATAGACGCAATTAAAAACCCGCTCCTTTAGGAGGCTAGCGCACTCCGACTTATACCTCTCTTAGAGTTTGTTCAAATGGGTGAGCCGGTGTATCTCTTGGTTGTAAGACTCCAATTTTATTAAAACAAAATCATATTTCGATAATTCTTAGTCAAGTTTATTCTTTTCAATAAAACAATTTTGCATCACCATTTATATCACAATAAAAGAAGCAATAAACTTACTAACTATTAACTAATTAATTATGCAACGAGTTATGGTGGGCCACCTAAACATGGTCACTATGCTTAATGTATATGTCTAAGTCGGCTCCCCCTTCAAAGAAGAGGACCACATACATCAAGTTACCTTGATTGCGTAAGCCTTTAAACAAACAATTAGCAAGTAAATACATATAAACATGCTGACTGGAAAATTCCAGCAGCTTCACGACCTGTTTAGACCTGTTTTTGGTCCGAATCAAGCTTCGACCAGAACTACAAAGTTGTAGCCCTGTGAGTTGGGCATCTACAGTCCAAAAATCAGCTTCTAACTCATTACGGTTGATTTTATATGAATTTTTTAGTGAACTGGTGTCAAGCAGAAAAAATCACACGAAAAATTCACATAGTCACACAATTATCAAATAATTAACCCTAATTATTGGACCATTAAGCTAAGCAATTTATATCTATATATCTAAGTAATAATCATAAAGAATTTTGCATGAATTTCTTATGATTTTTACTTCTATTTAACAACATTAAATATAAAAGATACAAACATGCAATTTATATCAAATAAACATGCCAATTCACATAATCAAAACTTGCATAGAGGGTTTCAATTAACCATTAATATAAAATAGGTTGAATTAATAATAAAAACAAAACCCTAATTTATTTTTATTAAAATCGAATTTAATTAAAAAATAAATAAAGAAAACGATTTTTAATATTTAATTATTAATTAAATCGAACCAACCCTAAACCCCCCTTCAAGTTTTGAACTTTGTAACTAATATATCACATATTAGGCTCGTGATACCACTGTTAGGATTCATGCACATAAATCATATAAACAATCACGAGTACGCAGCGGAAAGAAACGTATATGTAATATAATAATTAACAAAGTAAAGAATCGGATGTGTACCTTTTAGCTTAGCTTCCAATAATATTAATAATAAGATTATTATTATTAGTTAGGGTTTAAAGTAAAACCCCTCTACGATCGCACACACGACACGTCAAACAATACCCGAAGATTGCTAGATCTTGAATCACCAAAAGCTAAAAGCTCCTAGCTTGCTTTTATTTCTTTCGTCCTAACAAAGAACTGTCGAAGTCAAGAATATAAACCCCACCAAAATAGCTTTCTGATTATCTATATAATAAAGTGTATTTATGGTCTTGTAATTGTAACATGGGTTTTGTATTATCGGTTGGTATATCCGATCGAGAGAACCCGAATGAATATATATTTTTTGTTATATATTGTTAGGGTTAATTATTAGGATATATATAGGGTATAAATATATCCTAATAACTTAACCTTCAAGCTAACATCTTTTGACTAGGACTAGGGTTTAATTAATAATTACATTAATTATTAATTAATATTTAATAATTAATAATTCATATTTATTAATTAATTAATAATTCTAATTAACATATCTAGTTAATAATGTCCAATTATCATTTCTCTCAATTTTGTGATTATAAATATGTAGATACAATATATACATATTACCGGATATCTAAGTGTCATCGCGTGTGATCCCGTAGGCTTAAACATTTTCGGACATGCGTTTATTTAACGTGATCATATTCCAACAGATTATTTATGGGTTTTGAAAGCCTTGAATGGGATCGCTATTCTAGTCGGTTATGTGATGGTTTGTGTAGGCAAGAAACGATCCGATATCCCCTTCAACCCAGGTGGCTTGATCCGAGGAAAAACTCGAGGATGAGTTTTTGTTAAAGAAGGGGAGAATAATGAAGAACTATCTAGAACAATCAAGATATTACTTGTTTTATTTCCAAACTCTTTAGTTTCCTACTTATTAAATAGTTTAACAAATGTTTTGATTTCCTTATGATAATTTCCACTATAAATTGGGATCCAAGTCTTGTTATTAGATAGTTTTTGATAATGATATGACAAGTTTTTTCTTTCCTCCCTATACACATGTGTGTGAAATCACCCTGATTATCGGTATTCTTTCTTGAATCAACGATAGCTAGAAGAGTTGTTCCTGGGTATTCTTAGAATCAACAGGATCAATTGTTTATCACCTTTTTCTCGCTGCATCATTTGGTAACAGAGCCGAAAATCCTGATGAAGATGCCTTCTGGTGATGATATAATATATAATTATCCACCCATGTATGATGAATACAAGGATTATGATTGGTATCTTTGGTTTGGGTCTGATGATTGCCCATATGGCGAGAAGATCAATGAAGAAGATTACATGCCAATTCGAAAAATACCCAAAAATCCGTTTATGTTCGTCCAGATTTGCGCAGTTGCGGGAAAACAGGCGGCACGGATTCGTTCACCGTTGGATCTCTCTGATTTTTGGATATGTGGTCCATGACTCATCGAAGCAGGATTTGACCGTTGGGATTTTCAATTGGAGTTTCTTACAAGGAGTTATGGTTTTTCGAATTTGCTTCAATTAGTTGAAGAAGGTGATGGATTGGAGGGAGATGTAGTGGATATTTGTGTCATTAAGGTGGTTACGGGTGGTGATTTGGTGAATATGGAAGTTCCCATATTTCAATCCCTAGGTAGAGAAGGTGTAAAGTTTGGATTACACAAGATGTTGAAGGCAGCCGATATTAATGGGATTGTGAAGAGTTTGATAAGTTTTTATTATACTAATAAAGATGGACTAGAAGTTAAAGAAAGGAGTAAAGATCATGGAGAATTATATATGGCATGTGAATGTTTTGTCGACGAGAACAAGCATGAAAATATGGAACTTTTTAATGGTGTAAGCCAAATACCAACTATACAAAATGGTGCCCAGTTTATACTTGATTATGATAAATACATGAGTCAATATAATCACGATGAGTGTAAGATGGTTTCATTCGATCCTGGTGGTTTTGATGGGGCATGACGATACTCGAGGACGAGTATTTTTTCTAAAGAAGGGGAGAATGATGCGGAACCATTTTCGATATTATTTTCATTAGTTATAACTCTTTAGTTTCCTACGTATTTAATTTAGTTTATTAATTATTTGAGTTACCTTGTCATGAATATCCTTTATAAAATACGATGTAACTTTTGTTAGAGAATTAGTTTTTTTGATGATATGAAAAGTTTTTTTCTTTCCTCCCTATACACATATGTGTGTTAGTGTGTGTGAATTATACCCTGATTATCGGTATTCATTTAGAATCAACGATAGTTAGAAGAATTGTTCCTGGGTATTCTTTGAATCAACAGGTTCGATTATTTATCCCAAATTTTCGCTGCATCACCTATACTATATATATGAACCTTTGATTATTATTATTATTATCTATATTTATGGAATAAGTATGATTGTTTGAACCTCGCTATTTACATGTAATGATATTGCCTGCTCTTTTTTCATTCAACTTGATGATGATTTGATATTGGCCAATAAAATTAAACAATATCAAAAGATGAGTGCCCGGAAATGTTACATTTCTGCTATTCAGCCCAATCTGAATGGGCCAATACATAATCCAATATTACTATCTACTTTATTTCATAAGATTAAGGCCCGCTTAGGCAATGGGTTTTTATTACTTCAATATCGGGCTATTTGGCAGATCATCACAAGTATGAAATACCTATACGGGCATACGACTAACCTATTAATTAATTAAAGACTAAAAGAGTATTACAATATTACAGTATATTACTCCATTACGCAAATGTTTTAAAAAGGAGAGAAAGATTAGTCCAGACTCCAGAGATATAGATATACCCCTCTTTAGTGATTTAGTAAGCATTTTTTGGTGACCAAGAAAAGAAGATTAGGACGAATATTCTATGTCAATAGCAATTAAGAATCAACATACCAAAACTTGATGCCCAAGTAAACATCTTGTGCAAGTTATCGAGTTTAATACCTTCCGTCACGTATACAACATGCCTATTCTCTTGAATTCTCATGTATTGCTCGTATGTTAATGTTAATACAAATCAATTAAACAAATGTCACTAAAATCTATATACATCAAAATACTTTTATTTTCTTTTCTATAATGATTTTACTAAATGTCAAAGTCAAAGGCATCTTTTATATTTCCTTGTCAAAAGTTGCTTAATTTATATATACATTAAAAAGTAACTTTGATGTATCACAATTACCTTTAATAAAATACTTTACAATATTTGTTCCTCAACTCCTAAAATAAATATGTTATCATCTTTTTATATCAATTATCTTTACATTGATAACCTATACTACCCGTCTCAGCGCCGTCACACGTTGCCTGCATTACAACCACCAATCATCTCGTCACTATCACACTTGTGTGATGACCCCTTGGATAAAAGCAACATGCAATCTATGTTATTGTCAAATATCTAACTATTAAATTTATTTTTTGAATGACATCATTAATTTATTTTTTTCACTTTTATGCTAGTTAATGCTAATGACTATTAAAGCATGTTAGGGATTAAAAATTAATTACAAAATATACTCCTTTAATTAGGTAAATATCAAGAAAAAACATTACATTGTTTATAATCTTATAATAAAATCTAAAAAGATATGTGGCACGCTTAAAAGATTATAAAAAATATAAGAACCCTATAAAAACATGGGTTTATGGATGGCGGTGCGTTTACTCTATAAAATACATTCTAAATTCTATTTTCTATTCTTCTTTAATAAAGCCCTCCCTTCATCTCTCACTCCCAAAATCCCTAATCTTTACTGAAAACCCTAAAAACCACACACAAACACACAGATAACATCATTTTATTACATATGTAATTTTTCTTTTCTAATTTCATTATTTTGATAACTATATACAAACCCGAGTTCATGTGTACTTAAAGATCCATATATCAAAATAAGGTAACGCTGTATCTATATTTACCTATCGATGTGTTAATAAGTAAACTACTGCGTTAGGGTTCTATATATATAGAGAGAGATATATAGATATAGATATTATTATATTAATAGATATAATAAAGATTTGTGTATAAAAAAGATGGATGATCTGGAAAAAGCGATACTGATTATATTCGATGAATCCGGAACGGTGACACCGGTGTTGAAATCGCAAGCGGTTGCATTCTGTCAACAAATAAAAGTTAATCAATCTATATGTAGTATATGTATCGAACGTTTATGTTTTACTAAGCTTGTTCAAGTTCAGTTTTGGTGTTTACAATGTCTGCACGAGGTTTTGCGTGCTCGTTACCCCGGTATGAGTGCCGAGGAGAAGAGTTTCGTTAGGAAGTCTGTGTTTTCGATGGCCTCTTATGATTCGGTTGGTAATGGTAATAATGTTGTTAAAGTTTTGGATGGGCCTGGTTATGTAAAGAATAAACTTGCTCAGGTTTTGGTCACTTTGATTTATTTTGAGTATCCGTTGATTTGGTCTTCGGTTTTTGTTGATTTTTTGCCTAATTTGAGTAAAGGTGGTGTTGTGATTGATATGTTTTGTCGGGTTTTGAATGCTCTGGATGATGAGTTGATTAGCCAGGACTATCCACGAACCGCAGAGGAAGGTGTGATCTCCGGGAGAATTAAGGACGCAATGAGACAACAGTGTGTTAATCAGATTGTTCATGCGTGGTATGAGATTGTTTCTTTGTATAAGAATTCGGATCCTGAATTGTGTGCGTTTGTTTTGGATACAATGAGGAGATATATTTCTTGGATTGAAATCGGTTTAATTGCAAACAATACTTTCCTTCCTTTGCTATTTGAATTGATGTTGGTAGATGGAGTAAATGATCAGCTTAGATGTGCAGCTTCTGGTTGTGTTCTTGCCGTGGTTTCTAAACGGATGGACCAACAAGCTAAGCTTACCCTCTTGCAGAGCCTACAAATGAATCGGTTATTTGGTTTAGTAGCAGGTGATGTGGACTCTGAGTTTGTATCGGGGTTGGCATCTTTGCTGACTGGATATGCATCTGAGCTTCTTGATTGTTTGAAGAATCTGAAAACTGAAGATCTTAAAAGAGCTTCGGTTGATCTCCTGAATGATGTTTTGCCATCAGTTTTTTATGTAATGCAAAACTGTGAGATCGACACAACTTTCAGTACAGTGCAGTTTCTTTCTGGATATGTCGCCACAATGAAGACCTCTTCACCATTGACCGAAACTCAGCTTTTTCATGTGGGTCAGATCCTAGAGGTTATCCGTATGCAGATTAGGTTCGATCCCATGTACCGTGAGAATCTGGATGTGTTAGATAAAGTAGGCAAAGAGGAGGAAGATCGGATGGCGGAGCATAGGAAAGATTTGCTTGTCTTGCTACGTAATGTAGGCCGTGTGGCACCTGATGTTACCCAAATATTCATTAGAAACTCACTATCAAGTGCCGTGGGATCGTCTCTTGACATTAATGTTGAAGAAGTAGAGGCGGCTTTGTCTCTTTTTTATGCATACGGGGAATCGTTAAGTGAAGATGCGATGAAAACTGGTAGTGGGATCCTGAGAGAACTAGTACCCATGCTTTTATCAACCAAGTTCCCTTGCCATTCTAACAGGCTGGTTGCCTTGGTGTATCTTGATACAATAACAAGATACATGAAGTTTGTTCTTGAGAATAATCAATATATTCCTGCAGTTTTGGCGGCATTTCTTGATGATAGGGGTATACACCATTCAAAGGTGAATGTGAGTCGAAGAGCAAGTTATCTTTTTATGAGAGTTGTGAAACTGCTCAAAGCAAAGCTTGTGCCTTTCATTGAAACAATTCTGCAGAGTCTGCAAGATATAGTTTCTCAGTTCACAAGTATGGATTATCCATCAAAAGAACTTTCTGGATCTGAAGATGGCAGTCATATCTTTGAGGTAATTGTGGTCTTTTTTAAAAAAAAATCTGAAATTCCTTTGACTTCATGCAGCTTATATTTTTTTTATATTTGTTCGCAGGCGATTGGGTTGTTAATTGGAATGGAAGATGTACCACTGGAAAAGCAAACAGAGTACCTGTCATCTCTGCTTACTCCTCTTTGTCAACAGGTCATACCTTGACTTGACTTGTGAAACATAAAATTGATTTTGTTATGCTAATTGTTGTTAATACATGTGAATATTCGAATAAATTAGGTTGAGATTTTGATTGCGAGTTCCAGAGGACTAAACTCAGAAGAGTCCTTATCAAAAGTTGTCAATATCCAACAAATAATCATGGCTATAAATGCATTGAGCAAGGTTCTGATATCCATTATTATCCCAGTATATGTAGTTTGTTTTTCTTAAATGATACTTCGTATCTCATGTATACTATTGTCCTAATAATCACAGGGGTTCAGCGAGCGTCTTGTAACCGCCAGTCGCCCTGCTATTGGTCTCATGTTCAAGCAGGTTGGTAAAACGTAATTGTAATTTTATCAGATCTTCATATTAGACATGCATCCTTCTGTTCTTAATTACAATTGAGACTTAGAGTTCAATAAGTTTACTTATCTAGAGCCAATGGGGTTGGTGGCCCATTGGTAAGTTCTTTGACCTTGAGAGGATCCACATGGGTTTGAGCCTCTCTTTCCACATTTGTGGGGGTGGATTGTTCGTGGGTTTTCGGAAGTCTTAGGTTGCATTCTAGGCATTCGTGTAGTTTAGGAGTACGAGTAGGATAGATTGCTATTTTAAAAAAATGTAAAAAAGTTTACTTATCTAGATTTCTTCACTAGATAAATTTAATCTGTATTGTATTAACAAGCATTTGCTATGGTTAGTTATGCATACTGTGAAAATATATCCTTCCGTGAGGATAGTTTTGTTTCTTAATATACAATGTCGGTCTGGATTCACATGAAGTAAATTTATGAGCAAAATCTACTCCAGGTTAGTACATCTCTCATCAGCAACCATCATAATATATTGTTGCCTTTACTATTTTGCTATAGACGCTGGATGTGCTTCTGCAAATCCTTGTGATCTTCCCAAAAGTAGAAACCTTGCGTTCTAAGGTATGTTTGAGAACTTTTCATTACTTTAATATCCAATACCATTTGCATTTTATATGAATGTTTACGATCTTTTGCTTAGGTTACTTCATTTATCCACCGGATGGTGGAGACATTAGGATCATCTGTATTTCCCTACCTTCCTAAGGCTTTGGAGCAGCTGCTTGCTGAAAGTGAGGTATTATTAATATATCTTATATGGAATTATATCCCCCTCTTTCCAATTTCTTTCCCTTCAAGTTTAGCAATGTAAATGTCAAATCCTCGCATGCATATTTTATGTACGACAGTTATCTTTTCGCTGTTTAGGGCAATTAAAGTCATCCACATTTGTATCTTAAGTTTTAAACCATTTGATCTTTTTGTAAGTGTTTTCATCTCTAATTACCATTCATCATGCAGCCAAAGGAACTCGTTGGATTTATTGTATTACTCAATCAACTTATATGCAAATTCAATACTTCTGTCCAAGATATTTTGGAGAATGTGTACCCTGTTATTGCGGCTAAAATCTTTAGCATTCTGCCGAGGGATACAATTCCTTCCGGACCTGGGAGCAACACCGAGGTACATGAACCACCCCTACAGTCTAATTTAGACTTGTACTTCCATATTTCACCTGTTTTCATATAAAGTGTATGTACATTGTATGATTGTTCTAGGAAATTCGTGAATTGCAAGACCTTCAACGGACGTTCTATACTTTTCTTCATGTGGTGACAACACATGATTTATCATCGGTGTTCCTTTCTCCTAAAGGCCGAGTCTACTTGGATCCGATGATGCAGTTACTGTTGTTCACTTCCTGTAATCACAAGGATCTAGTTGTTCGAAAGGTTTGAAAATGTTATTTTAATCTATTGAATTATTGTGTATGCATACCTTCCTTTTTTTTAACCTAACTTTCGGATCTAATGAAATTTTGCCGTGATAACTTCAGGCTTGTGTACAAATTTTTATAAAACTGATTAAAGATTGGTGCACGAGGCCCTTTGGTGAAGAGAAGGTAATGTAGTACCTTCATGTTTCTCCTAGGATGGTGATTTTGTATTGTGTACCTAATATGTCAAATATGCAGGTACCTGGTTTTCAAAGCTTCGTGATCGAAGCTTTTGCAACAAACTGTTGTTTGTACAGTGTTCTTGACAAGTCCTTCGAGTTTCGTGATGCAAGTACTGTAAGTTTTTTATTCTTGTTATGATTTACTGGTTTAGTATGTAGCATTTCAATGGGAATTAGAGTATATAAAGCTCATTAATTTCTTCTTACCTATCTTAGCTTGCTTGGCTGTATTATTGTTTCCTATTTTAAGCTGACCAAGTATATTGCAATTTACTGCCATTTTTATATTGGTGAAAATGGACAAGATCACAAGATAGTAATGGTAGCTTGACTAAATTACTTAAGTCAACCGAAAACCTTGTTTGGCTTACATATAGTTTAATATTGACAATATTCCTTTCTCCATTGAAAAAAAGCTACCACCAAGTTAATTATATTTTTTACAGAATGTATAGTAGTGCAAGAGTATAATTGTATATTGCATGTGCTATGTGTGCCTGTGCATTATCTGGCAAAGTTTTAGTCGGGTTTGTGTAAAATTAGAGATCTCTTGTATTATGTTCCTGTCGTTATCTATTGTGTAAATTATTTGACATTGCATATTAATATTAACTGCCAATTAAATCATGCATTTTTCGCGGATGTTGTTTGCAGCTTGTTTTATTTGGAGAAATTGTGTTGGCTCAGAAGGTTATGTATGAGAGGTTTGGCAACGATTTTCTCATTAACTTTGTGTCAAAAGGTTTTCTTGCCGCACATTGCCCTCAAGATTTAGCAGAGGAGTACTGTCAGAAATTGCAGGTGCATTTCCTATATGTATAAATGCTATGATATGGAATATTTGTATCTGTTATATGATAATGGGAGTTATATATGGCGCTGATTTTTGCAGGGTAATGATATGAAGTCACTGAAGCTGTTCTATCAATCTCTAATTGAGAGTTTGAGAGTGCAACAGAATGGAAGCCTTGTTTTCAGATAGCATAATCTCAACCGTTGAAGTTAATCACCAATGGTTCATGTGTTGCTCCTGTTACCAGTTGCGGTCCTAAAATTTTGTTCTCAAGAGGTTTGTTATAAAGCACATCACGTATATCTTCCAAAGCTCATAGTTTTTCACCAGACAGTGCGCTATATTTTTACTTCTTATTATGTGCAGGTTTTTGCCCTGTATATAGCATTTATCTGGCTCTCCATTACAGCGAGGTAAGCAAGGATAACCATATTGAGGATTAAGATTCTCTCAAGTTTGTTAAACAAAATATCCTCTCAAAGGTTTTTTTTTTTTAAAGAGGCAGTACCTCCTTTTATTTTATTGATCACAAAAAACCACATATTACAAACATTTAAATATCATCCATGGTGGACATTCCCACCATTTACAAACCAAAAACTATAACCAAATATCCTAATTCTATGCACCAATCCATCAACAGATCAACTATCCAAATCCTATACCACCTAAAAATCCTACTATTGACCATGAAAAAAAAACCTGTATGACCAAACAAGACCAGCCATTTCACAATCGCTCACTTTTCAAAGTACTCACTTGCCTTTACACTGCCAGACCTGCATTATATGTGAGCAGCTACAAAACCAAGTAAATCTGCATGACCGGCCATGTTCAGGGGGGCATTGTTTATGGTAGGATCCCTGACGTCTGAACGTCCCAGAATTTGGATTTCTTTAAGATGCAAGTTAAATAATTTCTTTTACAGGAACTACCTTGTTAAACATAACTACTGCATATCACATGATGTACACAATTTTAAATTTAATAATACTTATATAGAAATTAATGTTATGGCTAAATTAACCGGGTATTCCTTTTAACCAAATAAAACTACTGTTATGCCTATATTAATTATAGATATACAGTATGTAAATATTGGATTGTCTTTAAAAGAAGCTCGTTTAGGCTGTAAGTATATACAAATTTAATGTCTGAAGCTTGCTCAGTCTAGCTTAGCTCATTATTGAACACTCTAACTTTCAGTTTTTATAAATACCAAGTACGCCTCAATCTGTGGAAGGCCTGCAATTACACCTTGTTTAACATTTCAGTTCCTTTAACCTGACACAATAATTATTATTATCATTGTTAATTTTTATTAGTGTTGGCTGTATGTTATTTGTTTCATACTAATAACTGTCACGACCCAACTGTTCACTTTTTTTTATTTATCTTAAATGGGTTTACGAAGCTCATGGTTTTCAACCATTGACCCGTCACCGGTCATGTTTTAATGAACTTGAGAGGATCTCAATCATCAATTGAATCTTTTCCAATATGGGTAGGGACATCAGACATTTAATGTATTTAATTTGGTATTTGTTGCAGGTGTAAATTTCAAGCAGTTTCTTCTATGTTGACCTGTCAAGAAAAGAAGTTTTGCCATGAATGGTCATCTGTATTTCTTTGATCATCTGTTTGTTACCTGTATGCTCTGCAATCTTCTTTAATTGGGTTGAGGCTATATTAAATTTTGTTCTGTGAACGATTCTACTCTTACCCTACACCCCATGTCCACATACGAGTTAATGGCGACTCTAAATCCAAGTCTACTTGGCATTTTTACAATCTGTCGTTGGAAGCTGTTGATCTTCATATTAACGCCTTTTGTTGGAAATCATGCTTTGCCAATGTAAACATTATGTGTTTTAGCATCGTCTTTTCTTCTGTTGTTCTTTGTGTTCTGGTCAGGCCATGATGGGTTATAACAAGAATCTAAAGACGTATCTTGTATATTCAGGTGGTTTGTTTATAGATTCTTGTCACTTTTTCTGGACACACGCACTTGAGCAAACTATTCGCATCGTTTTCTAAGGATATGTAGAGTGCATATGCTCATGAAATAAATGGTTCAACTCATTTATTTATTTAATAGCACTATTATATGTAGGCAGACACGTGCATGCACACATTTTTACTCCTACAAATGTCTTGGCGGAGGTTGTTTTTACTTTTTACGTACGGCGTATTCCTCGCAGTCTCGTACAGTCGTACCTTTGAGGTAGTCGTGTACAAAAAAACCGAACCCGAAACCGAACCCGAAAGACAACCCGCAACCGAACCCGGTCAACAACCGGGTTTGACCCTAACCGGTTCGGGTTCTCCATAAACCGGTGGTTAGTACCCGGTTAGGCAATATAGCCGTTGGAATCGGGTTGGACCCGGTTACTCCCTAACCGGTTAGAGAACCCGGGTTCTCAACCCGGTTACCAACCCGGTTATATGCAAAATGAGGGGAAGCTTGCTGGGCCAAAAAACTAGCCGTTTATGGCCGTTTTTTTGACCGTTTTTTTGCTTTTTTTTTACACTTTTGCCATTGGAACTTGCCTATATATACATACATTGATTTTGTATTAGTTACAACAATCAAAAGTCTTACAAACACTCCAAAATCATGACAAAACACTAAAATCACTCACTCAAAACTCACTTTAACATGGCAACACCAAGTCCTTCTAATGACAAAACACAACCACGTAAAAATGTCGTTCGAGTGTTAACTACGACTCGAGCACAAGATGTTTGGGGGTCTTGTTTCGATTTGGTGGAGTATGAAGATGGAACACAAGGGGCGCGATGTAAAAAGTGTAATATCCATTTGGGTGCCGGTTCCAACACAACGTTAAGGTTGCATAGAGATAATTATTGTAAAGTATTAAAAAACGTTGCAAAGGAAGGTCAATCAACAATGGCACGAGACGGGAGTATTTTTGCATACTCGCCGGAGGTGTGTCGTCAACAATTTGCACAATTTGTGATTCAAGAGGCATTGCCGTTCAACCACTTTGACAACCCGCGATTCACCAAGGTCGTTCAAACCTCACTTCAACCTCGATATACTCAAGTAAGCCGTGCTACTCTTAGACGTGATTCTATGAAATTATGGAAAAAGGCTAAAGAAGAATTAAAAACAAGTTTTGAAAATTTAAAAACAAGTGTAAACTTAACTACCGATGTTTGGTCCGCGCCTCATGGTTTGCCCGGTTCTTACTTATGTGTTACCGCCCATTGGATTCAACCCGAAACGTGGCAAATCATGAAGCGTACCATTGCTTTTGAAAACTTTGAATATCCTCACACGGCTCAAAACTTATTTGTTATGTTGAATGATGTAATAAAAAGGTTTAAACTACAAGAAAAAGTGTTTTCCATTTCTTTTGATAATGCTAGTAACAATACTAGTGCCGTAAAAAAGCTCATTCTAAAATACAATCCGCCTTTGAAGGGTGCTTTTTACCATGGTCGATGTGTAGCTCATATTATAAACTTGGTTGTCCAAGATGGGTTGGCGGTGTGGGAGGTGAATCATGCAAAATCCGAGTTTAAAAGAATGTTACAAGACATATTCATGGGGGGTGGAGCTAGATATAAAGCATATATGAGATTGTGTAAGGAAACGGATAAACCGTTTTTGACCCCTAATTGGGATGTGCCCACAAGATGGAATTCGACCTATAAAATGTTTTTGTGTGGTTTACGTCAAAAAGATACTTTACAAGTTTTTCATGATATGCTTGTTGATAAGAAAAAGGCTAAACGATATTCGACGGAAAATTGGTCTATAATTGAACAAATAACCGAATTTCTCAAAATCTTTTTAGATGCAACCACTTTGTTATCCGGTGTTTATTATCCCACGTCTCATTTGGTTCTAAAACAAATTTATTTGTTGAGTGAGAAAATGGGTGAATTTCAATGGAAGGGTGGGTTGTATGAAAAAATGGTAGTGCCCATGAAAAAGAAACTTGCTAAGTATTTTAAGGAAATACCACCTACTTTTGCTTGTGCCGCCGCATTAGACCCATGTATGAACGTTAACGGGGTGAGACTACTTATTGAAAAAATAAGTATTGGTTTGGATTTGCATCTTGAGGACCCATTTCATGCAACAAAAGCAATTGAAGAGTTTAAAAAAGATTTTAAAGACTTGTTTAAATGTTATTTTGCTAAACATGGTGGTAATGTTGGTTCAAGTTCGTCTTCATCATCTTATTTTACACCTTCTCGAAGCTCAAACCCAATGACTAACTTTTTAAATGAGTTGAGAAGTGATAACACTAAAAGGGCTAGGGGTGAAGGCGATGAGTTTAGCGGGGAATATGGGAGATATATCCAAACCGATTTTTTGTCACAATGGGAGGCGATGAGTGTAATTCTTTTGATATATTGGCTTGGTGGAAAGTGAGGGAATCTCAATTTCCCATTCTAGCCACCATGGCCCGAGACTTACTAAGTGCCCAAGCTTCCACGGTAGCTTCGGAATCCGCTTTTTCTCTTAGTGGTAGGGTACTTACTATACGAAGAACAAGACTCACGCCGGCATCATTGGAGATGTGCATTTGCTTAAAGGATCACTTAGATGCGGCCGAACGTATACAAGACACTTCATCTCTTAAAGGTGAACTAGACATTGAGCAAGAACTACACATGGTTGAGGTTGAAGAAGGTGTTGCAATATCACTTTCGGATGAAGAAATTGCTCTTGATGAAGCTTCACGTGAAGCTAGTTCCGAAGATGATGAACTCGTTGAAGTTCTAGGACTTGATGATGATTGAAGACTTGAAGATTTTTAATGAAGACTTGAAGATGCATTGAAGATTGAAGATTAATTGACGATTTGAAGACCTTTTATGAAGATTGAAGATTTTTAATTGAAGACTTGAAGATTTATTAAGAAAGATCAAAAGACGTTTATTTTTATCATTGAAGACTTGAAGATGTTTATTAAGTATTTGAAGACTTTTATTTATTAAGTGTTTGTTAATGGAGACTTTTATTATCAAGTATTATTAAGTATTTGAAGACTTTGAAGACTTGAAGAATGAAGACTAGTTGAAGACTTGAAGTTGAAGAATTTATATTAGTGAGGACTTTTATTAATGAAGACGTTTAATTTTAATGTTTAATGTCGAACTCGTTTGAAGTTTGAACATCTTTTTTATTGTGTGTTTGAAGACTTTTTATTAAGTATTTGAATGTGTACTAAAACTTTGATCTATAATAAAAAGTATGTATTTTTAAGCGAAAAAGAGACTAATAATTCAATTACGGCAAATTCTAACCGGTTAGTAACCGGTTTGGTACCCTAACCGATTAGGACCCGACCCTAACCGGGTTGGATTGGGTTGGGTTTCATCCCTCACAAAACCGGGTAGAACCCGAACCGGTTAGAGGTCAAACCCGGTTAGGGAATGGTCAACCCTAACCGAATCGGGTTCAAACCCTAACCGGTTTGGTCAATAACCGGTATATGTACACGACTACCTTTGAAACAGTGTCTATGCCTCGTTACCTTTTCTATACTGTTTGTTGGAGGGTTTTTTTTTAGTTACTGTTTGGCTCAAAATTATTCTCCATCAAAACCTCGTATACAAACTCACTATTCTCTCCAAATTTTAGTTTTTTTCTCCCCTTTTTGATAACCATCATTCGTAACCATTTTTTTTTAATTCACAAAAATTAATCATTTTTTTTTAACTGCACAAAACGTAACCATTTTTTTTTAATTCATATTTAAACCTTAACTTTTTCCCTTACATTTCATATCTATCTTCATTCATGTTTCATAGTATCAACCAACGTTTTTATGACCGGACTGGACCTGCCCGTCGGACCGGGAACAGAAGCGGTCTAGTTATGAGTGTTTAAACGGTCATGCTTAATACTCAAATAATGATAAACAAGTCTAAAATACTAAGCAAATAATTCAGTTTCAATATTAATTCAAAATTTGACTCTTTTTTTCTTTATGGACAGATCGATCTATGATATTTACACATATACGAATAGTATCAAAATTGGAAGCTTTGAAACCTAAAGTAGTTGGACTTTAAGATTAAGACGATCATGAAGTTATGATTGAGATGCGTGCATGTATTTTCACCCAAATCTACTACTAGTATAATAAACACATTCAATGTACGTGCCAATGAAAATATCGCTAAAAGAATATATGTTTGATCATAGCATAAATGAACGAAGTGAAATCCATATTTGATTCACATGTGGGGTTCGATTTTTAAAGATGTCCACATCGGTTATGTTTGGCACAAAGTTTTTAAGAGTTTTTTAGGAGCTTTATATTTTTGTTTTAAACTAAAAGCTTCTATAGTGTTAAAATTTTTGTTTGAATGCAACCAACTTTAGCTTTTATTTGGAAAAAAAGCTCCAAAATCAAATGCTACTTCAAGTAGCGCTTCAGGAGTTTTTAATTTGGATGAAACTTTTAATTTTTAAAATTACACAAATAACTCTTAAAAGTTGCAGCTACAACTACCATACAAAACATCTCTGGAAATTAAAAGCTTTAACTAACAGTTTCAGCTAAAAGCTACGACACCAGCTATAGGTATCTTTCTTTATATTTTTTCATCATAGCACAAAAATTAATCATTTTTTTTTAACTGCACAAAAATTAATCATTTAATTAATTAATTCAAAACAAACCGGAGATTTGATTGTGGGAACATAAAAGAAGCCAAAATGTTGGGCACCATTCGACCAAGTCAACCACCACGTAATGTCTTTTGTGAAGTCTGTGCTATTTATTTTATTGAGTTTTGTTAAATAAAGTACTTGAGGTATAGTTAAAGTGTATAAATGTATAAGTTATTTATGCACGTTAATTATAACTTTAAGAATGTATTTAATATTTTTTTATATATAAAGAAAATAAAATAAAGGTATAGAATCTTGAAGGTTTTGAGTTGTTTTGCCAACAATAGTTTTAATGGTTATGATTGTCACATAGTAACCTTGATGTTTAACTAATACGGACTACGGAGTACCATTTATTAATTTAATGATATTATAATTCTATAAGAAAGTTAAAGTTAGTACAAACGAGAATAATAGAACCAATTCTACTCCTATTTGCAGTCATGATATATTTAAAGAGATGTTACAAACATTATGTGTAATATGTCTAACCATGTTACATATGTTTAGACTTACATAAAAGTGTTACATCCAAGTAATTGTTCTTAATTTTTATCTTTATATATACTGGAAGGGTACTCGCGCGTTGCAACGACATCTCTTAAAAGCGGTAGTTAAATGGCGGTGTTATTTGGGTGAGTGTGTGATGTTTGTATTTTTTGTTGTGTGTGTGAGATAACGCTAGGTTAGGCCGTTAGGGGATAAGGGAGGTAAGGGTATTTTGGAACATTCAATAGATTAATGGATAGTAATGTTTATTAGAGTAAGGACATATTTGGTAATTCAAAGGCTGAAAAGTTTAATGGAAAAAAAGGGGCATTCTCTTTATTAGGGAGTAAGAGATACACATAAATTTAAACTACTGCTTACTGTAAGTGGATATCTAAGGTTTGTTTGATATTATTTACTAAAGTGCTTATTCACTTATGATCTTTTGTGAGAAAAGGGGTTCCTGATTATTTATTTATGATCTTTTAAATAATATCAACCGCCTTATATAAACCACCGTGACACTGATATAACAGAAAGATTAAAGAGAAAAAAAAAATAAAACAGGTATATCCGTATATAAATTCAAATGCCAAATTGGTTTCTAAACATTGATCTATAAATAGGGATGTGCACGGTTTGGTCCAAACCGACTAAACCATTTAAACCGAGGTATTTGGACGGATTGGTTGGTTTTAAATCAAAATTTTGAACCGTCGGTTTGTTTTTTCCGTAAACCATTTGTATGGTTTGGTTTTGGTTTTAGATATTATACAATCCGGTAAAACCAAACCGGACCATTTAGTTATAATAATTGTAAGTTTATATTTATATTAATAGTTAATAATGTAAATTATATATACTTATTATTTGTCAAAGTTGTAGACATGATATCGAATCTTAAATTGTTATGTTTGTTTTGTCTAATAAAACTTATGAATATTTTGTTATGTCATGATATCGAATCTTAAATGCTACGTATTATTTTATGCTTTTATACATTTAATTTCAAAAAAAAAAAAAAACCGTTTAACCGTCCAAACCAAACCGGATTAATTGGTTTGGTTCGACATAACAATTTGGACGGATTGGTTTGGAAAATCGTAAAACCGTATTGTATTGGTTTGATTGAGATTTTTGGCTAAAACCGTCCAAACCGGACCATGCACATCCCTATCTATAAATGGAGCATTTCTCTGGAAACATATATGTTTATCTTCAAAAGAAATAAAATTTAAAGTAGTTGCAATGACTCGGTCATAACAGCCCACTTGAAAGTTGAGTGAAACAAAAATAACTTTGTGAGTTGTGAATAAAGATTGTTTTATTCATTAATTCGTTTTGTTCCTGTGTAACTATATCATGAGCAAAACAAATTACGAGTATAAGTTTTTTATTTCTATTAAATTTTTATCTTTTTGTTTAATCTTTCTTCGCAAAATCTGTTGATTATATATAAATTTTTTTCCTTTCAAAAAGAACATTTCATTCAACTCGTTGAATTGAAATTAAAGTTAATATTCGTTCGTCATTCAATGAAACGTTCTTTCTTTTTGGGTAATGGGATACCCCTATGAATTTTATACCAATAACACAATGTTACAGTACAAGTAACGTTGTTGAAATACCACATTAGTTCACATACGACATTCCGTATAATTACAACCACCTATCTTAGTACAACCAAATAAATCTGATCCGAGCCTACATTAGGCAATTAACAGTGATAGTAGGCATAAACTTGAGGTTATTGGAAGATTGGAAAATATGGTTTAGCTTCTTTCTTTTCCTATGTAATATTTAATGAAACGTTCTTTCTATATACTTATCTAGTTATCTTTGCATAAGAATAAAACAGTAGTAAGTCTAATATAATACTATAATAATGCTTCCCTTCAAACATCAATGTATAACGCGGAGTGTGGCATGAAGTGATCAAATTCTTATGGGAAAATTAACGTTGGTCGTTGGGAAAGACTTGTTTTATTCATAAGTCCACTCACAAAACTTTATAAATATAAACATAACAAAAAATAACGCGCTTTATAGAAGCTACAAAATCCAAATCCCTGTTACAGCCAATATTATATTCCCTTCGAAATCAAGACTGCTTTCTTACAAATACACAATTTGTTTTACCTTTTATATATTCGAAGTATTAGAATGCCAGAAAGAAAAAAACAAACGGACCACAAAGGTTGGCCCACTAAGACCCCATTCAGTCAAAGCCCATTAAATTACCAATTACATGTATACTCTAGATAAACGCATAAAATCGAAACGACCTTTAATCAAATAACCTCATCAAATTTATCATTAACTAACATCAATTCTTATTCATTTTCTTATAGTAGAATCGAATTTTGAAAGAGGATATGGTAATATACACGATCACGCCATACATGTAATCGAAATATATTGTTACTTTTTAACAATAAATCAGAGTCGATTTATGTCAATGATAATTTTGATAGGTCGTTTACATGAGTGACGATATGGCCAAAGTTCGTTTATATTTAATGCATTTAACCCTATATTCTAGTAGCATTTATATGCGTAATGCAGTAGAGAGTAAGTTTTTTTGTATTAGTAATTTAATAGGGTGAAAGAGAAAAAATAATCAATTTGGTGTACTTCTAAGATAAAAATTAAATGCTTATGTTATAATATAAGTATCTTATTATCATTATTATGGTACTATGAATATATAACCATATGAGCCCACATATGAACACTACATGTCATAGCCTCATAAGTTTAAAACTTCCTAAAGACAGGTGGTGAAGCTATATCTTTGATTTATATGTGAGGATGGTGTTTCGTACTATGAATATATAACCATATGAGCCCACATATAAACGCTACATGTCATAGCCTCAAAGGTTTGAAACTTCCTAAAGACAAGTGGAGAAGCTATATCTTTGATTTATGTGTGAGGATGGTGTTTCACCAGACATGAATTCTAGACATGGTGCTCTCTTGGTGCTAAAACTGTACATGGGATCAGAGTGTTTTTACCCTTCACTCCCAAGTATCTTATTATCACTTTATCGGATTTACAAAAAACCGGTTAGACGTGTGTAGTATAAAAAATAAATCTAAGATGTGCTTGGTACAAATAAATAAACAGAGAGAAATGAAAATCAATTATCTTGTTTGGTAGTTCAAAGAAATTGCCATTATCACGTGCAAGTCACACAAATTTTCTTTCAATATATCAATCAATTTCATTTATCTGTTTTAGATCATTTCGAAGAAATTCAATAGATGTTATCAAAAAGATGCTTGTGTTTAGGTCCAATGTGACTCTAAGGGGGGAGGGAGTGGAAGGTTCAACCCTCTCATCTCCCTTCAACTATCCAATCAAATTACTCCACCTCATTTCAACCCTCCAACCTTTTTTCCAACCTTTTTTTAGTGGCAACCATCACTCCCAACCTTTTCTTCACATTTTAATAATTTATCCTTAACATTATAAACTTTACATAATTAACCCTTTTAATTATAACTAACCAACTATATAAAGAAAAACAAATACATTTCATTAGCGATTAAAAATTTAAAGATACAAAACATAAAATAAAATAAAAACACATACATTTTATTACGAATAAAAAAAACTACATAAAGATAATGGATCCATATGATGAAAATATGTGTTTGAATTGAGAAATATAGAGTAAAAATGGTGTTTAGTTGTGTTTTTTGTGTTATGATTTCGGCCCTATATATAGAAATTTAAAAAAAAAAAGTTTCCCAGACTTGTCACTTTACACCCCTGGAGCGTCTAAATTTACACTGCAGGTCCCCAACGGTCATATGACCGTTTGAAATATTTTCACTTCGCCCCTGTCTCCTTCATCTCCCTGCGAGTTGAAAGCTCGCCCATAGCTGCTCGCGCCCATCTCGCTCACATGGCAGCCGAAGCTCGCCCAGCTCGCCCAATCTTTCCCCATCTCGCCGTCGACTCCCTCCCCCCTAACTCTCTAAGACACTTGTTGATGCTACGCTACTAATTCAAAGCCTCTTTGCTTTATCTTTGAAGATACTACCAAATTGGACCGAACCCCTTTATCCTTTTTATCAAATTTACTTTTTAGGGTTTAACAACACAAATCAAGTATCACTTTGTCACAAGCATGGAATTTTAATGATATATGCATCAAGTCACGTTGGCATTTAACAAATGACTATATGAGTGCACTAGGAATCTAGGATTGCAAACAACTTAAGTTATTTGAGCTCAACCTTCTTTCCGCTCAAACTTTATCGAAATCTCAAGTTGATATTGTTAGTTAAGTGAGATAAACCTCTAGAGAATATTTTAAACTCGAATCATTCTCCGTTTGTGCCCATGCATACATTAATGAAAACTTGTCGAGTTTTCGAGTTAGTTCAAGGTAGCCTGATTTAATCAACTTTAATTAGTTTGAACAGTAGGGCTTACCTCGACTGATTTGAAGCTATATATACATATGTTCTCTCTAAAGATAACATTACATAGAATAGATTTAATGTAAAAAGTTAATGGAAATTGATTGTGGAATTTGGAAAAGGAAAAGGCTTGAAGAGACTCGACTCTTTTCTTCCACAAGGACAATGACTTATGTTATCTCGCCCGGCCTGTTCCGCCAAAAGTTAACCAAATTTGATTAAACCGTCTTTCCTATATAAAACGATTAACAGTCCCGTTACAGCTGGTTGCTTTTATTTCCATGTAAAATACTTGAATATTAATACATTATTAACATTGTCATAAAAAAATTCATTGCAAATACAAAATAAAAATTACCCAATCAGTTATTAATTTTAATCTATGTAAAATAAACAAATAAAAATGTTTAAATCAGCATGTTCGCACATCAAAACTTTGTCTAAAGAACAGATCATTAGCCTACCTTAAAACATTCATACATTAGATTTAGTACTATAGTTACACTGATTGTTTCAATTGGTTATTGATTAACACTGCAAAATGGTGAAAACTGAATAATACAAAACTAGACAAGACACGTTGTACTATTATTAGAGTAATAATATATTTTTTCAACATATATGAATAGTTTTATAAAAACGCTTGAAAAAGTTTAAATCATACCGTACTAATAATATACAAAGCTTGTCTAGCGCGCAGGGATAGAAAAGAATAAATTTAAGATTACAACTTGTTGATATTAGAATTTTGTATTTTGAAAAGGAGCAGGCAAGGAGAAGTAGAACAACAGCATTTAGAAAAGGAGTTAGAACAACTAGACCTAAACAACCATTTCACAAAATCTAGGACTATGAGAATATAAATGAATTAACTTTTTTCTGGCGTAATTATATGAAAAAAAAACAAGTCACTAACTCGGATTTATGCTTCCTAACCAAAGTATCCACCAATTTACAGGCTGATCTTAAGTAATCGTTGTTATTCAATGAGTCTACCTTAAAGAAATTAAGTTAGTAGTTAACAAATAGAGTAATAATCAATGCTTCATGAGTATGCCTAGTATGAGGTTATAGCAATGTATCATCCAAAAACAGGATTTTGATGATTGTTGATCTAATTTTATATAATGGTAGTAAATAGATATTATTCTGGAAACTAGTATTACAAAGGCAATTTCTTGGCATTGTGAGTCCACTTTTTATACTTTAAAAACTCTCAAATACATACAATGGACTTTATGTTTCAAAAGAATTTACCTTCAAACAAACCTTTATGGTTTTGTCTATAAATCAAAATCACGAATAGAACAAAATAAGGTGCATATATTTTCAATATTAGACGTGTCAATGGGACCCATATCCAATAAGGTGCATTGACCATGACATTTTACAAGAGTTCTTGTATTTTAATAGCTCTTGTACAGGTTGTCAAAGTCAAGTGAGAACCCACCCACTAATTTTATCTGCAAACAATACTTAGAATCTTAAAGCATTTATTAATCTAATATATATTTTTTTAACTATAAACATATCTCTTCTAGACAACTAAATCAAAGAAATAAGGTTTCATTAATAATTTTGGATTCAATTCTTAATTAATTTATATATTTATCAAACTCTAGCAGGCCTTTAAACTTTGTGTAAACAAAGTGTAAAGCTATAATCAAACCTTAGAAATCCAATAAAAAAAGGAAAACAGAAAAAAAATATATATATTGCTACTGATATAATTTAACAATTATTATAACCATATATTTTAATTTTTTTGCAAAGGAAAAAAAGTAGCCAACTTCATTTCTCTATCATTCTAGACCCAATAGTATCATTTTGAGATTAAATCAAGTCTTAAAACTAGAGGATTTAGACTATGAGGAATAGCCCATTAAGGGGCATTCCCCTGCCATAAAGTGCTCAGGAACGCCCCGGGAAATGCCCCACATCGGCCCCCGGGGGCGTTCCCAACGAAATTTGCCCCTTGTCCGTTCGATTTCAGACGGCTTGCCCCTTTACTATTTCTGCAGACCACGTGTCTTGTATCTATTGGAGAAGGGGCGTTCCCCCTTTCACAACTCCGTGTAGTCATATATTCAAGCGGTATGTGTGTCAGATTGTCAGCTCATCAACTAATATATCGTAGGTTTAATTCACGTATTGGAAAATTGTGTGAATTAATTTGTAGTGTTGATATTGCTTATTTTTTCTTATATATAAAACAAAGCGTTTTAATTGCTAAATACAGTTAAAGTAAATAAAATAGTTGTACATTTACTATAAAATTCAAGAAATGCGTCTTTTATATGAAAAATACAACTTTTTTTATTCACGTAAACTATAGTCCTTAAAGCTGTATTTTGATATTTTCTTTAAAAAAAAGTGTTTTAAACCCAAAACAAGATGGCCATAAAAGGTAGCACATATAAAGTAGTTGTATCTGAATCTAGATTTTCCAATCTAAACACTTCATAAAAATATGGCCATATTACATTCATGTGTCATGTGTGTGTGTATCCATATATAAATATACAATCAAACCAGGTGTTAGACATAAGCCTACAAAGATAATAAGTGGTTAGTTAGCCTTTAGACTTTTTTGTGCTTAGAATCTTCCAAACCAAAACCTTGCCACCAACTTCTATCCTCCCCTGTTTTTTGTCAAATCATTTGGTTGGTTCACCCCTAAACTTGACCAGATTAATCCCTCATATGAACTGGTTCATACCTACTTATACTCATAATCAACACCAACATTTGCCAACACATTCATTCATATCTTTCTGTAAATGGCTCCAAGAAAAACCAACACATGGAAAACAATTTTATTTGGGTGTTTCACAAACAAGACACCAACTTTTGATCCTCAGACTCTTGTTTCTAAATCTGGTTTGTCACAGAGGTTATCAATATCAGATGTTGATTCATCGTTATCGCAAATAAACGCTCTTTCAAATTCTATTGTTGGGTGGGACCTTCATGAATTTACTTTGGATCAACTTACTAGGATCACACATGACTTTGCCTCTAGCAATTTCCTAGGAGAAGGCGGGTTCGGTCCGGTTCATAAAGGGTTCATAGATGATAAGATGAGGCCAGGGTTAGAGGCTCAACTAGTTGCAGTCAAGCTTTTGGATTTGGATGGTAGTCAAGGTCACAATGAATGGCTGGTATGGTATACTTACATCTGTTCTACAACTCATTTATATATGTATAATGTTTTCTGATTATATGCTGTTATTATTATAGGCTGAAGTGACCTTTTTGGGGCAATTGAGGCATCCTCACCTTGTGAAGTTGATTGGTTATTGTTGTCAAGACAGAAACAGGCTTCTTGTTTATGAATACATGGCAAGGGGCAATTTGGAGAGTCAACTATTTAGAAGTAATTTTTCTTATGATCTTGTTTATTACTGTACATAGCATTGTTGGTAGAATATAAACTTAATCAAGGTTTTCGAATTTTCTAAATTCAGGGTATTCAATATCTTTGCCATGGCTAACCAGAATTAAAATAGCCGTTGGTGCTGCAAAAGGACTAGCCTTTCTTCATGGGGAGGAAAAGCCCGTGATTTATCGCGACTTCAAAACTTCAAATATATTATTGGCATCGGTAATTCTCTTTGTTCATTGACCTTTATTTTTATTTTTTTGATATATTTCTTGTGTATATTAAGAAGGTTTACTAAATATTATGGTCTATGAACAGGATTATACGGCTAAACTATCGGATTTTGGTTTAGCAAAAGATGGTCCAGAAGGAGACGAGACACATGTCAGTACACGTGTAATGGGAACACATGGATATGCTGCCCCAGAGTACATCATGACGGGTCATTTGACAACTTTGAGTGATGTCTATAGTTTTGGGGTGGTTCTACTAGAGTTACTGACAGGGAGAAGATCCATGGACAAAAAACGCCCAAGCAGAGAGCAATGTCTAGTGGAGTGGGCTAGACCACTTCTGAAAGATCCAAACAATCTTGACCGGATTATGGACCCTAAACTAGACGGTCAGTATCCACTTTTAGGGGCTAAAAGAGCAGCAACTTTGGCTAGCCGCTGCCTGAGCCACCACCCAAAATGCAGACCCCCGATGAACGAAGTGGTCAAGATTTTGGAACATATACTAGAACTAGATGATTTCCCAGTTGGTTCCTTCGTGTATATTGCTCCTAAAGAAGGGGAAAAAGGAAGTGTAAAAAGTGAAGAAACGATTAATGGTAAAGAGAAACAAAAAGATAATAGCGATATCACTAGTGGCGATGATGTAGTGGTGGAGGTGGTGGTTGAAAAGAAAGAAAACAGCCAAAATAGCCGCCCGCGAGAACTTGAAAGGAAAGGTCACAGGCACAGACATAGGATTAGATCGATGAGGTCTCGAGCTGTATATTCAGATACAGCTCTGTATAAAAACTTCAAGAAGGGTACCAATTCTCCACTGTTGCCCCAACCCAAACAAAAAGGGGATGTGAATTTGTTCAAATGTTGATTTTACTTGGGGTAGTTTTTTAAGATTAGTTTGTTTTTATACCTTCTGAAAAGAAGTAAAGAGAGGTTTTTTAGTTTGTATTTGGTACCTAGATTTACTAGTATATGTATCAATTCATCTTCGAAGGAAGATTAATAATAATCATCAAACAATATCTGTTCCAAGACCTTATTATGTCATTCTTACATTTTAAAGATACTAAAGGAAATACAAACTAACCAAACACTGTAAGTCTCGCCCTTCTTTTATAAACATTTTGGAGATTTAGTGTGTTGTATTTACATACAGAGTGTCTTTTAGCATGAAGCGAATCATTCTTACAGTTCCATCTTTATATCAATTTCTTTTTCCGCCTGCTAATGAAATGAACAATCAGTAAAAGACTCGCTTTTCCCAGATAACTGAAGGGAGAAAATCTCATCCAATGACCCGTATAGTAAGGCCAAACTTTGTTGAAGTTAAATGACTTATTTCTTTCCTTCCAAGTATGGTTTCATATCTCTTGACTTGACTTTTTGTAATGGTATTGGTAATTCAAATCATGAATCATAAGAGAAGACCTTTTACAATAAAAACTCAAACTTGGAAGGAAGTACTTTGATTTTAAAGATTAAATGCTTTCATACAACTAGTCTTTTCCTAGGGAATTGGACCAATTTGAAACGAACTTTCACAGCAATTGCTACACCGGAGAAAAACTTTAATCAGATTTGAACTGTAATTTATTTGATATAAAAAGGAAAGACTGGGCCTAACATCGAAACATTAGTTTTCAGAATGAGTCAAATACTTCACCAAGTAAAGACTGGAGTTCAATTTGAAAGCCAAAACAGATTTAAGGCCAATGCCCACTTATAAAAAACTACTTAATTATTTATCAAATTTTAAAACCCAAGTAATGAAATAACATCAAACTTATCCTAAAAGTGATATTTCCATCATCATGTATACCAGAAAAACTTAATAAAACTGGTGGTGGGTAGAAACTTAGACATTGGAATCATAGCATTGAATTCTTTTAGTGATTAAACTAACATACTAAGTCAATTTATGATTAAATTGCATAATCTATTGTACTTAAGTCTTAATATTACCCTTCACTAGGATTTAAGTGGCTTATGAAACAAGCCTAGACCAATTAATGTGTATAAGACTATTAGTTGGAAGACAAAGTCAACATTCAAAGGTCACATGAGGACATGGGCTTAAAGTTTTGGAAAGTTGCCTTAAAATAATAAAGTGAATTAAGAACTCAACTAAGAAACATTCCTACTATTGGCAAATACACGATAAAAAGAGCCACTGACTGCTAGGTTTACATCATTATACATGCAGTTTTAAATGAATTAAACTATTGTTACAAGAATAATACAAGTAAAACGTCATAGTCATGTTACAGAAAGAAAAAAAAAAGACATTAAGCAGAACTTAATAACTGTTTAATCTTAGTAAGATAGCCTAGTAATGTGCATGCAGACACCTAAATGAGCCCATAAGATAATCACAGCTCAACAACTCAATTTGAATACACTGACCAGGCTTAGTTTAATAGCGATGGACAAACTGCCTACTTTCTAGAACTTCAATGACACTTGGGGAAAAAGTATAAAGATTAGAAAACAAGTCATGTCAGTTTAGGTAATACTATTAGCTAACCAAAGTTCTAACCTGCTCCATAAGATTCCATTTACCACGAGGCTGCTAAGTATAAGTGCATATCAATTACTCTAAAGCAGCCTCATTTATTCAATTTTCGACCCCCTGACTTTCCATTATCCCAAATTCTAAGCTTATTAGCTAATACATCTAAAGGTAAGAGAGATTTAAGGACCAGTAATAGATAATGCTTTATAAATCATAAAGCAATAGATCAACAAGCAAACTAAATTACAAGACGATGACTCCATATAGTCACTTATCCATTATTGACTTATTTTTCAGAACTCAGGCACATGATCTGTATTGGACAGCACATAATCAAATGGACTACATCTTCACAATGAACCACAACCACAGAGCTCCTTAGTCTTAAAACTTAAGTAAAGGTTGGAGATCCGCATACTGCCCATTTGGATGTCATTGTGGATTCTCAGGCCATCTAACAACTAACTTTCTGTTCAAAAAAGAAAACAATAAAGGTTGGCGTTTTTAATTGCTAGTGTGCTAAAATGGTGGCAAGAGTCGTGTCAAATTATCTAAGCCTTTTATACAACCTTAACGTCTAGCAGATTAAGAGTTGTTTGGTATCACTATCTGGTGATGGCCCTTAACTAATTTTAACCTGGCAGCAAGGGGGCTGGCATTGAAGACTTATGGGGGTGTTTGTGTTAGCTTATTTTGTTGAGCTTATACTTATTTGCAAAAAGCTTATCAAGTCTACTAAGCCAATATAGAAAAGCTCCACATCTTAAGTTTTTTAAAAATCAGCTAATAAGTCCCCTTAATAAGCTAAAGCAGTAAAGCCATAGGTAACATGTGCAAAAAAGGTCTCAGGTATGTACAGTATTCCTTACAGCCCTTCAAGACCTGTCCTTGGTTATAATCATCATTTCTATGAGGTGTGAAAGAAAGAAGACTCTTTATTGTTGGAGTCATCAGAGGTCAGGTTTAGTGATACTTATTTGAAGGACAATAACTAATTTACTATGACCACTAACTTAGATTCCATAACCAGGAACCCACATCGCTAGGCCAGACTTGACTTTGCAAATTATGTTCACAAACAATTCATACATTCTGTCTTTCCATATAAATTTCGTAAATTATCATTTGAATGTAAAATATATTCTGACAATACAAGTAGTAAAATTTCATTAACTTCATGCCAACGTTCCAGAAAGCAGCTGCACGTACCTTGAAACATGAGAATGACAACTTCACGTTGAAACACTTTAGTTAGTTCATCCATTGGATACAGAAATAGTGGTATCGAGAATACAACTCTTAGCTAGCATTATTAGGGAGCCACACACCACCCAACAGCTTTGTTAACTTGTTATGTTAAAGATAAAAGTAGTTGCGATTTGCTACTATCCATTGGTCCATTCCTGGGGCAGTCCCGTTCTTATCCAGCTCATGGCAGATACTGTTTTCAATTGCTATCCATGTAATTGACTTTAACACTTTTGAAGCACTTTAGCTAGTTTTATTGAATGGTCAGTGAGGCTAAGATCAGTCACAGTGCATTTTTGTGTTCTTTCCTTCTAGATCTCCTTGTTTGAGTTCTCTTCCTGAACCCATTGTTACTTCGATCTTGAAGCCAGTCCTCATGGAACATATCATCGTAGGGAGCAACACACCCGTCAATAAATGGTTCCCCTGTTGAACACATATCTGAATTTAAACATTCGCATCATTTCTTGAACTAATATGTAAAGGCAACTGCATTTAAATGACACTTTATCATGGAGGATGACATGCGAAATTAAAAATTTCATGAAAGTAATTTTTTAAAACAAGATGTATATATAGTAGTAACATGTATTGTTGTGTGTCCAAATGGAACAGAGCGGAATGATAATAAATGGACATATTACCCACTGTCAAGAAATATTAACGTATAAAATATAACGTTGTAACTAATGTTATGTTTCTAAATTACCCATGACTTAATCATGCTTTCTGAATCAAAGAAAATCAAACAATCCCAGGGGCACCTAAGAATTTGAAATCCATTAATCCTAATGGAACACAAAAAGTATAAAGTACCTCCATAATCATTTTTGCCAAGACGGATATGAGAATCTGGCAAAACCCATTTGACATTCGGCATAGCTGCAAACAAAGAGTGTGTGCGGATCACCAACTTTATAATCAAGGGGGTGTTTGGCTTAGCTTATATGAGTTTGGCTTAAATTCTATAAGCCCCGTTTTTGTGTTAGACTTATGAGCTTATCTTGCAATTTGCAATTACAAGTGCCCTTTAAGCCCTCTGACTTATCAAACATAAATAAGCCAAAAGAATCCCCCTAATATAAGATAGTAGCGTGATAATAGTATATATTATTATTATAATACATTTGATAGTGTGAATCAGATTTTGATGGAGATTGCAACCAAAAGCGTAGTAATACTTTGTAGAAACCGAATACATTGATTTCTTCGCTTCTTCTTCACTGTTCAAAATTGATAACAGCGGTATATATATATATATATATATATTATACAGTTTAAACAAAACAAATAAAACAAAATTAATGTAGGAGAGGGTAGAACCTGCCGCCGAAAGCGGAAGCAAGGGTTTGAATATAACGTTGAACAATTTGAAGTCGGGTCGGGTAACCAGTGGGAGGATCCATGACCACAAGCCAGTGATTGTAATCACAGCCGTCGATAGGTGCCGGTGCTGATTCTATGGGAGGAGGGCAGGCTGTTGACCAACATTGCCGGATGGATGTCAGACAACGAGAAACTGCGAGTCGTTGGGCGATGATGATGGTCCCTTGCACTTTCAACGAAAACATGCCTTACCTGCGATTAACTGTTTTATTAGCTTTGAAAAATAGCCAAACTACCAAAAAAAAAACATGAAACGAGGTTTATAGTTACGCATCGGGTAACACGAGAAAAAAAAAAGGGCCAAACAAAATGAACAGAAAAAAGATATAGTTCAAATCATCATATGAAAAAGAAAAAAGAAAAAACCTCAAATTTGAAAAGCTATATAATTAAAAGTGAATAATTTCAGAATTTAGGGTTTAAGAATGTATTAAAAACGAATGTTTATAGTGTGCAACGAACTATCTTTATTCATTGTGTACAATAAATTTTTGAATTTCAATTATTGGATATATATGATAATTATATATGTTGTCACGTCTAATGTCACGTTGTCCGTTTTTAAGTTTTTGATTGATCGGATACATCTAAAAGTTCATTACACCATATAAACATTCTAAATTTAAAAACCATATAGCTAAAGTTAGATCGATCATCCAATTTTTTATTCATCCAACAATTCATGATCTTTTACCAGCTTTTAACATTTATTTTTTTCTTTTTTTAAACAACTTAAGTTTTATTTAAAAAGGAAAAATCAAAACAATGAAACGGTAACATTTTTTTTGAACAGTCAGTCGGTATTCGACATCAGGGGACACCTCACCGTATAATGGTGAAGCTCTGCACGTACTTTAGACTACGAGATATAGACCATAAGCCGTTACAGGTGATTCAATGGAAAAACCTCTAGGACATGTCACTCTAGAGAGTCGAACCCATGACCTGAGGAAAAACCAGATATGACTCCAGGACTCCAGCCAGTTAATAGGGTAATATACACGAGCGGTACGTGTTTGTATCATATGACACTAGTCGTACCTATACGAATATATTTACCCGAGACATACCCAACATAACTAACCCCGCACGTGTGCGGCATGTTACTCAACTTAACGATCCATTTGTCTCCATTAGGGTTGTATATTGTGTCAAAATGTTTATTTTTGATATTTTACCGGCATCTGGTTACCCGTTTTATCTGGTGTACATAGAAATGAAACAAATCACAATTAAATAAATAGATATAATTTCACCCGATACAAAATCGATTTATTGTCATCTCTTGCTACATTACAAACTTTAAAGTCTAAAGTCTTTGTATACCGATTTATTGGTACTCGGTATACAAAATTCCCCAAGAGAAAAACTTTAAAGTCTAAAGTCTAAACTTTAAAGTCGATTTTGTATACCGATTTATTGGTACTCGGTATACAAAATTCCCCAAGAGAAAAACTTTAAAGTCTTTTGTATACCGATTTATTGGTACTCGGTATACAAAATTCCCCAAGAGAAAAACTTTAAAGTCGCTTGTGCATTTCAAAGTTTCTAAAAAAGCTATGGTGTCACATCGGTTTCTTTGAGTACATGGATCGGGCTCGTAGGCATACGATGCTCTCTTATTATCTAAACTCTAAACTCTAAACCCTAAACCCTAAACTCTAAACTCTAAACCCTAAACCCTAAACCCTAAACCCTAAACCCTAAACCCTAAACCCTAAACCCTAAACCCTAAACCCTAAACCCTAAACCCTAAACCCTAAACCCTAAACTCTAAACTCTAAACTCTATACTTTAACCGTTATGATATTGGGCTGGGCTTTGCTATGTCAGTCCACTAGTTATATCCATGATGAAAATAATAATTAATTGAATATTAGCTTTTAAATTCGAATTATAGATTCATAGTATCCAATAATTTAAATCATCATAAATAAATAAATAATAGCGGGTAATATCAGTTAATAATTATTGTGTTTACGTACTATGGAGGTCAAGAAAGGACTGCGAACATGCGACTTGCGACATGAGTGATGCGTCTCTACCTACTACTTACCCCTTTTCCTTGAGTCAAATTAATAAAATCGAAGCCAACGGAAAATGGGGCCCTTGCTTCTTTTTTTATTTATATAATTTCTTTTTTAAAGTAACTTGTGTTTTTTTTTTAAAAAGGTGTATTAAATTTTAAAGACGGACTCAATGTACCATGATTCATATTTATTTTGACAGGTGCGGATCGAATATTACAACGAATATTTTAGACTGTGTTGTTTTAATCGGGTTCACGCTAGAAAATTACTGTAATCAATGCTAGATTATTAATTCATGTTAAGTGTGTGAGAGAGAGAATGAGAGAAAATGAGAAATATGAAAAATATATTATGAAGGCTTAACTTGTACAAAGGGTGGTGGAGGAGTATTTATACACAAACTTAATTACACTAAGACCCCTCCACACTTAATTAGATAGGCCCTAACTATTACAAAAGTACAAAACTAGCACTAACTTAAATATAATCTAACAATACCAATTGTAATCAATGCTAGATTATTAATTCATGTTAAGTGTGTGTGAGAGAGAATGAGAGAAAATGAGAAATATGGAAAATATATTATGAAGGCTTAACTTGTACAAAGGGTGGTGGAGGAGTATTTATACACAAACTTAATTACACTAAGACCCCTCCACACTTAATTAGATAGGCCCTAACTATTACAAAAGTACAAAACTAGCACTAACTTAAATATAATCTAACAATACCAATTGTAATCAATGCTAGATTATTAATTCATGTTAAGTGTGTGTGAGAGAGAATGAGAGAAAATGAGAAATATGAAAAATATATTATGAAGGCTTAACTTGTACAAAGGGTGGTGGAGGAGTATTTATACACAAACTTAATTACACTAAGACCCCTCCACACTTAATTAGATAGGCCCTAACTATTACAAAAGTACAAAACTAGCACTAACTTAAATATAATCTAACAATACCAATTGTAATCAATGCTAGATTATTAATTCATGTTAAGTGTGTGTGAGAGAGAATGAGAGAAAATGAGAAATATGAAAAATATATTATGAAGGCTTAACTTGTACAAAGGGTGGTGGAGGAGTATTTATACACAAACTTAATTACACTAAGACCCCTCCACACTTAATTAGATAGGCCCTAACTATTACAAAAGTACAAAACTAGCACTAACTTAAATATAATCTAACAATACCAATTGTAATCAATGCTAGATTATTAATTCATGTTAAGTGTGTGTGAGAGAGAATGAGAGAAAATGAGAAATATGAAAAATATATTATGAAGGCTTAACTTGTACAAAGGGTGGTGGAGGAGTATTTATACACAAACTTAATTACACTAAGACCCCTCCACACTTAATTAGATAGGCCCTAACTATTACAAAAGTACAAAACTAGCACTAACTTAAATATAATCTAACAATACCAATTGTAATCAATGCTAGATTATTAATTCATGTTAAGTGTGTGTGAGAGAGAATGAGAGAAAATGAGAAATATGAAAAATATATTATGAAGGCTTAACTTGTACAAAGGGTGGTGGAGGAGTATTTATACACAAACTTAATTACACTAAGACCCCTCCACACTTAATTAGATAGGCCCTAACTATTACAAAAGTACAAAACTAGCACTAACTTAAATATAATCTAACAATACCAATTGTAATCAATGCTAGATTATTAATTCATGTTAAGTGTGTGTGAGAGAGAATGAGAGAAAATGAGAAATATGAAAAATATATTATGAAGGCTTAACTTGTACAAAGGGTGGTGGAGGAGTATTTATACACAAACTTAATTACACTAAGACCCCTCCACACTTAATTAGATAGGCCCTAACTATTACAAAAGTACAAAACTAGCACTAACTTAAATATAATCTAACAATACCAATTGTAATCAATGCTAGATTATTAATTCATGTTAAGTGTGTGTGAGAGAGAATGAGAGAAAATGAGAAATATGAAAAATATATTATGAAGGCTTAACTTGTACAAAGGGTGGTGGAGGAGTATTTATACACAAACTTAATTACACTAAGACCCCTCCACACTTAATTAGATAGGCCCTAACTATTACAAAAGTACAAAACTAGCACTAACTTAAATATAATCTAACAATACCAATTGTAATCAATGCTAGATTATTAATTCATGTTAAGTGTGTGTGAGAGAGAATGAGAGAAAATGGAAATATGGAAAATATATTATGAAGGCTTAACTTGTACAAAGGGTGGTGGAGGAGTATTTATACACAAACTTAATTACACTAAGACCCCTCCACACTTAATTAGATAGGCCCTAACTATTACAAAAGTACAAAACTAAGCACTAACTTAAATATAATCTAACAATCTCCCTCTTTAGTGCAGTTTTGTTGATGTCTAATGTCTGGCTTTCCTCTTCTTCTTTTGCCTTCGGTTTCTTTTCTTGGTTGAAGATTCGGGTTGATGTTTTTGAACTGATTGATCCTTGAAGGCTCGTTTCTTGTATTCATTGTACTTTTCTCTCCAGTAACGTTTGGGAATGAAATGGAACTTCAGATCAGCCGGGCGGTTAGGTGGTTCAATGATGTTGTCGGCAAAGTTTACAGGTGGAATGTTATGTGGCCCGAATTCATGGTTTGGTGAGTATCTGACCCAGGTGCCTTCTGGTACATGTATCACACCAGGTCGTTCTTTTGGCAATCGAGCTTTCAATATTTGTCTGGTTCGTTCTCTGTGGTTCAACTTTGCTTTAATCTTTGTAATCACCCTCATCAATCTTTTCTTTTCTTTTTTTGACTCTTCGAACTCATAAAGACTTTCAAACACATTCTGGCATTGCAACAACGTACCATCAGAATATTTGGAGAGTTCGTCGAGTATGATGAATATCTTATGTCCTTGATCACTTACAAACACAAACCCTCGGGGATTATCAAAAATGTCACCAGTATTGAAATTGTCTAGATTAACCCCTTGAATCTTCTGATTTGGTACAGTTAAGTTGATCTTTTTGCGTTTCTTTTCAAGACCAAGCTGGAAGTCCTTTTGGGTTTGACTCAGAACAAGGCAATCCATGTATCTTTTTACTGCATAGTAAGCTTATTGATTTTCTGGATCTTGTTGAATGAGCTTACCAGCAAAATGATTGAGAAGAAAAATAAGATCTTCAGCAGATAGTAAGTTGAATCTGGCTTCACCAAACATGTACCGACGATTATCTTCACGTTTCACGGTCAACCACATTAAGCCGGGGGGTCTGGCGAAGCCGGGATCACGCCATTCTTTGAAATGAACACTGATGACTTTAGTGATCTTCTGCTTGAACTGATTTTTCCACACTTTGTTGATCTTATGACTTTTGGCTTCAATGAGATCTTTCAAATACTTTGCTCTTTGATGATAAAGATCATAAGCACGTCTTGCCCTTATTTCATCGATATCAATCTTGATCAGTTCTTGTTTCTCAGAGAATATCTTGTATGCCTTTTCTTCAAGGAATTTTGTGGCTTTGAAGAGTTTGGTAGGTATCTTAAGATGGTCAATGCTTTTCTCAACATTCCTTTTAAAACAACCATCATTGATCTGATCTCTAGAAACCCTGTGATTTGATGGAGATGGGGATTTGCAAGGTGATGGATTAGATTGTCGAAGTTCATTCGGTTAAGAGCGGGAATCGGTTGCTGAACAGTTGGATAAGTGTCAAAGCCAGGATAGTCATCATTATCATCAGAAGAATTTTCATCATTTGGATCATCAAAGTAAGCATCTGGAAAGTCAATATCATTAAAGTCTTCTCCAATAATAGATGGATCAAGTGTTAAGCCTTGTGATTGAGCATCATCTCGAAGATCAGAATCTCTACAACTTCTGTAGCCTTACTTGCTCTCACTTCTGTCTCATCAACATTAATCTCTTCAGTGTGCTCTACTACATCAACATCTTGTGGAGGATCTTGAGATTGTGCATCATCTCGGACATCAGTATCTCCAATAACTTATGTGGCAGCACTGGCTCTTACTGCAGCCTCATCCTCATCAATGTTCTCCCCCTCGTGTTGATCCTGATCATCTGGATCATCACGTCTTCGATTTAGTACAACAGCTTGACGGCAAGTGGCTTCAAGTTCTGTTATTCTTTTCTGAGCCGCTTCAAGCTGTGCATCTGCAAGAAATTTGTCTTATGCTGCCTGAAGCTTTAATTCATTCAGCTTGTTCTGATGATCAAAACGAGCTTGGAGAGAGGCAAGGATGGATTTATCAAATGAATCAGTTTGATCTTCAAGAGATAGGAGTGTGGCATATAGTTCAGTGTAGAGTTCATCAAGTTTGGATGTTTTTGGTGCGGGAGAGTTATGGGCAGATGCGTTATCAGAATTATTATCGGAGGAAGAAGATGAAGATGAATGAGATGGCGACGGTGATTTATTAGGAATGATTGGAGGTGGTTGGGGAGCAGGAATTTTGTGCTTTGAAGAGTTTGGTAGGTATCTTAAGATGGTCAATGCTTTTCTCAACATTCCTTTTAAAACAACCATCATTGATCTGATCTCTAGAAACCCTGTGATTTGATGGAGATGGGGATTTGCAAGGTGATGGATTAGATTGTCGAAGTTCATTCGGTTAAGAGCGGGAATCGGTTGCTGAACAGTTGGATAAGTGTCAAAGCCAGGATAGTCATCATTATCATCAGAAGAATTTTCATCATTTGGATCATCAAAGTAAGCATCTGGAAAGTCAATATCATTAAAGTCTTCTCCAATAATAGATGGATCAAGTGTTAAGCCTTGTGATTGAGCATCATCTCGAAGATCAGAATCTCTACAACTTCTGTAGCCTTACTTGCTCTCACTTCTGTCTCATCAACATTAATCTCTTCAGTGTGCTCTACTACATCAACATCTTGTGGAGGATCTTGAGATTGTGCATCATCTCGGACATCAGTATCTCCAATAACTTCTGTGGCAGCACTGGCTCTTACTGCAGCCTCATCCTCATCAATGTTCTCCCCCTCGTGTTGATCCTGATCATCTGGATCATCACGTCTTCGATTTAGTACAACAGCTTGACGGCAAGTGGCTTCAAGTTCTGTTATTCTTTTCTGAGCCGCTTCAAGCTGTGCATCTGCAAGAAATTTGTCTTATGCTGCCTGAAGCTTTAATTCATTCAGCTTGTTCTGATGATCAAAACGAGCTTGGAGAGAGGCAAGGATGGATTTATCAAATGAATTAGTTTGATCTTCAAGAGATAGGAGTGTGGCATATAGTTCAGTGTAGAGTTCATCAAGTCTGGATGTTTTTGGTGCGGGAGAGTTGTGGGCAGATGCGTTATCAGAATTATTATCGGAGGAAGAAGATGAAGATGAATGAGATGGCGACGGTGATTTATTAGGAATGATTGGAGGTGGTTGGGGAGCAGGAATTTGTGAAGTAGTTCTGGGAATGATGTTTGCAGCAAATAGATCCATAATAGTTTGGCGCTCGATTGGATCATATTTCAAGTTAAGACGTTCAGTGGCTGCAGGAGGGCTATTGCTTGGTGGAGAATCGGATGTAACCAGGGCTTTGCCTTTTTGCTTACAGAGCTCTTCGGTTTGTGAAATAGTTAATGAATGGGGATAAGGAGGTAAGACCGACGTAGATGTTGTTGTCGCAACTGTAGGCTCCGACGGGATTACAGTGCGGCCTGAAGGTGGTTGACCAACATGGATTCCTGATGGTTGACGAAGCGAGGCTTCAACATCAGTTGTGGCGTAACGAATTGGTTTTGCACGAATGCATAACACAATGTCACGGTTGGTAGGACTTCCGGGATCTCCTAGATTGCCCGTTGAACTGGGAGGTGAGCTAGGAAAAAGAAAGGCGAACCTAACTTCCTCAAAGCTTAGCTCCTCAGCGCCTGGTAGAAATGCATGTCTGAGGAAAGCAGATCCAGGTCTTCCAGACGTTCCTCGTGATGGATGGATATCCAACCACACTAATTCTGTTCTGGCAGCATCCAAAGGATGTGCGTGCTCAGTATGTAGTGACCTAGAGGAACTAGACTCAATTGTGTTAGAAGGAAAAGTTAGGAGAGGGGCAGACATCTCCTCGACTTCAGTATCGTCATCCTCCGAATGAGGGAACGATAGTGGATGCGGTTGGTGCCCGTGTAAAAATGAAACTGGATCCTGTAGAGAGGATCCAGAGTAGCGTGCGGAAGTTTCAGCATGCGAGGTTGGGGAGGCCTCGACTTCTAACCTGGGGTTGTCATCCCGGCGAATTATGGTTTCATCTATCGAAGGGCCAACGTTTTATTTATGCCCTATACCTAGCCCGGACCTCTCATCCTCTCCATAATTTTTTTCAACCCCTCCCTCAGGACCACCTTGTTCCTCCGGAATATCCATTAAGTCATCATGATGTCCAGGTTGAACATCTTCAGGAATTATCTGAAGAGGAGTTGGGACACGTAAAGTTGTTGTTTTCCTCAATTTACGTTTAACAATGAGTGGTGAAGATGGAGAAGCAAGAGTTTCAGAATAAGTGGATGAAGGAATTTGTGAAGAAGACGATGGTTGAGAAGATGATTTTGACTTTGATTTTGATTTGGAGTGATGGCAGGGTTTGTGTTTCTTTTTCGGTGGTTCAGAAGATGAAGATGGAGGAACAACAGATGTTGATGGTGCAGACGATGAGCCCGGTGCCTCAACTTCTCCTTCTAACCCCTCAGATCTTTTTCTCCTAGACCTATGACCCTCACTAGGCGACCTATGCGGGGCAGCGACAGGAAGCTATCGGTTTGCAGCTCCCATAGCCCTCTCTATAAACACTCTGTAATTCCTGAAATCAGGATCATCATGAGGCACCGGTCGAAGCAGAGAAGCAGGAATTGGCATGGGAATTACATTTTCAGTGCCGGAGTTTGCGTATACAGCTCCAAACCTTGGAATATGACATCTTGATGAGTGAGGGAACCGTCGAATTGTTGGCTGAGCATTGAGAGTGTGTTGGAGAATAAGAGTTAGAAATCGGATGAAAGGAATATACTTCTTTGTAGCATTGAATATCCCTCATACATTTAGCACCAAGTGCTCCCAAGCAATGGCTGCAAAATCGAGATGAACATCATAGGATATGCCATACAAGTATGTCAAAGTATGAGATATGATGGCCTCTTGTCCTTTTCTGGATGGTGATAAACAATAGTTAATGATGGAGGAGAGTGTGTTCCATAATCTGTGCAGATTCTTCTTTCTGGAGTCTTTCAGAGCATTCAGTGGGCCATCATATCCAAGCTCCCTTACCCTTTGAAGCATTACATTAGTTGATGGGGTAGCTTCAAATTCTGTGGCGCCTTCACGAGAATTTGCTTGAGAAAATCCAATTTTGGATCGGAAATTATCAAGATTGAAGGTGACGGTTAGTGGTGTATCAGTTGTTGTGAGGAGTTCGAATTGAAAGTAAGGCGATTGGTTTCTTCCTCGTGGGTTAACATACTGAATAGTGCGCCACAGTTGGAATAACAGTTCCTCTTCAATACCGATTGTTGTATTAGTAAATACAGGAAACATGGGATGATGGGAAAGTACGACGGTGATAATATTGTGATGAACGAGAAATGGAATCATTAGCTCGAAATTGTTTTCCATATCTTCGGTACAACCGTCTCTGAGGAAATCCATTCTGTAATTAACAAGTAGAAAAATTGGAAACATTGTTCTAGGGTTAATTTACTCAAAGATTTTAATCTTACACCGTTTTTCACAGAAGATGCGAAGGCAGTACAACAAGGCGTTCGATACCTTGCATCTCAAGGAAATGAAGTGTTAGAAACAAAATGATTTTTATCAGAAAGGCAGGATGCATATAAGATTGTTCAAAAGTTCTTGCAAAGTGTTTCATATGAGACTACACAAGCAGTACATCAAGGCGTTCGATACCTTGCATCTTAAGGAAACTGAGTGTTAGAAACTGCACAATTTAGCATAAAAAGATAATTTTGAAATTCTAACAAGTATTTTCCAAGAGAATACAAAGGTAGTACATCAAGGCGTTCGATACCTTGCATCTCAAGGAAATGAAGTGTTAGAAACAAAATGATTTTTATCAGAAAGGCAGGATGCATATAAGATTGTTCAAAAGTTCTTGCAAAGTGTTTCATATGAGACTACACAAGCAGTACATCAAGGCGTTCGATACCTTGCTTCTTAGGGAAAACCGATGTAAGATAATGAAAACATGTTTAAGTAAGTGAAGAAAAAGAAACAGTGATCTAACACGCATTTTCCAAAAGACTACAAAGGTAGTACAACAAGGCGTTCGATACCTTGCATCTTAAGGAAACTGAGTGTTAGAAACTGCACAATTTAGCATAAAAAGATAATTTTGAAATTCTAACAAGTATTTTCCAAGAGATACAAAGGTAGTACAACAAGGCGTTCGATACCTTGCTTCTTAGGGAAAACCGATGTAAGATAATGAAAACATGTTTAAGTAAGTGAAGAAAAAGAAACAGTGATCTAACACGCATTTTCCAAAAGACTACAAAGGTAGTACAACAAGGCGTTCGATACCTTGCATCTTAAGGAAACTGAGTGTTAGAAACTGCACAATTTAGCATAAAAAGATAATTTTGAAATTCTAACAAGTATTTTCCAAGAGAATACAAAGGTAGTACATCAAGGCGTTCGATACCTTGCATCTCAAGGAAATGAAGTGTTAGAAACAAAATGATTTTTATCAGAAAGGCAGGATGCATATAAGATTGTTCAAAAGTTCTTGCAAAGTGTTTCATATGAGACTACACAAGCAGTACATCAAGGCGTTCAATACCTTGCATCTCAAGGAAATGAAGTGTTAGAAACAAAATGATTTTTATCAGAAAGGCAGGATGCATATAAGATTGTTCAAAAGTTCTTGCAAAGTGTTTCATATGAGACTACACAAGCAGTACATCAAGGCGTTCAATGCCGTGCATCTCACTGAAATTACTAGCAAGTAACATAATGAGCAAATGAAATGATGGAAGCATACAAAGGATAACAGAAAGGAACGATTGTATGTGTAACAGATCAGGTTAATGAACATTGTGTTTGTTCAACAACGATGACATCTAGTAGACACAAAGTTTTGGTATTAGAAAACTTTTATCAAGAACATACCATTTGAAAAAGAAAAAATTTTAGAAGAATGTTTGACAAATAAAAGATAAAAATTTTCTAAGAGTTTTATGAAGTAATACCGGTTTTCATAAAATGTTTAGAAAAACCGGTTTTCATAGAATTCAAATAAGAGAAGGAATACCGGTTTTTGGTTAGAGAAGGTAAGATTGGGAAAACCGGTATTAGTTAATGAAAATTTGGCATGGTGCCTTTTTAGAAAATGAAGTTATAAAGAACTAATAATGGTTTTTGAAAACCGGTAATAGTGAAGAATACCTGAAAGTCGGTAAATGAAAGCCGGTAAGTAAGAATATCAATAGAAATGCCGGTTTTTGATTTAAAGTGAAAGCCGGTAAATCAAAGCATCAAGATACCAGATGTGAAAACTGGTATCGATGCACTTGATAATCAAGAGAACAAACATATTATTAAGGAATACCGGTAATAAAAAACCGATAAAAGAACAGTAAGCATAAAAATAAAATAAATTAACCATGACCAGTAAGCACATAATCAGAAGCCAAAGTATACATATAAAGCATTTGATAAATATAATCAAGGCAATTCCAAAGCAGCATACAAGAGCAAATACACAATCAAATCATATAAGCAGGAAAGAATCATGCAAGAATAATGAAAGATAGAGAAACAGAAATCGAAATAAATTATACCTGAAAATGAATAAGTAACAGGTTAAAAAGAAAGTACAAACAATAGTAAATCACCCCTGAAGTAAAGAAGAATTGAAAAAGGTATATTAAGGGAATGAAAACCGGTAATTATGAAGAAATAATGGAAACCGGTAATAGTGAAGAATACCTGAAAGTCGGTAAATGAAAGCCGGTAAGTAAGAATATCAATAGAAATGCCGGTTTTTGATTTAAAGTGAAAGCCGGTAAAGAAGAAAAAGTGAAAGCCGGTAGGAAAACCGATAATTTTTTAGAGAAAACCGGTATTTGAATAGAAAATGGATTATTTGAGAAAAGGTAAATGGGTAAACAAATATCGATTTTGGGGGTATTTATAGTGGTCAATACCGGTTTTTGACTACCGGTTTTTGAAAACCGGATTTTTATTTTATTTTTTGTGGAAAAATGTGTTTAAAGGTTAAGTCAAGGCAAAAAATAAGTTTTTGATAAATGAAAATTTTAAGGAAAAAGGCAAACATAGCTAAAGGAAAAATACAGAAAAACACAAACTCCCCCTAGGAACATGCAGACAGATAAAATTCTACAAACGCCCCTTATAAGCATGCATTCTACTCTTATTCTCCCCCTCAAACATTGCATGTAAAAGCATATAAGCACACATCAATTGTTTGACCAAGAAAATAAACATAGAATACATGGTAAAGAAGCAATTAAGTTTGAAGATCAAGCATACCCAACTTGGTTTTCAGAAAATTAAACCTTTGTTCATCCAAAGGTTTTGTGAAAAGGTCTGCAAGTTGGTAGTCAGTTGGGACAAAGTAAAGTTCGATGTTACCTTTTTCAACATGATCTTTGATAAAATGGTACCTAACATCGATGTGCTTTGTCTTGGTATGCTGAACAGGATTGCAAGAGATTGCAATGGCACTTTTGGAGTCACAGTAGATTGGAATTCTGTCATACTGAAAACCATAGTCAGAGAGTTGAGTCTTCATCCATGATAAACGCCTAAAAGACATGATCTTAATGGATAAAATTGGACCACTTTGTGCTTGTTAATAGACGAGTAGGGCGTTTTTATGTTTGTTTAAGTATTTCAGGTGTTTAGTGATAACTTGACGTTAAATGGAACATAAACGGGTCAAGCAAAGTCAAGAAACAAGTCAAGTGATTCAAGAACCAAAAATCTGGAAATTCTGGAATTCTGATGTTACAACAGGCGTAACTTACGCCCAGAATAGGCGTAGCTTACGCTAGGCAAAAGTTCAATAGGCGTAGCTTACGCTGGAATCAAGCGTAGCTTACGCCAGGTGAAGATCAAAGATACAACAAGCGTACCTTACGCCCAGGATTGGCGTAGGTTACGCTGGGCAGATTTACAAGGGGCGTACCTTACGCCCAGATTGGCGTAGGTTACGCTGGGCAGATTTACAAGGGGCGTACCTTACGTCCAGATTGGGCGTAGGTTACGCCATCCACTGATCAGAAGTCGAATTTAAAAGGGTTTTAATTGTAACTTAGGGAATTAATCATGCACGAATTAACACACACACAAGCCCTAATCTCTGAGTTTGAGAGCAGCAATACACTATTCCCAAGCCCCAAAATCATCATCAATTCATATTTCAAAGGAGATGACAATCCAAATTGAAGATTCATTGATGAACATGGAAGGCTAATTCTCTCTAGATCATTCTTATGATCCCAATTATGTTTTCAAAAGTATAACCTAACTTATATCCGTTGGAAATCACATAGACATGATTCGTTATAATTTGGAATGAATGAATTTCAGGAACCGATTAATTAAGTTGTGATGATTAATGATAATGAAACCAAGTAATTGACACAACTAAATTCTCTATTCAAAAATCAGATTACAATTAATAAGAGATTATTCCAATAATTAATGATTAACAATAAATTGAAACCAAAAGATAGATGGAAATCATTCAAGGTTAAAAACATGTAATCATTCATTCAAATCCAAACAACATTAGATGCAAAACACAATTAAGAATTAAACATCTAATCCAACATAAATATAAGAAAGGTTGAATACAATTGTCTTACATAATTGTTCACATAAGAAAATTTTGGCGCCGCTGCCGGGGAATCGGTGTGCAAAGTGTTGAAATTTTGTTTTTAATTTAGTTTCGTAAAATTTTCAGAAAAATCCAAAAATATTTAGTTTAGTTTTGTTTTGTTTTAGTTCTTGTTTGTTTCATTTCTCATTCTTGTAAGTTCAGTATTACACGCGGTGTGTTGATTGTGCAGGTTTACAGGTAGTGTATGCATACGAGGTATTCCAAGAATACATCACCTTTGTTGTTTGATCCGGAAATTGAGAAAACAGCTAGAAGGAATAGGAAACTTTACCGTGCAAACATGAGTGATCAATAAAATCCACAACCAACCGTCCAACCCATAGTTCAAGAACAAACCAACCCTGAACCAAATAACCGAGATCAAACTCCACTACGAAACCCAACCCCATCAATGAGGAAGTGGTCACACAACTCAAAACCGACCTAGAACACCAACTCATATTGGAGATGCATCACGGGATGCGGATGGGTCGTTTTATGATAGGCTTCATGATAGGGTGAATCTTTGGGATGACGGGAGGTTTGATAATAATTCGGATGGGTATGATTGGAACCATGGGGGAGATTATGGGCCACCACAAAATCGTCAATATCATCAATACAACCAACCCCAACATAACCAACCTCACTACATAAACCAAGGACCAAGGGTTCGTCCTCAAGGTCCACCCCATCGCCTTAACCATCATGTAGCTCAACCAAACTACCAAGGGCATCCAAATTACCAACCGCATAACCGGGCCATGCCACATATGAACTATCAACTTCCACCACAAGGAGTTGATAGTCATTTTCGACCCGCCATAGCCGTTAATGCTTCACCTATAGTACCACCGGTGTTGAGGGGTAGAGCATTTGAGGTTAGACCTCAATGTTTGAGTATTTTGCCAAGTTTTCATGGGATGGCGGCGGAAGAGCCTTACTTGCACTTGTCGGAGTTTGAGGCGATATGTGGAACTATAGGAGGCCAAGGATTTTCACCGGATGAGGTTAAGCTAGTTCTTTTTCAGTTTACTTTGAAGGATAAGGCAAAGCAATGGTTCTTGACATTGCCATCGGGTAGTATCTTTTCATGGGCTGAAATGTAACAACAATTCTTGGATGAGTATTACACCATGCAAAAGACTAGTGATGCAAGGAATTCGATAAGAACTTTTCAGCAACAATCGGGTGAAACATTTTATGAAGCTTTTAAGAGGTTTAATGAGTTGTTGAGAGTATGTCCCCATCATGGAATTGCTAAATGGGAATTGATCACGGCTTTCTATGATGGTTTGTTATCGGAAGAGAAAAGAGATGTGAACTCCATTAGCAATGGTACTTTCTTGACAAATCCTGAAGATGTTGATTGGGAATTCTTGGAGAAGATGAGTGTGAACTCAAAAAGGCAAGCTCAATCGAATAGGAGAGCAAGACGTCCAATAGCCTCTTCATCAACTAGTGATCAAGCTACAAAAGATAGACTTGAAGCCTTGGAGCAAAAGTTTGCTAAGTTGGGGAAGGCTGAAAATCGGGGTGTTTATCAAGTATCTCAAGACTATCCGATTTGTGAAAGGTGTGATGAGTTGGGACATTTGGCTATGGAATGCCCATTAGACTTGGATCAATTTGAAGAAGTGAATCAAGTGTATGGAGAGAAGAAGCAATATGACATGAACTCCAACACTTACCATCCGGGGATGAGAAATCATCCAAACTTTAGATATGGCAATTCTTCAAACCAACTCAACCCAAACTTTCAAGGAAATAACCAAAACGGTGGGGCACCATCTCAACCATTTCAAGGCCAAAATTACAACCAAGGAATTACCAAGGTGGTCAAAATCAAGGGGGATTCAATAGAGGCTACCCAAGGAACTTTCAAGGTAATAACCAAGGTGGGTCTTCGGGAGGTAGCGATGTGTCAACTCGGGAAATTATGGATTACTTAAAAGAAATGGATAGGAAGAATGAGATTCGGGATAAAACGGTTGAGAGTTTGCAAAAGCAAGTTGGTCAATTGGCAGAGGATGTGGCATCAATGAGGAAAGAGCCGAGAAAGCTACCAAGTGATACGAAGATCAATCCACAACATCAAAGTGGCGGTTCCAGAAATGTCAAAAATGTGGAGATCAACAATGTAAGTATTCTTCGTAGTGGTAAGACTTATGATAATCATGTTGTCCCTCCACCACCATTTGTTGATGGTGTGGTGGAGGATGTTGATGAAAATGAAGATAGTGAGCATGAACCGGAACTTGTTTTACCAAAATCAAATAAAAAAGTATCTTTTAAAGAGGTAGAAAACAATAGGTCTAGTGATAAATTTTCTGAAAAACAAGGAAAGGATATGGAGGGTAATACCATTCCTTTTCCTTTGGCTTTGATTGATCCAATACTTAGGCCTACACTTAAGAAAAGAGGTCCCCATGAGGAAGAAATGTGGGAAATTTTTAAACAAGTGAAAATCAATATACCTCTTATTGACATAATCAAGCAAGTTCCGACTTATGCTAAGTATCTTAAGGATTTGTGTACCCAAAAATGGCATCATAAGCTTCCAAAGAAAATTGTTTAAATGAGGAAGTTAGTGCCGTTGTGATGGGTATACTCCCACCTAAACTCCAAGATCCGGGAGCGCCTTTAATTACTATTCAAGTTGGTGATTTCAAAATGAATAAGGCACTTTTGGATATGGGGGCGGGTGTGAGCATTCTTCCGGGAAGTTTGTATGACCAATATGACTTTGGGCCGTTGGAAAAAGTTGACACCACCTTGGTGATGGCTGATTTGTCCCTTAAACTTCCTAGAGGAATTGTCAAAGATGTGATTGTTAAGGTTGAAGACTGTTATTACCCCGTAGACTTTTTGGTTCTTGATTTTGCACCAAGCGGTAATGTTAGGCAACCCAATGTCATCATGGGTAGACCCTTTTTGGCCACCGCTAATGCATTAATTGATTGTAGAAGGGGTACGGTTGAAATGACTTTTGGCAACCGTAAGATAAGATTGAATGTTTTAGCTAGTGTTCCGAACCCCGTAGTTAGAGACGTCATTGATGAGTGCATTTCTCATGTAAATGAGGAAGACACACGGGAGAATTGTGCTTTGGTTGACAGGTTAATCATGGAGCATAGTGAAGCATTGAAGAAGGAGGAGAAAGAATGGGAGATTATGGCCAGGGTGTGCATTGACTACCGGAAGTTGAAAAAGAAGTTGTTCGAAGTTGGCCAAAAGGTTTGGCTTTATAGTTCAAGACTCAAATTCTTTCCCAGAAAGCTCAAGCGCAAATGGATGGGTTCATATATCATCACAAGAATTGGAAAGTTTGGAGAGATTGAGATTGAAGATCCAAAAGATGGTGTGAAGCAAATGGTCAATGGACACCGATTGAAGCCATATTTGGACGCAACCGACATTAATGGAGCTACAAAGGAAATGGTGAACTTCATCTCAAGTCCACCATCCTATGAGGTTGCTTGAACATCATTTGAGGTAATGTCGGGCTGAGGACAATAAACTTAGCACTAAACGGGAGGCAACCCGTTGTTTATTTGTTTTATAGCTTCAATTCCGGTATGTTTTCTTTTTCGTTACTTGTGTTTTATTTGTTTAGTTGTTTTTGTTGCATAATCACACAAGGAACTTAATTCTCAGCACCTATGCTTGAGAATTAAGTTGGGGAAGGTCGGTTTGGGTGAAAAAGTGAGTCGTTTTTGCAATTTTTCGAGCCGATGAACTCATTTCTAATTTCGGGTGTACATTGGGGACAATGTACCTTTAAGTTGGGGAAGGGAGTTTAATTTTAATGTAAATTGCAAGTTTTGAAAGTTGTTTGTGGCTGTAGTTAAAAAAAAAAAAAAAAAAAAAAATAAAATAAAAAAATTCTCTAAGGGGCGTAAGCTACGGCCCTTGGGGCGTAACTTACGGTGCCCTGGAAGTGTCAAATGGACTTTACGCCCAAAATTTACTGTTTACGGCCTACCAGACGCCCACCTTACGCCAAAAATGCATTTTCTAGAAGGGCGTAAGGTACGGTCCAATGGGGCGTAGGTTACGCCAGTTGTTTTTGAGCCAGCGTAAGGTACGGTCCAATGGGGCGTAGGTTACGCCAGTTGTTTTTGAGCCAGCGTAAGGTACGGTCCAATGGGGCGTAGGTTACGCCAGTTGTTTTTGAGCCAGCGTAAGGTACGGTCCATTCAAGCGTAGCTTACGGTTGCACAAATAAGGTAGTTCAGGATTTAGACCGGGTGTAGGTTACGGTGATCCAAGGCGTATGTTACGGTAAGTCAATAATAAATGGGCGTAGGTTACGCTCAGTATTGGCGTAATTTACGCCAGGCCAGGTTCGAAAATTTTTTAATTATTTTTTTTTAAATCCGAAAAAGCTTTTTAATTTATAGCCACATATAACCGATTTTCTTGATTCTTCACCCACATATATCTCATCCATCTGCATCCAATCTCTATATCGGGGTCTAATGGAGTCGATTTTTGGACGGCAAGGTCCACAGCAGTGATTGGTACCTTCCATTTATCTTTCTGTCCTTATTGTGTAACTATGTGATTATGTGTTTATTTTGTGTTTTTGCATTTTCAATTTCATAGGTAGATTTAGTTTGTGTGTTAATTTCAATAATGTTTCTAGTTTAGATGTTGATTTACTTTCTTGTGATATGAAATTGACCCTTAGGGACAAAATATTCGAGTTATATTAGCTATACATGTTTGTAAAAGGAGATTTTTTGGTGATTGAATTTGTACATGTAAGTGGGGCTAGGTAGTGTAGATTAGATTGCATGACAGGGTTGACTTATGAGCGTCTTGATAGAGTTGCTAGCAAGTAAAAACATACAAATGTGCAAATATAGGTAATATGCCAATTGTGAGCTCCAATGCATGTATCACACTTTATATATCCGTTATATCCTTCAATTTAATGAGAGAAAAAGCCTCGTCAATGATTGGTTAGATTGTTAGCGTAGCTTAAATTCTCATGATGATCATATTGTGTGAACCATTATTGTACACTAGGTTAGAACTAGTGCACTTACCGTGTCGAGACCTCTAGCTTGGATTATGTGCTTAAAATCACAAAACAATCATACAATTCAATCCATATTCCACTTTCACCTCGTCATGAAATTCGTTAATTGTTCAAAGTTGTGTTGTTTATGAAGAATCGAAAGAAAGAACAAAGTCAAAGTCAAAATTGAAAAATCCGGTTGAAAAGTCAAAGTATATGGTCATAAATGAAAACCAATTCAATTATCCATGTAAAGTTGATCAAAAAGAGAATCAAAAGTGAAATGTTCCAAAATCATTCTAGTAAATCACCCAAAAGAGAATCAAAAGTGAAATGTTCCAAAATCATTCTAGTAAATCACCCAAAAGAGAATCAAAAGTGAAATGTTCCAAAATCATTCTAGTAAATCACCCAAAAGAGAATCAAAAGTGAAATGTTCCAAAATCATTCTAGTAAATCACCCAAAAGAGAATCAAAAGTGAAATGTTCCAAAATCATTCTAGTAAATCACCCAAAAGAGAATCAAAAGTGAAATGTTCCAAAATCATTCTAGTAAATCACCCAAAAGAGAATCAAAAGTGAAATGTTCCAAAATCATTCTAGTAAATCACCCAAAAGAGAATCAAAAGTGAAATGTTCCAAAATCATTCTAGTAAATCACCCAAAAGAGAATCAAAAGTGAAATGTTCCAAAATCATTCTAGTAAATCACCCAAAAGAGAATCAAAAGTGAAATGTTCCAAAATCATTCTAGTAAATCACCCAAAAGAGAATCAAAAGTGAAATGTTCCAAAATCATTCTAGTAAATCACCCAAAAGAGAATCAAAAGTGAAATGTTCCAAAATCATTCTAGTAAATCACCCAAAAGAGAATCAAAAGTGAAATGTTCCAAAATCATTCTAGTAAATCACCCAAAAGAGAATCAAAAGTGAAATGTTCCAAAATCATTCTAGTAAATCACCCAAAAGAGAATCAAAAGTGAAATGTTCCAAAATCATTCTAGTAAATCACCCAAAAGAGAATCAAAAGTGAAATGTTCCAAAATCATTCTAGTAAATCACCCAAAAGAGAATCAAAAGTGAAATGTTCCAAAATCATTCTAGTAAATCACCCAAAAGAGAATCAAAAGTGAAATGTTCCAAAATCATTCTAGTAAATCACCCAAAAGAGAATCAAAAGTGAAATGTTCCAAAATCATTCTAGTAAATCACCCAAAAGAGAATCAAAAGTGAAATGTTCCAAAATCATTCTAGTAAATCACCCAAAAGAGAATCAAAAGTGAAATGTTCCAAAATCATTCTAGTTGATCAAAAAGAGAATCAAAAGTGAAATGTTCCAAAATCATTCTAGTAAATCACCCAAAAGAGAATCATTACCGTGTTTCATTCCATATTTCCATCAATTTTGTATGAATACCGAAGTGATATTTGAGTTATGAGGTCTTGGTTCGATTTGTGTACTAGCCTATGACTTTTAGTGTTGCAATAATAGGTTGTGAGCTTCAAATATACATATTAGCACATCTTTTGCTAAATCACTCAAAATATGAACCGAGGGGAGTGCAAATTGTGAGAAGTGTGATACAAGTGTTTTGAGCAAACTTGAGGTTTATTAGGTTTAATTGCACCTTTATATATTTCTATTTGCTAGTCGTAAATCTTTTGATAGTTGTAAGTCTTATGAGTTGGTTGTGTTATGTGATTTGGTTTGCATTGTTTGGTTTCGCCCAAGTGTACTTTGAAGATTACTTGAGGGTTGAGTTTTACATGCATGTATAATTGATATAACTCCTATGTAGTGTTTCTTTGGTGATAGGAAGTATTATAGGATTGTAAATTAGCTTGTCACATAATGAATGTCTTTTTCGGGACGAAAAAGGATTAAGTTGGGGAATGTGATAAACGCCTAAAAGACATGATCTTAATGGATAAAATTGGACCACTTTGTGCTTGTTAATAGACGAGTAGGGCGTTTTTATGTTTGTTTAAGTATTTCAGGTGTTTAGTGATAACTTGACGTTAAATGGAACATAAACGGGTCAAGCAAAGTCAAGAAACAAGTCAAGTGATTCAAGAACCAAAAATCTGGAAATTCTGGAATTCTGATGTTACAACAGGCGTAACTTACGCCCAGAATAGGCGTAGCTTACGCTAGGCAAAAGTTCAATAGGCGTAGCTTACGCTGGAATCAAGCGTAGCTTACGCCAGGTGAAGATCAAAGATACAACAAGCGTACCTTACGCCCAGGATTGGCGTAGGTTACGCTGGGCAGATTTACAAGGGGCGTACCTTACGCCCAGATTGGGCGTAGGTTACGCCATCCACCGATCAGAAGTCGAATTTAAAAGGGTTTTAATTGTAACTTAGGGGATTAATCATGCACGAATTAACACACACACAAGCCCTAATCTCTGAGTTTGAGAGCAGCAATACACTATTCCCAAGCCCCAAAATCATCATCAATTCATATTTCAAAGGAGATGACAATCCAAATTGAAGATTCATTGATGAACATGGAAGGCTAATTCTCTCTAGATCAATCCACAACACTTGAGAACAACAGCTAGCAGCAGCTACATATTCAGCTTCTGCGGTGGGCATGGAAACACAATTTTGTTCCTTTGAAGACCACCCAACTAACTTATCTTCAAGGAATTGCACACTGCCAGAAGTACTTTTGCGATCTATCTTGCAACCTGCATGGTCTGCATCTGAGTAGGCAGTTAGTTCGAAACCGGTATCTTTTGGATACCATAAACCAAGGTTCATAGTACCCTTGAGATACCGAAAGATTCTCTTAACCGCTTGAGCGTGACTTTCCATAAGGTTAGCTTGAAATCTAGCACACAAACATGTAGCAAACATAATGTCCGGGCGACTAGCAGTTAAATACATTAGAGATCCTATCATAATGCGATAAAGTTTCTGTGAGTCCCAAATAGAGATGATTAAAACCCGAATGGCAAGTAATTCTAACTGGAAGTAGACCAGTTCAGAATACGATCCAGATATGGATAAACAATAAGGCATAGGTACTGAAAGTAAATGCAAGAAACTATAAGTGCTGAAACTATATAAATAATATGTATATTTCAAGTATGTAGCATTGAGACACGATGTACTTTTCAATGTATTTGATTTATTGATATAAACAAATACAAAGGTTGTTGCGGAACAAAGATAAACACCCAAGTGTAAATATCTAAACAACCTAGAAATACAAGTGATCTAATAACTTGGAAATACTCGTAAGAATTACTTAGAATATATCTCACAAGTTGCAATGTTAAAGTTTCAAATATGGTTCATGCTGATGTGGACCAGGCCGTACAAATATGGTTGGGAGCATTTAAGGAATTAAAGTCAATTCCTTAACATGCGTACTTTTAAGGTTTAAGTGTGAAAGTTATTGATGTGATATTTCACACTTTATTCCCAACCTTTTACTCAACCTTGTACTTGTTAATAGTTAAAGCTATTAACTGGGTAAAGGTTAGTAAAGTAAAAAGGCTTCCTCGTAATCAGTGTAAAGTGTTGTAAGTACTTTACACTGAGATGCTTCAGTTTTCGATCATGTAGAATCAACTTCTGAGCTCCACATCTGAGCTGATTCTCTTTCTTCAGTCTTCAGTCTTTGACTTCATAAATCTGGTGTAAGTACCAGTGAGAGACTCGTTAGGTTGAGCAAAAAATGACTCATACCTCTTGTTTAAGGAGACCTTTCTGGTGACAATGGTGTCATCTCCTCCTTCATGTTGGTTTAAAAGTTCATCCCACATGGTTTTAGCACTAGGAAAAAGAACTAGTGTGGGAATTAGGGTTTCAGGAATGGCCCCGAGGATCATGTTTTTGAGAAGGGTGTCTAGATTCACCAATCTCCTCTCCTCTTCAGACCAATGTTCCTCCCTCTTTTCCCTTCCTTTTCTAGATCCAGAAGGATCAAGAAGGGGATTGAGAGGTGATGTTGGTACATAAGGACCTTCATTTAAAATTTTCATCATGTTCCTCTCAATACCAGTGACATACAAAACCATCCTAGCCTTCCACGTACCAAATTCATCACTGTTCCCACTGAATTTAGGAACAGGATTATTTGAGTAGTGCACATGCACGTGTGGAGAAGCAGGAGTAGGAGGAGGAGGTGGATTAGTGTTATTAACAATTGGTGGTTCATTTTGATCATTAATATTTGCATTAGGATCGGGACCAAGACTAAAACCTTGTGTATTTTCTTGGTTAGCCATCAAGAAACATATCTAGGCAATGTTTAGCCTTCTGCTCTGATACCAAATGTGAGTCCCTTAAGTTCGATGGTTAACCAGGAAAGTGTAAAATACAACAAGTCTAATAATCACTAGAATGGACTAGTATTACTTGTAAATAAATGCAAGAATATATAACAAAGTAATACAAGACTTAAAGCAATAAACAAGTAAAGTGGAACATTATGTATTTTTCAATGTGTATTTTATTTATGATGTTAAATAAAATACAAGGTTGTGCGGAATCAAGATAATACAAATAAGTATGTATCCTAACAACCTATGAATTACAAATGATCTATATTTGTCAAATAACTCTTTTGGATCGAGATACTTAAAGTTGTGAAGTATCCCTGTTTAAGATCGAGAGTATTTTGTAACACGAATTACCAAAAGACTGACTACAACACACTCACAGGCAGTGAACCTGATCGCATGCAGTATAGTAAATTCGGTAAATCCGAGGTCGATCACAAGGACTCAGTAAAGCAATTGTTAAAACAAAGTAGTTCAAGTAAAAAGGGGTTTTGTGACCGAATTGTCACTTTGCAAAAATAAGAGTAAATAAATTAAATCCGGTATGACCGGGGCAGGATTCGTCGGAAGACGAAAGTAAAAATGATTTAATGACAATAATATTAAAAAGGGCACCTACTTGGATCAGCTTACATGCCAATCATCGGGTCTAAACATTACTTGCATTGTTGAACGACTTAAAAGGTAGACAAGATGAACTTCCGTTATACTTGAAACTTTAATTACTCGAAATATAGTTACCGCTTCCGCAAATAATTTCTACTCAAAACAATTAAGCATTAAGAACCTAAGCTGATTTTATGATTTAATCTTTAAAAGCTTTCTTCCGAACTGCTTATTCACCTAATCAGATTCATCTATTATAGATGTTTACACACTCAAAATGAATTTAATTGTTTAAAATCCTTATCGCTAGTTTCTTCCGAACTCCAACGACTTTAGGTTAATTATAGACCGATTAACCGTTTCATAAATAAATTGACAATGACATAGATTTCTTCCGAACTTCTAATTACAATGATCAATCAATAAATATAAAAAGATAAAAACAATATTTAAACTCAAATAAATATGGTTCTTCGATTAAACATAGAAATCGTGTTCAACAATTGCAAGTAACATCAAACAACCCTATGACATGTTCACTACCCAAGCGAGTGCTGAGAAAACTAGTTACTCATGACAAGACAAATAAATATCAAAGCAATTATTAATATAAAAGAATCCATATTAATATGGTATGATGAGATAGTCTTGATATATAGCAACTAATAATTAGAATAAAGAAAAAGGAAATCGAACGATAGTTGTAGAGATGGAACTTGCGGCTGCCTCTTTTTTCGACTCCTTTATGTGGCTGCTGCTTTTTCGGAAAAATAAAAGGGATCAAACCCTTTTTGTCTTTTGCCGCACTCCACACTAAACCCGTACCTCTCAATTGTGATCTCTCCCAAGTGTTGCCACGTATGGACTTTTATCTCTTCCAACCGAGCCCATCAAACGAAACAATAAACTTGATGGGCTTTCTTTCTTTGTTCCCTCTTTGTTCTCGGCCCAACCAAACAATCACTAGCCCATCTAAGAAGTTTGCTACTCAAAACTAAAATCAAATTTAGTACCGACTTTTCACATGTTCGTCAACTTCCTTCTATCCCAAAGCTAGTTGAATGAATTATTTGTCAAAGTGCCCATGTGAAAGTCAAAATATTGACTATATAAAAATATTAACTGGACCTAGCTAGATAATGGTTGCTCAAAATATGAGAATTGTGGCATCGATGTTTGATGTTTCATTTCTTCCCTTTGCTCATCGAAAATCACCATCTTTTAGTAATATTTGTATCCTCAGTGATTATATGAACCTTCTTTCTTTTTATGTGAAATCACCATTCCTTAGCTCATTTGACATCATGCTCATTATAATCACTTTGCTTGTCCTCAACTCGACCATGAACTTCATTAAACCTTCTTTGCGTCGTTTATTTCATCTTCTTCATCCATTGTACCTGCTTATCACCTGAAAGCACTAATAGATACCATAAAGCACCGAAAACTCATACAAAACGACCATAAATAACCATAAAACATCCAAACAATTATGTGGGAAATATGTATAAATTAAGTCACATCAAGGTTCAGCCAAAGTAGGTGTTGAATCAGGCGAATGATCACGATAGAATTCTTCAAACAAGATATCTAATTCCTCAGTAGTCGGTGTAGAGAATGAAGATTGGATGGCAGAATTAGTCTTTGGTGCAGAAGCTTGTGGACATTGAAGATCGGGTCTTGAACTGTGGTGTTCAAGAACCATTCCAGAGAGTTCATCAAATTTAACATTCATACTCTCTACAATTTGCTTGGTTCGACGGATATAAACACGATAGGCAATTGATTCTCTTGAATAACCAATGAAGTATGCCTCGTCACCTTTGGGTTCAAACTTGCCCAGATTATCATGATCATTTAGAACATAACATATACATCCAAATATATGTAAGAAGTTCACATTGGGCTTTCGCTTATTAATCACCTCATAAGGAGTTTTCTCGAACCTTTTGTTGATGATGGATCTGTTTTGAGTAAAGCAAGCAGTAGCTACAGCTTCAGCCCATAAGTTTGGAGGCAGCTTAGAATAAGCAAGCATAGTACGAGCTGCTTCAACAAGAGTACGATTTCTTCGTTCAACTACTCCATTTTGTTGAGGTGTTCGAGCGGCGGAAAATTGATGTGAAATACCCATGGAAGAAAAGAATGAATCAAGAGTAGCATTCTTGAATTCAGTACCATTATCAGATCGAACAATGCGAACGGTTGACTGAAGATTCACTTGGGTCTTTTTGATGAAGTCGATAAGCACTTGTGGAGTATCACTCTTTTCACGGAGAAAGAAGACCCAAGTATAACGAGAATAATCATCAACAATTACAAGAATGTATCGCTTTCCATGGATGCTTTAAACCCGCATCGGACCGCACAAATCCATATGAAGAAGATGTAAAGGGCCTTCAGTACTGAGGTGTTTCTTTGGTCTGTGAGAAGCTTTATTCATTTTGCCAATTGCACAAGCAGGACAAACATGTTCACTCTCATATTTGAAATCAGGAGTCGACAAGTTGTTTATCAACGAGAGCATTAATCGTTTGAAAGTTAAGATGGGAAAGACGACGATGCCATAACCAAGTATTTTGAGCTGATGCTTTTGAAAGAAGACAAATATCTGAAGAATGAGTCGGAATATTGTTGAGATCAATGGTAAACAAGTTGTTATCTCTGGAACCAGTGAGAATATCAACACCCTCTTCAGTTTGAACTTTACATTCATATCTTCGAAAAAGCACTTGAAGATCATTATCACAAAATTGGCCGACACTGAAGAGATTATGGCCCAGTCCTTCAACATAGGAGACTCGTTTAATGGTTATACCATTTTGGACAATATCTCCATAGCCAAGAATAGGAGCAATATGATCATTTCCAAATCTCACAGTTCCCATGAACCGTTCAACAAAGTTCTTGAGCAAAGATTTATTACCAGTCATGTGTCTAGAACATCCAGAATCGACATACCAGACACAAATGAGGTATTCCTGTAAAATCGGAAATATGGTTTTAGGTACCCACATAAACTGGGTCCATGTAGGTTAGGGGTAAAACATGCAAGTACGATTTATTCAAAACATGGAAAAACACTAATAAAAGCAATTAAAGGCAACTAAAAGAAACAAATTAACATTCAAACAAACATTTTATTATTAAAAACGAACAAACACACAAACAAGTTCAAAATAAAGTACGAATTACAAGCATTGAAACTAGTTAAAGGGAGGAAAACAAGATGAACTAGTCCTATTAGCAGAAGTACTGTCTAAAGCAATTTGCCTACGAACTATCCACACTTGTTTCACAGGGGTAGAGGTGCCATCAATCTTGACTTTCCTAGAAGCATGTAAGTATCTATCTTTAGGAAGCCATTTACTGCTACTATTTAAGCACAAGTCACCTGAAACATGAACATTTTTAGAGTTAGAAGAGGATTTCCTTTTAATGTTCTCTATAGGGTTCTTCTTGATGGACTCTTTGGTCATAGGAGTCTTCTTGTTGTAAGTGGGTGAAAACCAACCATATTGATCTCTGTATCTAACTGTTCCTACAATATCATCTCTAACTACATGTAGGATGCTCTTAGAGGACTTTGAAGACTGACTAGGAAAGCTAGAATACTTATGATACTTAGGTTGTTTGTGAGCTGTTGACCAGGACTCTACCTTAACATGTTTAAAAGAAGCAGGGGTGTTGGGTGCAGAATTAATCTTCGTTTGCTTTGAGGTATGGTCAGATTGAGGTCTTTTGGGGGTCTGTTTCACATTGGTGATCTTTGGTTTTGAAGATGGAGTCTTTGGAAAGTGTGGTTTTGGAGTTTGCTTTGAAGAAACATTGGTTTTGACTTCCTTTTTCTGAAAAACTTTTTCAAAATCTGAATCGTAATCATGATCTTCTTCTAAAAAGTTATCAAGGTTAGGAAGATTTGAGAAATCCATTTTGGTATATTTAACCTTTGAATTGGACTCCAAACTCACACTTGGGACATTTGTCTTTGGGGGACAAGGACTTTCTTTGAGTGATTTTGATGCATTAGCTTCCTTTAATAAAGATTGAAGTTCGTCATTATGAACCATAAGTTCTTTGATAATTTTGATGTACTTCCATTCTTTTGTTACAAAAAGAGTTGACTTTGTTTGAAACTCTCTTTTGTCTTTTTGATGTGCATCATAAATTGTCATTTTGACTTTCTTTTCTCTTTCTAAATCTCGTGTTAATGCATCAATCTCATCCAAGTAAAGTTGGGTATCAATTGGGGTCTCATTGGTCGTATTGTCAGAGTCAGTCTGAATTGAAACATCAATGGTGTTAACAGTATCGCAGTCAGTTTGCACAGAAGCATTCACAAGTTCACAAATAGTACAATTAGCAGGATTGGAAGATTTCATTACATCACAAATTGGACAGTTGGGTTCAGTGAAATCATAGACAACATAACTGGGTGGGGCAGAAACAATTGACACATTCTTGGGACATTGATTTTGAGGCATTATATTATCTAGCAATTTTTGTTTTTCATCAAGAGATCTTTTCAGATCTTCAATCTGTTTTTCCAAGACACTTTGTGGAATATAAGGACGAACTAAAGCAGGTTTTGGAACCGAACTTTGTTCCTCTGATTTAGACTCATTTAAAGAAACAACAAGCTGTTTTTCATTCGAGTTTTCATCACTTTCAACAATTTTAACCGAATGAAATTTTCTTTTTGGAATAAGAGGAAGATTGAAGAGATCATTTGTCTCATTGATTTGATCATAATTACAATTAATTATAGTACACTTTGCTAGATAATCATCTGTCTCATAATCACCATAACTTGGTCTTACATACTGGATGGTCATGCCATATCTCATGTAATTGGCATCATACAAAGGTGGAACTTCATGTTGTGCCTTGAGCAAAAACTTTGGATTCTCATAACCCAGCCCTTGAGTGAATTCCGTTTCAAAACCTCTAGGCTTGTTTAAAAAGATTTGTTTACATGATCGATCGATCGATCGATCTTGTATAATTTTTCTTGATAAATATGATTTCTGATCGATCGATCGATCGATCGATCGATCGATCGATCGATCGATCGATCGATCGATCGATCGATCGATCGATCGATCGATCGATCGATCGATCGATCGATCGATCGATCGATCGATCGATCGATCGATCGATCGATCGATCGATCGATCGATCGATCGATCGATCGATCGATCGATCGATCGATCGATCGATCGATCGATCGATCGATCGATCGATCGATCGATCGATCGATCGATCGATCGATCGATCGATCGATCGATCGATCGATCGATCGATCGATCGATCGATCGATCGATCGATCGATCGATCGATCGATCGATCGATCGATCGATCGATCGATCGATCGATCGATCGATCGATCGATCGATCGATCGATCGATCGATCGATCGATCGATCGATCGATCGATCGATCGATCGATCGATCGATCGATCGATCGATCGATCGATCGATCGATCGATCGATCGATCGATCGATCGATCGATCGATCGATCGATCGATCGATCGATCGATCGATCGATCGATCGATCGATCGATCGATCGATCGATCGATCGATCGATCGATCGATCGATCGATCGATCGATCGATCGATCGATCGATCGATCGATCGATCGATCGATCGATCGATCGATCGATCGATCGATCGATCGATCGATCGATCGATCGATCGATCGATCGATCGATCGATCGATCGATCGATCGATCGATCGATCGATCGATCGATCGATCGATCGATCGATCGATCGATCGATCGATCGATCGATCGATCGATCGATCGATCGATCGATCGATCGATCGATCGATCGATCGATCGATCGATCGATCGATCGATCGATCGATCGATCGATCGATCGATCGATCGATCGATCGATCGATCGATCGATCGATCGATCGATCGATCGATCGATCGATCGATCGATCGATCGATCGATCGATCGATCGATCGATCGATCGATCGATCGATCGATCGATCGATCGATCGATCGATCGATCGATCGATCGATCGATCGATCGATCGATCGATCGATCGATCGATCGATCGATCGATCGATCGATCGATCGATCGATCGATCGATCGATCGATCGATCGATCGATCGATCGATCGATCGATCGATCGATCGATCGATCGATCGATCGATCGATCGATCGATCGATCGATCGATCGATCGATCGATCGATCGATCGATCGATCGATCGATCGATCGATCGATCGATCGATCGATCGATCGATCGATCGATCGATCGATCGATCGATCGATCGATCGATCGATCGATCGATCGATCGATCGATCGATCGATCGATCGATCGATCGATCGATCGATCGATCGATCGATCGATCGATCGATCGATCGATCGATCGATCGATCGATCGATCGATCGATCGATCGATCGATCGATCGATCGATCGATCGATCGATCGATCGATCGATCGATCGATCGATCGATCGATCGATCGATCGATCGATCGATCGATCGATCGATCGATCGATCGATCGATCGATCGATCGATCGATCGATCGATCGATCGATCGATCGATCGATCGATCGATCGATCGATCGATCGATCGATCGATCGATCGATCGATCGATCGATCGATCGATCGATCGATCGATCGATCGATCGATCGATCGATCGATCGATCGATCGATCGATCGATCGATCGATCGATCGATCGATCGATCGATCGATCGATCGATCGATCGATCGATCGATCGATCGATCGATCGATCGATCGATCGATCGATCGATCGATCGATCGATCGATCGATCGATCGATCGATCGATCGATCGATCGATCGATCGATCGATCGATCGATCGATCGATCGATCGATCGATCGATCGATCGATCGATCGATCGATCGATCGATCGATCGATCGATCGATCGATCGATCGATCGATCGATCGATCGATCGATCGATCGATCGATCGATCGATCGATCGATCGATCGATCGATCGATCGATCGATCGATCGATCGATCGATCGATCGATCGATCGATCGATCGATCGATCGATCGATCGATCGATCGATCGATCGATCGATCGATCGATCGATCGATCGATCGATCGATCGATCGATCGATCGATCGATCGATCGATCGATCGATCGATCGATCGATCGATCGATCGATCGATCGATCGATCGATCGATCGATCGATCGATCGATCGATCGATCGATCGATCGATCGATCGATCGATCGATCGATCGATCGATCGATCGATCGATCGATCGATCGATCGATCGATCGATCGATCGATCGATCGATCGATCGATCGATCGATCGATCGATCGATCGATCGATCGATCGATCGATCGATCGATCGATCGATCGATCGATCGATCGATCGATCGATCGATCGATCGATCGATCGATCGATCGATCGATCGATCGATCGATCGATCGATCGCTTTCTCAAAGATTTATTTACTTCGATTGCTTTATCACAATTATCTATATATTGGGCCAGATCACACTTAGGAATTGTGATTACCTCATCATCTTCAGTCTCTGAACTGGCAGAACCTTCATCTAACTCCTTAGATCGCTTGATCTTTGTCATGAAGCATACATTAGCTGCAAGTTCTTCAGTCTCATCATCAGAAAGATGTAGCCACTTGTCATCCTCTGCAAGGAGAGCAATACCACTTTCTTCTTGCTTTGCCAGCATGAGTTTGTATTTGTAGTAATCGGAGTTCTTCTGACGAGGTTTGGTGCAATTAATAGCAAAATGACCAGGTATTCCACAGTTGTAGCATTTTCTGTCATCATTCTTCTTTTCAACAACTTTCTTTTCAAACTTCTTTGGAGTCTCAAACTTTCTTTCTCCACTGACATTCTCAGTGTGGTTACCAAAATTGGGACCTTGAGCATTCTTAGCATAAGAAGAAACAGATGAAGTTCGAAGTTGATTGTTGTTTGGTCTCTTTTTGAAGAACTTTTTCTTGAAAGATTTGGTGAAATAGGCTAGATGTTTGTACATCTCCTTTTCTTTCTCATCCATTTCGGGATCACTTGGTTCACTTGATTCAGAATCAGACATAACTTCCACGACACTCTTTCTCGGAGATCTAGACGTCTTTCTTTCAGCAACTAAGGAAAGGGGATCAGGAGTAACGCTTTCATCTTTCTTCTTTTGTTCTTTAAGAACGGCTTCAAGATTCAACATCAACTTTTCATAAAGAGTATGAATAGTGAGTTTTTCAAAGTCAGCATGTTAATTTAGTTGGGTTCCATAGGGTTGCCACTCTTCTTCAAGGTTTCTGAGAAACTTGATATTCAATTCCATGGGTGTCTTCTTGATATCATTCTTTCTCAACTCATTAATCACATTACAGAACCTTGTGTAGACATCAAGCAAGGATTCACCCTTTTGTTGCTTAAAAGTTTCATACAAGTGAAGAACATTCGACAGTCGTATGGTAGAAGACACACCAGAACCTTCCATTTGCTTTTCAACTTCATCCCAAAATTTTTTTCCTGTTTCATAAGAATCAACATTACAGTAGATATCATCAGGAAGAGCTTGATAAAGTTAAGATCTGGAGAGTTTATCAGCAAGAGAACGATTCTTTTGAGCAGTATTCCAACTCTCTTTAGGAAGTTCTTCGTTAGTAACTGGATTTTTGTGAACGACGGGACCTTTCTTGTAAGATTCTTTGATATCATCACTTAGTGTTTGTCTGTCAACCCAGTCTAAGAATCTCTTTTTTCAAAGAGGATAGGAGCCATGGTACAAAACAGGAGGCCTTGAGTCGGGACCAAGGGCTAAAGAATCTCGAGTGGTCATTTTGAGAATTGAAGAAGAAATACAAGTTTTCAAAATTCAAGAACTATTACCGGTTTTTAAAGTTGGACGAACAAATATCGGTTTACAGCACAGATGAACAAATGCCGGTTTTCAGATTGAAGATGAAATGTCGGTTTTCAGATTGAAGATGAAATGTCGGTTTTCAAATTGATGAAGAAATATCGGTTTTCGAGGGAAAAATTTGGCGGAGTCTCCTTTCGTAAAATGAAGAATATAAGAACTAATACCGGTTTTTGTGTAAACCAGGTATTTTAACATCAACAACACACAACCACACAACCAATAACAATAATCATGAAATTAAGGAAAAATATCGGCTTTTTGGTTAAATCTTTAGAATTATCGGATTTTGATGATGAAGGATGATTATCGGTTTTCAAAGAGAGAATTGGGCAGAGTTTTGTTTTAGTAAATGATGAATATAAGAACAAATATCGGTTTTGGTGTAAACCAGATATTATGAAATGTAATCACAAAATTCATCCACACACAACAACACCCAAACGTAAGGAAAACCGGTAAGAAAACCGGTAAATACTAAGATTGAAAGCCGGTATTACAACTACCAAAAGAAGAATACGAAAACCGGTATTTAGAACATAAAACTAAAAAATCAAAAATAAGCTTTGTTGTTTGGAATTAGGTTCTGAAACTTTTCAAGGATGATTATAGGGATGTTATGAGTTGATTTATGATTTAAAAAAAAGGTGATAACTTTAACATGTTTAAAGGATAAAGCAAGGAAATTTCGGTAAAAAGTAAGAAAACGAAATCTAGCACTAAAAGGAACAAAATCAAGCCATTGAATGGATTTGGATCTTTCACCAAGGTGATTTTGCTCTGATACCGATTGTAATCAATGCTAGATTATTAATTCATGTTAAGTGTGTGTGAGAGAGAATGAGAGAAAATGGAAAATATAAAAATATATTATGAAGGCTTAACTTGTACAAAGGGTGGTGGAGGGGTATTTATACACAAACTTAATTACACTAAGACCCCTCCACACTTAATTCGATAGGCCCTAACTGTTACAAAACTACAAAACTAGCACTAACTTAAATATAATCTAACAATTACTTCACCCAATACCTAGTAAGAGGAAAACCCTTATTAATTTGCTCAAAAGCATAACAATTAATATATAAGAAGATTTACATATAACCCTAATTTTGAGACATAATTACATATTTAATCATACCAAAGTAGTTGGACTACGACTACCTCTTACTATAGTAGGGATCATTGATTTAAGATGTTAACAATTAACCATATGAACTTAAACATCTATCATGCCTTTCTAAATGCAAGGTAAAGACCCAAAATAGTTGGGGTTTTACAATAGTAAACAACCTTGAAGTTTAAAATAAGATTTTGTTAAACGCACTCCTTAGGGCTGTTGTTAAAGTATATTAAATAATTGAATACTTATCATGACACTTAGAGGTGACCTTTTAATATGCAAAGTAAAAACAATATATGATTGCATTTTCAAACAATATCGTATCGTATTCATTATTTTTAAACAAGTTCTTTGAATCCTTGAAGCAGCCCTTTTGACGTTATAATAATTGGGTTAACTTTTTTTTTTTTAACGTCATGTTATTCTACTCATAATTCTACATTACACGTATGCCTAAAATGAAATCCATGACTTTCAAAAAATCTCCTATTAGTCCACCATCATAAATATGGGAAGCGTGATTCGAACTCAGGTGAATTCCCTCAAGCTTAAAGACTTTACCAGTAGTGGGTCTCTAACCTCATTGGCAATATTTAACTTTTAAAAATATTATATTCACATATAAATGTTATAATAAATTAAGTTTTTTTTTTGGGTGAAAAGTTATACCTTTGTAAAATTTTAATAATATGAATGAAAGATACGCAACTTAATAAATCACTAAGTTGGCTACTGCCTACATGCAAAATTGCAACACCCACATACCAAAAGTCCTAATAGCTACTATACGAATCAGTTAGCAGCTAAAAACAATAAAGAATTATACTTGATTCACTAATAAAACGGGATGGTCCCAAGCAGCCATGAATCGCTCCACATTTTTTGTCTTTTTGTACCGGAATGTGAAAAGCTTGAGTCTTACAGTTGAAAGGATGGTCTCGACGAGTATTGTATACATCCTCCGTTGCTTCTTAAAAAGCCTTGCGTTTCGCTCGTGCCATAGAAAGTAAACAACAGCTTCCAACAATAACTTTATGATAACATTATGCATCGATTTCCTAGTTGCGCGTAGTGTCCCAAGAATATGCCAATTGGTGCAACCCAGCCTTCATACTCACCTGAGAACACACCTGATGAGAATATAGGCACTCAAAAAATAAATGTGTGTGTGAGTGGGGAACCAACTCACAAACCGGGCACACCACAACAGAAGATGCGTTCAAAGGCTGCACATCCCATTCCAAAAATAATTTAAGTTGGTTACAAAAGGAAAGCATATAGATGATAAAGTTATGGCTAAATCTTTAAATAAAACATAAATCAATGTTTATAGTTAGAAGTAAATTGGTAATTCCACATCTTAAAAAAATATATATTAAATATATATGTAATATTTTATATAATGTATTAAAGATAATCATACATATATTAAAATAGACAATGTATCAACATGATAGTTAAATTAAAATTGAGAGAAATCTTTTCTAAAACTTACATAAAAGGCAAAATAAAGTTTCTTTATCTCACTACTTTAATTGTCAGTACTTAGACCCTTAATTATATCTAATACATTATAAAATATTTGTCTTTTTTCTATTCCAATTATATAATTAGTAACTCCAAAATTTTCCTCCTTTTTATTTACTATCTTAAGCATTTCTATTTGATACCTATAATATCTACCTAAAATACATATGATACCTTAAATAAAATTAATATACAACATATACCTAGATTTTACATCACTAACCTTCGAGTCGCCGCCGTCACCACCACCACCACCCACAATCGCCGCTATCATTGCCACCATCACCCGTTACCGTTACTACTGTCGCCGTTAATGTACCGCCATATCGCGTTAGCATATGACTAGTTATATTTGACATATATTTGAATATTGAATTACTTAACCTTCGTTAAGTTGCAAACTTTCCGACTTTAGAATAACAGACACTACTCGTTAAATTAATCCAGCTCGTCCGCCGGCCGCCTTGTTATTATTATTATTAATATAAGATAAAATAATATGATAAATAAGCAAATATATGAAGTCCATATTGCTAACCATATTTTTAAACACTAGTGGTATAGTAGAACAAAAAAAAATATGACAGCATTATTTGATTGAATGACTTATTTTAATGTACGGTTTCAGAAGATTGACTGATTGAGCTATATTTCGTCAACTTTGTCACACAATATTCAACAACTTTAGTGTTTGATCAAACTATATAAAGTACACCCCAATTAATCTTTTTACCATCATTCTATGCATATATTAGCTCTACTGATTAAATTAAAACAAATTTATTAATTAATGGAGCAATATACCTTGGTTTCTTATGCAGCAGCATGGCTAGCCATGGTAGTGTTCCTCGTCTTCGCCCGACGACTCCATCGTCGCAGCAAACTTAACCTACCGCCCGGTCCCAAAGCGTGGCCCATCATCGGTAATTTCAACCTCATAGGCGCTCTCCCTCATCGTTCCACACACGAGCTAGCTCAAAAATACGGTGACCTCATGCACCTCAAATTCGGTTCATATGATGTCGTCATGGCATCATCCGTCGAGATGGCTAAAGTCTTTCTCAAGACCATGGACGCCAACTTCATCTGTCGCCCAAAAACCGCAGCTGGCAAGTACACTACTTACAACTACAAAAACATGAACTGGGCTCCTTATGGAGCTTACTGGCGAGAAGCCCGTAAAATGTTTGTGGTGGAGCTGTTTAGCGCGAAACGACTGGATTCGTTTGAGTATGTCCGAGTGGAGGAGATAAAGTCGCACTATTCAACATTCAGCAGGCAAGGAGCTTGAGTTGAAAGATATATTGTTGAAGGTGAACTTCAATGTGATCAGCCGAATGGTGTTGGGGAATAATTATACAGACGAACTAATGAGCGAGGAGGAATTTAAGAAGATGTTGGACCAAGTGTTTATATTGAACGGGGTGCTCAACGTTGGGGATTGGATACCGTGGTTGGCCTTCATGGATCTTCAAGGGTACGTTAAGAGAATGAAGAAGGTGGCCAAAACCTTTGACATATTGAGCGCATGTTAAACCAGCGCGCTGAAAGGCCAAGGATTTTGTTTCGGTGGATATGGTTGATTTGTTGTTGGATATGGCTGATGATCCCAACCGAGACATTAAGCTCGATATGGAATGCGTCAAGGGACTTACTATGGTATTTATATAATCTTCTAGTAATTTGTTATAATGAACATCTAAGTACGTGAGTGTGTGTAATTAAAATTGTTTTTTTAAAAAAAAAAAAAAACAGGACTTGCTTAACGGTGGAACAGAGAGTTCAGCGGTATCAGTTGAATGGGCAATGGCGGAACTTCTAAAGAATCCAGAGAAATTGGAAAAGGTAACGCAAGAGCTAGACCGTGTGATCGGGAAAGATAGATGGGTGGAAGAGAAGGACCTGGTTAACCTTCCTTACGTCAAAGCAGTGATGATGGAGTCAATGAGGTTACATCCAGTGGCACCTATCTTAATTCCTAGAAGGACACGTGAGGATTGTAAAGTCGCTGGTTACGACATTCCAGAAGATACCCGGGTGTTTGTAAACGTGTGGACGATAGGAAGAGATCCTAAGGTGTGGGAGAAGCCTGAAGAATTCTACCCTGAGAGGTTTATCGGAAAGGATATGGATGTTAAAGGTAACAACTTTGAACTATTGCCGTTTGGTGCAGGGAGAAGGATGTGCCCTGGTTACAACTTAGGGCTAAAGGTGATCCATGGATTTAACTGGAAACTACCTGGTAACATGACGAGCGAGGATTTAGAAGTATTCAAACTGTCCACCCCCAAAAATATCCCACTCGTCTGTGTTGCTCAGCCAAGACTTCCACTTAGAATGTACTAGCTCTCGCTCATAATTCATTCAATTCGGCGACCATTTAATTACTGTTTGACTCATCAAGCGCATGTTTTGTTTCTTAAAGCTAGCTAGCTTTCACTCATCACATATGGTTCGATAGTGTTTGTATCAAATAAAAGCTCCTATATATTAATCTATTATTCTATACAAAATTTTATTCCTAATCTAGTCAATGCCTTGATATCCAAAAGTGTAATATGTAATTTGATCTTCGTACCATAATGTCAGTTTCATTGGATCATTATAAACCGTTACTCCCTCCCCCCTGATTTAGTAATTTGAAACAGATTAAATGATGATAATTAATTACCTACGGTAGTAGGATGTTACTTAAAATCCTCAGATCGATAGGGTTGCCACCACTAAAAGCCTAAAACCTTAGCCATTTACGTAAAAAATGTTACTTCATAACATGAAACCAATTGTCTTTTTCAAGCCCTTGGTGCCAAGCTTAGGCTAGCTCTAACGCTCGCTCGAACCACCAGTGTGAAAGGCCTTTCGTGTTGGCCTTGGGTTGGAGGTAACATTATTTACTTCATAACACATACAGTTCACCATTTTTAATTTATTTCATTATACTTGGCCAGCAGGATTATTCAAGCTAGTATTACACGCAAAATGTGCATCTAAGTACCTAGATTTACATTACATACAGTATATGCAATCTACTAAACACATATTGACAACCAATGCTAACACTAGTTGTATCCCAAACAACTTTCATGAGTTTAACAAAAGAGATGGGAGAATATTATGCAAGTACCTTCTAATAAGATCAGCTGGAAGACCCTCTAAATCAAAACGCCAATTCTTGTAAGCAGCAGCGCTGATCTCCATACAATAGCGTCCAGGAGTGAAGCATGCCTCTATAACCCCATCAGCATTGATCAAGTTCTGGCGAGCCAATTGATTGTTGTCAGAATGAAAGTGAGATCATCTGCACTAGCCAAAGTTGGCCACCAGTCCTTGTGGCGGAGATCAGCATGGCCTACATTAATGGACTCTGCATACCATGCTTGTAGCTCCCTGTCGTTGCATACATGGGCTGAGTCTGGGTAGTATCGGTTCACATAAGTTCGAACCCAGTTTTGGATGGCTTCCCAGATCATGAGCCCATCCGCTGCATATGGGTAGTCTTCTATCAAAAGCTTTAGACCATGTGGCTTGCTTGGGTCTGGAACCGCCATACCTCTGTATAGATCATCAGCAAGTAAATAGTTTCCGTTAGATTCGAGCAGAGAGTAGTTATAAAAGTACAGGTCAATGCAAATTCAGATCAATTGAAACCAGTCTCTCTTTTAGTACATGTCAAAATGGGCCATGCCAGGTTAGATTGTGTTGACACACAAAAAGTTTTTGTTGAATTACTTTAAAACTTTAACAAATAAGTAACACGTTAATTATGATTACCATTAACTATTATTACAAAATAACCTACGTCTTTACATGAAAACGATTTAGAAAGTCGCATGAACTAAATATAGATTTAAAGCGACTTTCAGCCTATTCGACCTGTTTAATCCATTTGACAGATTCCACTTTATAGAAATTGTTAAGCTTTGACCGTTTGAGATAAAATACCACTCAAACCGGCCCAATTTCAAGTAAACTAGTTAAAGTTGTCACGTCTGCTATTAACAAGCACATGCACTGAAAGAGAATCAATGAACTTATCAAAAGAGATGGGAGAATATTATGCAAGTACCTTCTAATAAGATCAGCTGGAAGACCCTCTAAATCAAAACGCCAATTCTTGTAAGCAGCAGCACTGATCTCCATACAAAAAAACAAAAAAAAAAAAAAAAAAAAAAAAAAAAAAAAAAAAAAAAAAAAAAAAAAAAAAAAAAAAAAAAATAAAAAAAAAAAAAAAAAAAAAAAAAAAAAAAAAAAAAAAAAAAAAAAAAAAAAAAAAAAAAAAAAAAAAAAAAAAAAAAAAAAAAAAAAAAAAAAAAAAAAAAAAAAAAAAAAAAAAAAAAAAAAAAAAAAAAAAAAAAAAAAAAAAAAAAAAAAAAAAAAAAAAAAAAAAAAAAAAAAAAAAAAAAAAAAAAAAAAAAAAAAAAAAAAAAAAAAAAAAAAAAAAAAAAAAAAAAAAAAAAAAAAAAAAAAAAAAAAAAAAAAAAAAAAAAAAAAAAAAAAAAAAAAAAAAAAAAAAAAAAAAAAAAAAAAAAAAAAAAAAAAAAAAAAAAAAAAAAAAAAAAAAAAAAAAAAAAAAAAAAAAAAAAAAAAAAAAAAAAAAAAAAAAAAAAAAAAAAAAAAAAAAAAAAAAAAAAAAAAAAAAAAAAAAAAAAAAAAAAAAAAAAAAAAAAAAAAAAAAAAAAAAAAAAAAAAAAAAAAAAAAAAAAAAAAAAAAAAAAAAAAAAAAAAAAAAAAAAAAAAAAAAAAAAAAAAAAAAAAAAAAAAAAAAAAAAAAAAAAAAAAAAAAAAAAAAAAAAAAAAAAAAAAAAAAAAAAAAAAAAAAAAAAAAAAAAAAAAAAAAAAAAAAAAAAAAAAAAAAAAAAAAAAAAAAAAAAAAAAAAAAAAAAAAAAAAAAAAAAAAAAAAAAAAAAAAAAAAAAAAAAAAAAAAAAAAAAAAAAAAAAAAAAAAAAAAAAAAAAAAAAAAAAAAAAAAAAAAAAAAAAAAAAAAAAAAAAAAAAAAAAAAAAAAAAAAAAAAAAAAAAAAAAAAAAAAAAAAAAAAAAAAAAAAAAAAAAAAAAAAAAAAAAAAAAAAAAAGGATTATTCAAGCTAGTATTACACGCAAAATGTGCATCTAAGTACCTAGATTTACATTACATACAGTATATGCAATCTACTAAACACATATTGACAACCAATGCTAACACTAGTTGTATCCCAAACAACTTTCATGAGTTTAACAAAAAATTGATCCTAATTGATGATGCTCAATCATTATATAGACACGCTGTTTGGAACACCTCTGCATGTTACTCCAGCCTCAGAACTTGGTGCAAGAAGTTCATAAGGCAACACCCCAGCACCACACCTATTCTTTAACCTTGTGTCATTGTTCCTTCTTTCAATTTCCTTTTCGATACGTTGAATTTCAGCTGAAAACCCGTAGAATGCTTCCACGATCTCGGCATCACCAGACCATGTGTCGGTTTGTTGTCTCTCCCCGATATACTCTTCATCCGGGGAGTGAGTAGACAATGTGTCCACCACGGCCATGTATTTTGTTGATTGTAGTAAGGAGGGTAAAGCAGATAAAAAGTATTTTTGTGGGTCATCATGGAAACTCATGTACTCCGGGTCATTTTCATCTGGTAGTAGCCTGCGGGTTAGTGGTGGCCTGTTTGGCACATAGCCACCATATGGGTACTGACCAAAGTTAAGTGCTGCGTGTTGAGCTGAAGCGAGCCATATGATGGTTGTCAGAATGGAAGTGAGATCATCTGCACTAGCCAAAGTTGGCCACCAGTCCTTGTGGCGGAGATCAGCATGGCCTACATTAATGGACTCTGCATACCATGCTTGTAGCTCCCTGTCGTTGCATACATGGGCTGAGTCTGGGTAGTATCGGTTCACATAAGTTCGAACCCAGTTTTGGATGGCTTCCCAGATCATGAGCCCATCCGCTGCATATGGGTAGTCTTCTATCAAAAGCTTTAGACCATGTGGCTTGCTTGGGTCTGGAACCGCCATACCTCTGTATAGATCATCAGCAAGTAAATAGTTTCCGTTAGATTCGAGCAGAGAGTAGTTATAAAAGTACAGGTCAATGCAAATTCAGATCAATTGAAACCAGTCTCTCTTTTAGTACATGTCAAAATGGGCCATGCCAGGTTAGATTGTGTTGACACACAAAAAGTTTTTGTTGAATTACTTTAAAACTTTAACAAATAAGTAACACGTTAATTATGATTACCATTAACTATTATTACAAAATAACCTACGTCTTTACATGAAAACGATTTAGAAAGTCGCATGAACTAAATATAGATTTAAAGCGACTTTCAGCCTATTCGACCTGTTTAATCCATTTGACAGATTCCACTTTATAGAAATTGTTAAGCTTTGACCGTTTGAGATAAAATACCACTCAAACCGGCCCAATTTCAAGTAAACTAGTTAAAGTTGTCACGTCTGCTATTAACAAGCACATGCACTGAAAGAGAATCAATGAACTTATCAAAAGAGATGGGAGAATAGTTTATCAAAGTACCTTCTAATAAGATCAGCTGGAAGACCCTCTAAATCAAAACGCCAATTCTTGTAAGCAGCAGCACTGATCTCCATACAATAGCGTCCAGGAGTGAAGCATGCCTCTATAACCCCATCAGCATTGATCAAGTTCTGGCGAGCCAATTGATTAATCTCAAGTGTATATCTCATGTGTGGATCCAACAGCTTGTATATAGGGTGCATTGCACTCAATTGCCTATGTGCAGCCAATATAAATGGTTCCATAGATGCATGAGTCCGTAACCAGTGGTGGACCAGTTGGTGAACACCGGCATCGTTTGAACATACATGGGCTTTGGCTAGTTGCCACATCCAGTTGCTTGTGGCATCGGCAGGTGGTGTGACTACACGCTTTGAATCCGATCCAGGAACTCCTTGTGGTAGGCTAAGCTCAATTGCAACAGGCATAAGAGTGCCCGATGGGTTTAAATAAAATATAGTCCGTGTTGCATATGCTTTACGTCCATCAAGTGCATTTATTCGATCCAGAAATGGAAGGTATATGTCATGGTAGTCTATTATAAATAGCTTATCTTCCTCAATCGCCTGTTAACATAACCGTAACAATCATATTTTATTTTCTGTTAATAGGCTAGATATGTACTTTATATTGAAGTACTCGATGGAACTATAGTGTTACAGAAATGAGTAAAAGCAGAGGTAGCCAACTAGCAATTTCGACTTTACTTATGGGTTGATTCAGGACTTCAGGTTATGTTTCTATCTCTACGACTCTACGGATCAAATGAGTAAAACCAACAAAAATATTTTGAAAGAATGGGTCAAACGGGTTAAGAGGTCAAAAGCAGCCCATAGTGTATCTTTAAACTTCTAAAGCATAAAATCACTATCACTTCACTATATTTAATTAAGAAGATTAGTACCTAACAAAATATAAACAAAAGACACAGAAAATAGACCAAATTTTATTCTTTTTTATCAGAACCACTATTGACCTAGCACCTGACCCGCTCACCCACCCACTTTGCTAGTATTAGTGTATATGAAAACAGGTAAAAAATGTAAAAGGCCTAAATGATATGGAGTATATTACCTGTTGTACAGTCAACCCGTTGAGATAGCCCTCAATGTGTTCGTCTCGGAGAGCAGACTCTTTAGGGCCGTACTTTTCAGGGTCTAGTTGACTCACTGGTGGGAAAACCTGAAGCTTCTCTATGCTGACAGGGTTCACCCCAGCAATGGCTTGACGGGCAAATTCATCATCTCGTAACCAAGAGAATTTGTCCTCTAAAAATTACGTAATGTTTTTCATTAAATTGTTTATCCATTTAGTATTGAGTTATAAACTTAGTAAATAATATGGGCATATCTAGCACTTACTAGAAAGAATCTTTGGGGTATCATATTTGAGAAGGCCACCACCCTGGCTAGATTCATGTAGCCTAGTTACCAAGTTGGGCAATGGAAGCTTCTTTATGAGATCATCTTGAAGGGCCAATTTCAAGAAAAGTCCTTCACTGTAAAGACTCTCGATCTGTGAGAATCCCTTGAAGTCATGTTTCTTAGATATGTTTGCCACCATCGATGGCAATAGATTGTGTAGCACTGCCTTCAACCGCCCTGTTGAAAATGCATTTGCCTTTGATTCCTCAAATTGTTCGTCTCGTGGAACATACATGGGCAATGGCTTCTCCACCCGACTCTCGGCTGATATATCTACAAAAGACACAAGGGAGAAGAAACTACATAAGTCTATACACAACCATATTACTGTACAAAATATATTAGCATCCAAACTATACACTGTGTATACCAGTATCGCTTGGTACACGTCCAGTTCGACATCTTCTTGGATATGGGATTTTATCACCTCCAAGTGAAGGCCTAACAAAGTCATTTCCTCTGTCAGGGTTACCCAGATCATTGTAAACATCATAATCATATATTCGATCCGACAACTTCCTGATCCCTTTGCCATCACCCCTTAAATCTTTAAGCTCCTGATCTCTTAAATACTTCAGCCCCAATGGAGTCTCATCAGGTAAATAGGGCTGCAAGTATATATTAAAAAAGAAAGTTAAAATGTAATTTCATTGCATCTGGACAAAATTGTTGCAACTTTAGGAATCTAAGACCATGAATATTATATCCATCAAAATCATCAGATTGTTTTATTGAATATTTTTTGAGGTTTGACTTTCAAAGTTTTGGAATGTTAGGCTCAAGGAATTTTTATTTGTGTAACAACAATGGTATTTTAACAAATCAATACCTGACTAGTAAACTATCTAGAAAAGTCTATAACTTAGAACAAATTTAAGAAAGATAATTAAGATTGTATATGACTAGAATCGTATCCGACAATTAATCCTCTCATACACTTATCATAAAATTCAGAGATGGTTTTTTAATATGGAAGGTATAAAAAATTTTATGCATTTTCTTAATTAATCTATAAGAAGTCAAACACTAAATAATTTTGTTAAGCAAACAAAGATAAAATACTTTTTGTTAGAGCCATCATTGACAAGTCTCTAAGCAAACAAAAATAAAATAATGAGTAGAGATTAAGTACCTTATTAGAGAAAAATATCCTGGGCTTAGGATGATCTTTAGTAGATTGAACCCAAGAATTACAAGGGAAATGAACAGGGCCACATGCAAATCCTTCAATGGTAATACTTTCCAAAAAAAACTCTTTCTGATGCTTATTTGAAATAGTGATAGCTCCAGGGATTCCAAATTCAGAATCCACCAATATATCAGCTGTGTAATTAACCCTTTCACTTTTAAGGTTTGACTTCTTTGACCAATCTTTTAATACAGCTTCCTTGCTTTTCTTTGGGCCTCTTGTTTCTTCACCATATATAAAATAAAATAATGCAGTTTAATTAATTAGTACAACATAAAATAAATAGAAACTACCAAAAGAAACAACAACAATAATACATACGGGATGAGGAAATGGGATGTAGACCTTCTACAAAAACATGTTACTAGAAATAAAATAAAAATAAAAATTTACTAACTTACTTGGATGAATATCAATGCTATAAAGCTGAATTTCAACATTTCTGCCAATCTGATCAGTAAAAGCATCAATTTTCTTCAAAATTGTGTCCATGAAATCTTGCTTAATCTTGTTTCTAACAGTCAACACAGCTCTAACGTTAAAAGTAACTGGTTTCTCAACTCTAACAAGTTTGACCAAATCTTCACTTATCGCCGCCGCAACCGGACTCCTTCTCCTTGTTGTTCTTAACTGATGATTACTTGAACCATTCAACTTCCTTTTGTAATCAAGTTTAGAAAAAACAGGATTTACACAAAACTGACTATGGTTTTTTAAACCAAAAAATGATGATTTATCAATCAACGAGTTAGAATTAGCCATGATTTCTTTTGCTAGTGCCATAACTAACAGCTTTCAAAATATCTTTAAGAAAGCAAATTAAAAAAATGTTTTAAGGTGGATATGAATGAAGTATGTTATGAGGGACGACTTATATATGTGTGTACATATATTTTTGTGTGTGTGTGTAGCAAAAGAAATTGAAAAGTACGTTGATTATAATGTTCACCGGCCAGATCGATCTAGTATATATGTCAGTCTAAAGTACAAACAGACCACGTTTAGAACTTTTTTATATATAGAAATCTGTGGTCGCTTTCTCGTGATCATTGCATTGTGTTCGTTCATTCCATATATATAGATTATAGATATATGGTCTGATGGTTTGATGTTGCGAGTCAAACCCGAGTTTTGGTAATAAGTCCAGGGTCAAAACGCGGCTCATGGATACGAATGAAGGAAGAAGGTGTGTACGTATGAGGTGTGTCATGTGACTCCTTATTTTATTGGACCAAATTATTTAGTTTTAGTGTTTTGATTCTTAAACACAAATCACATATTAAAATTTGTAAATCCATATCACAAATCACGTATTAAAGACCTTAAATTCACATTAAGTAAAAGCTTCAAAAAAAAGTTGAAGTACATCACACTTTTTCACGTTCGGGACTAGGACTACGTCAATTTCTTCGCTTTTTACCAATACCTACATGTATTGAGTGGTTCCAATCCCAAATTGGACACTGATCGTGGAATTACTTATATATGTAGTTGGAACTCAAATTCAGTTTAGTATCAAGACAATACTAGTACCCTGCGATATAGTATCTCTATTTATATACTCTGTTGTAGAAGTTATACATCGTGGACTCGTGGTAAATAACTCAAAACTTATTTTAAAAGTTATACGTTATGGCAAAAATTCAGGTAGAGTGCTCATAAGTCATAACTTGTCTTTCGACGTGATCAAAAGGAGGCCACCATCACAAGCATTTGGTCAAATTTTCTTTTATGTACCATTGTGATGATGATCCTAGCGTCGAGAATGTCATGTCGTGTCATCAATGCAATTGCGTTTAAATCATCGTTTCTATCATATTTCAAATTAACTAACAACTAATAAGTTTTGTAAAATCGTAACAGTATTTTTAGTTCAATAAGTTTTGCACACTATAAATACAATATTATTAGAGTTAGACCCGTGTATTTTATAAACAATATTATTAGAGCTAGACTCGTGTCAAATACATGGAAGGTTAACAATATTTTTATAAATAAAATGATGCAAATGAAAACCCTTATAGATTTAAAATTAAAAATACAAGAAAAAATAAACTGCTAATTTGATATTTATCAAAAACGAAATTTTTTAATATGTTTTAATAAATCGATAATATTGCTTGCATTTTTTTAAGATATGAATATAAATTATTATGTGGATTGATTACTATCAACAATTGAAACATAGTTTTAAAATATTTGTATAGATAGGCGGTAGCAGTGTCAAGCAGTGAATGTTGATGTACATATAACTGTTGTAAAAGTGGTAAAAATATTTTAGAATATAGAAAGATACCCGGGCAATGCGTGGTGACATGGTGGTGGCGAACAACATCGAGTGGTTGTGGAAATTGATGTAAAGCTAAATGGTCTAAAGGAGTAGTGGTCTATTTTAAAAGATAATTGAGTAATGATATATATATTAATTTATTAAAGGTAAAATGACTATTTCACATTTTTTTATTATTTTAATTTTTCAACAAAGGTATATTATCTTAAGTATAAATATACAAATAAAATTATCCCAGGTTTTATCCAAGGTCTTGAGTTCGATCCTTAGGGATGACAAGTCTTAGGGGTTTTTCCTCCGAATATTTGTAACGGCCCATGGTCAACATCTCGTTGTCTAGGTACGTTCAAGGCTTCACCATTATACAGTGAGGTTTTCCTGATATCGCATACCGACTGAATGTTCGGAAAAAAAATTAACCACTTTCCAAAGAACTAGTTAATTTAAAGATCTCCATCACGCTACGTTAGAATGTGTTTTCAAAGCAAGGGAAATTCTTGAGGGAAAAAGTTCCAACCAATTAAAGAAATCTATTTAATAGTCCATTCATGGTTAGAGAAAAAAGGAGGTGGCCATCGCGAGAAAAGTTCAAAAAGCATCTCAACATGGTTTTCTAAAACAATACTCGATCGTATTATATTGGGTAGTAACACTGTCGTGTTCAAACGAGTTTACGTCTTCTTGCGGGTTTACGGTATTTCTATGGTTTGACTTCCACATACTTTTACACCAATTAATTCAAGTACTCTAAATTAATTACTCGTACTTAAAACACATTTAAGTGTTCAAATATATATTAAGTTTATCGCAAAATTTAACATTTACTATAATTCTAATAAATTTTTTTTTTATATATTTAGTCCAATTTGCATTACAAAGTACTAACCAGTGGACCTAGCCAATGGTTGATGATGAGGTCTCCGGATCGAATCTTAAAAGAGTCGGGTTTTATCCCTAATAATTTTCGTGCCATCGGGCGGGTAGTCGTTTTGAAAAATATGATTAATCCTCCTTAAAAAATGACGTAAAAATCCTTTAACTATTAGATAAAGACATGTAGCAAAATCAAGGGCAAGATTAGGAAAGAGAATTAATTAGTGGATAACACATGTCAGCTTCTTATAGTTTTAGGAGGATTTTTAGCCTAATCTTTAAGATGATTTATCATCTATAAACCCTTATAAAGAGCATTGAAATTAAGAATTAAGCATATTTTTCTATATCTAAAATACCCCTGTCCCAACAATGGCCGTGAATGGTGCTCAAACCCCCGCTACGAACGCTGCCATTTCAGATGATCAAGCCCCGTTGCCAATGCAGGTTTGAATATCATACTACATACTATGTAATAACAAAATGACAAGATATAGGATTTTACTCATAAATAGGGTCATTTCATATTGTACAGGTTCCTTAGTTTTATGCCCATTTCTGGTCCATCTAACGTCGTTCAGTTTAAAAGTTATTTTGGTTAGAGCTTAATCTTTCGTATTGATAACAAGCTTATAGCTTAATGTTTGTATACGAAAGGGTAGGAGGACTGCTAATTTTAGAGATATCAAAATGGATGGGTCGGCTTTGTTGGGTAATGCACCAAGACTGTAATAGGTTATATTTTGTTTGTATCTTGACAGATTTCTAAGAAACAATACAAAATATATACTCCGATAATCGATAAAATCTGAAGTAGTTGATAAATTTGTAAGAATTAATTACAAAATATATACTCTGATATACTCCATTAGAAAATGTGTTCGGGTTTTTAATCACCTTTGTACTTGACAATTCAAATTATTATTTAATGTGGGCTGGTCCATCATATAAAGTCTGTCTTTGCAGTCAGTAGTGCATTTTTGTCCCATTTGTGAACGAGTATGGATAAAATCAGAGAATTTAGCTAAAAGGTAAATAGGTCAAAATGTAATTTAAACTCTTGCAACCTCTAAAGTTGTTCTATTTATTTGTTTCTTTATTATTGTGGAAACTGGAAATCATATAGTTTTTTTTATCATAATCATTCCTAAATTCATAAATTTGTGGACACATTGTTTGGGTCAACCCATGCCCGACCGACCAGTGCCAAAAGGTTCCTCTCATATTTGGACATCAATCGAAATATTAGTAAGAATGCTTTTTATTCATCTTTTGATTTTAGACCCTTACTTTGCATATCCGCAGGCTTTTTAATAGCCACGAGGAATCAGTAGTAATTTGTGTTGAAATATTTATGTTGTTGCGAGTCTGCTTGCAGGAACCATCGCAAAAGATAAGTTGTGTCTATGACTTTAATAACATAGTTGAATGTGTGGGAACCTTTATATTTGTGTTTGGATGTAGACTGGTAGCAGTAGCAGTGTCGATGATTGTAAAACATAGTTGAATCATGAATGCAATCAAAGTAATGTTCAATGCTCTCACACATTCATAATTGTCACCATCATTGCAGGCCCACAAGACTAATGGTCACCCAATGATCGGCGGTCGCCACCACCACACCACACACCTCTCACATTCATCATTGTGATCGATTTTTTGAGGATGTTCGGTATATATAGCTACTGCTATATATGTTAGTTACTTAGTTGAAGCTTTGTTGTGATTTGGTTGATGAGCTGGTGAAGGGTGTCAGACCGGGGAGTGTAAGAGATAGAGTGTTGTTGGGTCTAGACACGGAAATAGGCATGGGTAGGGGCATAGTGTTGAAATACCTGTGAAAGATGGTCATAGTTCGAGTGTTGAATTTAAGGGTCCCCGAAATGCTGAGATTGAAGTTTCGAAACCTGATGAAAATTTTGAACTTTCCAAGCATAACGTTGGTATGATATGAACTAGGTTATGCTTCACTTTAATGAATTATTTGATATTTCTGTATACCCATTCAGTGATAATTGTTGCATATTTTTATGAAAGACGTACAAAGTGCAAAAATAAATAATTTTTTTTAATTTGCAAACTTACAACAGGTTTTTGTTTTTTCTTTTTTAATAAGATTTTAGGCTAACTCATGTACTGAATCATGTACATCAAGATGTAATAATTTGGTTGTAATGTCATCTAAGAATATATAGGGTCATTTTGCCCTCAGAAGAAAAAAGTTGTCACTATTCTGTTATTTTTAAAAAAAATAAGACTAATTTTAAATGCTTGGTCGAAATAATATGAACTAAACACATTGTAAATTGTGGTCGACGACACAGCGCATAAACTAAACAATGAATATCGCCGTTGCAACAACGAAATATCAAATGTCGACGCTGCAACGCGCGGGCACCCATCTAGTTTTATATATACTTATGTTTAAATCATTGACCACTGATTAAGCAAAAAGTCATGTATAGGATACAAATAAAAATGAACAATAAAATATAGTATCCATGCTGCATCGATATGAGATTGCATTACCGAACTCAAACTCTTTGATGTTGAAAGAATTCCAGATCTCAACCAACAATTACCAGAAAGAAGAATTATTATTATGAATTATTACTTAAAACTATTACAACCCAATCGAATGATTTAAAGGAACAACAATCTAATCATTCAAAGATGATTAGATAAACAGAATACTTGAAGATTGTATATCAATATGATATACAAACTATACAGAAAATATAGATCGAATATATGAGAGAAAGAAACTGATATTTTTTGTATGTAAAAATAATGAATCGTAAACCTAAATCTCTCCCATCGTCTTCTTTATATATGAATCCATAAATGCAGCTTTTACCCTCATCTCTTGACAGTTGACAGAATGTACCCTGAACTTCCATCTTTCCAAATACACTGAATAAGCCCTCCAGCTTTGTAACTTGTCATAATCTGCACAAAATACTAATCATGCAATAAGTTTATGTTTAAGTATAAATTTGATAATTTAACATCCCCCCTCAAATTTATCCTTAAACATATCAATCAACCCTAATTTTTCACATAAAAAATTATGTTGATTTATGCCTAAACTTTTTGTAAAGATATCAGCCACATTTAATTCAGACTGTATCTTAATTGTTTTCAAAAAACCTGCAGAAATTTTTTCTCTTACAAAATGCAAATCAATCTCAAAATGCTTGGTTTTTTCATGAAACACTGGGTTTGCTGCTATTTGTATAGCTGCCTTACTATCACAGTGCACATCAATAGGAATAGAACAAGTAATACCAAAATCAAGTAATAAATGTTTAAGCCATATAATCTCACAAGTTACTGCTGCCAAAGCCCTATATTCAGCTTCTGCTGAGGACTTGGCAACAGTAGATTGTTTTTTGCTTTTCCAAGACACAAGAGTATTACCAAAGTAAACTGAAAATCCTGTAATAGACTTTCTTGTGGTAACACACCTTGCCCAGTCTGAATCAACAAATGCAGTAAGTATATTGTTATTACCTTTCTGTATGTGAAGACCCTTACCAGGAGCCTTCTTTAGATATCTAAGAATCCTTAAACCAAGATCAAAATGTTCTTGTGAAGGTGAATGCATGAACTGAGAAAGACACTGAACAGAATAGCTAATATCTGGTCTTGTTAGAGTTAGATAAATCAATTTTCCAATTAACTTTTGATACACAGTGACATTGTCAAGCAATTTAGACTTACCATCTTTAGTGAATGGTTTCACAGTTTTGTTTATTTCAAGAGGTGTATGCATTGGTTTACAACCAAGCATACCAAAATCATTTAAAAGTTCCAAACAATACTTTCTTTGAGAAAGACACAAACCACTGTTATTTTCTAAAACTTCAATGCCCAAAAAATATTTCAATTTACCAAGATCCTTAATTTTAAATTTAGAACTCAAAAAAGATTTCACTTGTTCAATTTCCTTTACACAATTTCCAGTGATAACTATATCATCCACATAGACTAAAAGAGCAACAAATTTCTCATCAATATTTCTAGTAAACAAAGAGTAATCAGATTTACTCTGCTTAAAACCACACTCAAGTAAAGCACTAGACAATTTAGAGTTCCACTGTCTAGGTGCTTGCTTAAGACCATATAAAGACTTATTCAACTTACACACCAAAGTATTATTTCCATTTGAATATCCTTGAGGAATATCCATATAAACATCTTCACACAAATCACCATATAAGAAAGCATTGTTCACATCCAACTGATATAATGGCCAATTGTTATTCACTGCAACAGTTAGTAAACATCTAACAGTCACCATTTTTACCACAGGTGAAAAGGTCTCATCAAAATCTATCCCTGCCCTTTGATTAAACCCTTTGGCAACCAATCTTGCCTTGTATCTTTCTATTTCCCCATTTGCCTTATACTTAATCTTAAAAATCCATTTACACCCTATTGGTTCTCTATCATGAGGTAAATTAGTTAAAGTCCAAGTATTATTTCTATTTAAAGCTTCCATCTCTTCATTCATTGCATTTACCCAGTTTACATCTTTAACAGCTTCATAAAAAGTTTTAGGTTCAATACTTTTGTTTAAATTAGTAGCAAAACAAAATAACTCAGGTTTGAGATGAGCATAATTAACAACTTTATTAAGAGGATATTTAACCTTCCCTTCTAATTGATAATCATGAAGTCTTTTTGAAAGAGTAGTATGTCTAGTAGACCTTCTTAAACCAGTATCAGAAGTGCCCTCAGAATTGATATTATCATTAATATTTCTATCAAAAGTTGCAGCTTCCTCTGGTCTGGTAGCCACATTTGGACTGCCACTAGAAGAAGTATCAGTGGTAGAATCAGTTGGGCTGCCAGTACCAGAAGAGTTACCTTCATTTGTAAAAAAATGTTTCTTGCCTCCTTCATCATCATTGGGACTTTGATACATGGCATTATCCTCATTATCAAAAACATTAAAGAAATCTAGTTGATTTAAACCAGTATCATTCATATCACAACTATCAGAAATCATTTTGAAAGGAAAAATATTTTCATAAAATTTGACATCTCTTGAGTAAATAACAGTCTTTCTTTCAAGACTATAAAGTTTATATCCTTTCTTTGAATTAGAATAACCAACAAACACACACTTTTCAGCTTTGGAACTAAACTTATCATTATTATTTAAAATAGTTGCAAAACTTAAACATCCAAAAACTCTTAAGTGTTTTAAAGAAGGTTCAAACTTAAACAATTTTTCATAAGGAGTTAAGCCATGTAACACAGAAGAAGGAGTTCTATTTATAAGATAAGTAGCAGTCAAGATGCATTCACTCCACATAGATAAAGGAATTCCCCCCTGAAACATAAGAGACCTAGCAACATTAAGAAGGTGTCTATGTTTCCTTTCAGCAATCCCATTTTGTTGAGGGGTATAGGCCATAGAAGTCTGATGTAATATTCCTCATTAGTGAACAAAGAACTTGTTTTATTATTAACAAACTCACTGCCATTATCACTTCTAAGAATTTTAACTTTAGAATCAAATTGAGTTTTAACAAGTTGAATAAAATGATATATATTATCAAACACTTCAGTTTTGGTTTTCATAAGATAAGTCCAAACAGCCCTAGTATAATCATCAACTATGGTTAAAAAATATTTAAAACCCTCTTTACTTGGTACCCTATAAGGTCCCCAAACATCTAAATGTATAAGATCACCAAAACATTTTGACTTATGTTCACTAAGAGGAAAAGGATTTCTGGTTTGTTTAGCTTTATGACAAATATCACAAGGACTCAAAGGTTTATCAGTGAACAAATTATATTTCTTATGAAAAACAGATAAAGCTTGATCAGCAGGATGACCAAGTCTCATATGCCATAACAACTTAGACTCAAAAGGAGAATTAACAGAATTGCATACCACATTAGTGTTGGGATTTTTGGGTTTTTATCAAAGTAATATTATCCTTATAATATTAAAACGCAGCGGAAAATTGAACCATTTCAATATGTTGGTATAGTTAAATTCAAAGTTTAACTTATAAAATAAAACCCAAACAATAAGGATCCATGTATATGAATAGCATACATACAAAACAACAACCATAGGGTGTTTTAGAAGACTACCTTCTTCCAAGCTTATGAGAAGGTGGAATGAAGGAGATGATGATCTTGAAGTGGCAAGTCTTCAACCTAGAAGAACCTCAAGTTATTATACCCCAAGCTTCCAACAAACACCCAAACTATGCTAGGATTTGAACTTGAAAACCCCTTCTCTTTTCCTTCCTTGTAGCCGAACCCCAAAAGAGAAAAGAGAGAATTTTTGCTCTTGAGAAGTTGAGAGAATTAGAGAGATTTAGCTTGTGTGTGTGTGTGTGTGTAAGTGATACACTCTATGTAGTGTCTTGTATCTCATACAAGACTACAAGTGTTCACTTGCATGTCTCACCACATGGGGGGGGGGGGCCACATGGGGTGTGGTCACAAACAATTTTGTGTCCAAAATTTATAAACCATTTATTTGTACATTTTGTATATAAAATGTAACATAACTTGTTACATATCTTATGTAACATATTACATATTATATACAACACACATAAATGTTTATTTTACCAAATAAACATATTCACATTTCTCTCAAAATAAATCATCCATATAATTTATTTACATAGCTCAAGTGCAAGTATTTAGAAAACCACTTTCTAAATGTTTCAGTATTGATATTTATTTAAAGATCATATCATATAAATAAATATCATAAGTGTTTGTCTAGCTTGTTATTGGGTATGACCCGACTCGGATCATCACGTACTAGCCACGTCAATTTAATATGTGTCTTGGGCAGACGAATTCCAACAATCTCCCACTTGCACAAGATTCATAGAAGATTGACGCAAGCAGCAAATACCGCCTAACAACGGTTTGCTACCCCTAATACGTATGACGAAGTGCCATTCAATAACATCATCCTCTTCAAGTCCCTTACTTGAAATGATTTAGGTGAATCGATCATTTATCCTTTTGTCACAGATGTCATGTTAATCTTAGAGACATAGAGTGATCATTCTCTATTGATTTAACTTTGTAACAGGCCTTAGACATCTAACTCTCAACGAATAAGAGGGACAAATTCCATCTCGACTACATACGTCTCTCACAATCACCTTATATCATACCTGAGCTTAGTCTTATGTACTGCCATGTTTCAGAACAGCGAAGAACTAAGTCAAAGGTATAATATTCAGTGAATATCAAGACCCAATATGTATCTCAGGTCTGAGGATACAATGATATTCGCCTTTTAACTCAAGATTACTTATGATCAATCACAGAGATTCCATGTAGTAATGCTTGATTGCAGGTCAGTCCAATATTTGTATCCCACAAATATCTATGAACCTTGGTAGCAACACTTTGCTCTATACTCAAAACCTTTTGAATATCTACCAATCCAAGTTCATAATAATCTTACATTCATATTTGTTCCCACAAATATGATCGACTACGGACATTTAGAATAATTAACTTATTCATGGATTTAAACATGCAAAAATGGAACATAACACAATTTAAATGCAAAATACCAATATTCATATAAATGTGTTAATAAATACAAGTGTTCCGATATCCAAATACTAAAAATAGATCAAATCCAATCACTAGAATATCGAAGTCCCATGGCACAAGTATGACTCTCATGCTTAGGCCTTTCAAGGAGCTTCGTGAGTGGGTCCGCAACATTTTGATCGGTGTGAACTTTGTGAATACATATCTTTCCTTTTTCAACTTCATCCCTTATGTAGTTGAATCTCCGCTCAATGTGTCTAGTCTTTTGATGCGCACGAGGTTCCTTGATTTGAGCAATCGCGCCCTCGTTATCACAAAGAATTTCTAGGGGTTCTTGAATGGAAGGAACAACCCCTAGATCGGCAATGAATTTCTTCAACCATGCAGCTTCTTGTGCTGCTAAAGAAGCGGCAATGTATTCCGATTCTGTAGTGGACAATGCAACCACATCTTGCTTTGAGCTTTTCCAAGGAAACAGCTCCTCCATTTAGAATGAAGATATACCCCGATTGTGATCGAGAATCATCTCGATCAGTTTGGAAACTCGCATCCGTGTAACCCTTTACAACGAGTTCCTCCTCACCAGATCCATATATTAAGAACATATCTTTAGTGTTTCTAAGATATTTCAATATATATTTGACAGCCATCCAATGACTATCACCTGGATTTTGCTGGTATCTACTTGTCATGCTTAAAGCGCATGACACGTCCGGTCTCGTGCATATCATAGCATACATGATGGATCCTATAGCAGATGCATATGGGATTCCACTCATTCTCTCTTGCTCAACTTTTGAGCTGGGAGATTGAGAAGTACTCAATATAGTTCCTCTTTGAATAGGCACCAAAACCCTTTTTGGAGTTTTCCATCTTGAACCTTTTCAAGATCTTGTCTATGTATGCACTTTGATTCAAACCTATTAAGCGCCTTGATCTATCCCTATAGATCCTTATTCCCAAAATATAGGCGGCTTCACCAAGATCCTTAATGGAAAAACAACTTCCAAGCCAGGCTTTTACACCTTCCAAGGTTGGAATGTCATTTCCAAATAGTAGAATGTCATCGACATATAATACTAGAAAAGTAATGATGCTCCCACTAGCCTTCTTATACACACAAGCTTCATCAGCGTTTTTGATGAAGCCAAATTTCTTGACTTCTTCATCAAAACGACGATTCCAGCTTCTTGATGCTTGTTTCAATCCATAGATTGATTTCTTTAACTTGCATACTTTATTAGGATGTTTTGGATCGACAAAACCTTCAGGCTGATCCATATAGACATCTTCCTCAAGATATCCATTTAGAAAGGCGGTTTTGACATCCATTTGCCATATCTCATAGTCATAATGTGCGGCTATGGCAAATAATATCCTAATAGACTTTAGCATTGCCACAGGCGAAAAAGTTTCATCATAATCGACCCCTCGAGTTTGAGTGAAACCTTTTGCTACAAGTCTAGCTTTATAAGTACTCAAGTTTCCATGCATATCGTGTTTCATTTTGAACACCCACTTACTTCCAACTACTTTGGAATTAGGAGGTTCAACAACCAATTCCCAAACTTGGTTGTCATACATGGATTGCATCTCAGCGTTCATGGCCTCTAGCCATTTGTCCGAATCTGATTTGGGCATAGCATCATGGTAGGTGGTAGGTTCATCAGAAACTACCATGTAGCATTCATCCACGAGAAATCCATATCTCTCAGGTGGATAAGTAGCTCTACCAGATCTACGAACGTTTTGTGTGTCTTGATCAACCCTTTGATCATCTTCAACATCCTTTTGTTGAATGCTAGTGTCACCCAAGTGTGTATCTGTCAGTGGTTCTTGATCTTCTTCAAGTTCCACTGTTCTGGAACTAGTTCCTTCCATAAGGAATTTAGTTTCCAAGAACTCAGCCTTTTGAGCAACAAATACATTTTGCTCATTAGGATTGTAGAAATAATATCCCAAATCATCTTTGGGATATCCTACAAAGATACACTTAGTGGATCGGGGCTCTAATTTGTTTGAGGCATCATGCCTTACATAAGCCTCACAACCCCATACCTTTAAATATGATAAAGATGGAACTCTTCCATGCCATATTTCAAAAGGTGTTTTCTCCACTTTCTTGGTGGGAGCCATATTTAAAATTCGGGCAGCAGAGATTATGGCATAACCCCAAAATGATAGAGGTAGTGAGCTTTTGCTCATCATGGAACGAACCATATCTAATAGAGTTCGATTCCTCCTTTCAGACACACCATTATGTTGTGGTGTTCCAGGTGGAGTTAGTTGTGAGACAATCCCACAACTTCTAAGATGATCTTGAAAAGCATCACTTAGGTATTCACCTCCTCTATCAGAACGAAGAATTTTTATTGTCTTACTGAGTTGGTTTTCTATTTGTTTTTTTTTTTTTTTTTTTTTTTTTTTTTTTTTTTTTTTTTTTTTTTTTTTTTTTTTTTTTTTTTTTTTTTTTTTTTTTTTTTTTTTTTTTTTTTTTTTTTTTTTTTTTTTTTTTTTTTTTTTTTTTTTTTTTTTTTTTTTTTTTTTTTTTTTTTTTTTTTTTTTTATTTTTTTTTTTTTTTTTTTTTTTTTTTTTTTTTTTTTTTTTTTTTTTTTTTTTTTTTTTTTTTTTGTTTTTTTTTTTTTTTTTTTGTTTTTTTTTTTTTTTTTTTTTTTTTTTTTTTTTTTTTTTTTTTTTTTTTTTTTTTTTTTTTTTTTTTTTTTTTTTTTTTTTTTTTTTTTTTTTTTTTTTTTTTTTTTTTTTTTTTTTTTTTTTTTTTTTTTTTTTTTTTTTTTTTTTTTTTTTTTTTTTTTTTTTTTTTTTTTTTTTTTTTTTTTTTTTTTTTTTTTTTTTTTTTCTGTTTTTTTTTGTTGTCTCTTATTTTGAACCATGTTCTTGTTTGAGCATCACTTAGGTATTCACCTCCTCTATCAGAACGAAGAATTTTTATTGATTTACTGAGTTGGTTTTCTACTTCATTCTTGAAAATTTTGAACATTTCAAAAGCTTCACTCTTATGTTTTAATAAGTATACATAACCGTAACGACTATAGTCATCGGTGAATGTAATGAGTATCTTTCACCATTCCTAGTCATTGGCTTAAAAGGACCACATACATCCGAATGTATGATACCTAATAAATCTTTTGCCTTTCATTAGTGCCTTTGAAAGGTGCTTTAGTCATCTTGCCTTGTAAACAAGATTCACATACATTAAATGAATCATTTGATTTTGTTTTCAAAAGACCATTCTTTTGAAGTGATAGTATGCGATTCTTATTTATATGGCCAAGACGACAATGCCAAATATAGGTTTCACTTAAATCTAATTTAAGTTTCTTGGTGGTAGCTTGGTACATTGAGTTATTATATGTTTGGTTTTCATGAACTAATTCATAAATACCATTTAAAGGCATAGCTTTAAAATAAAATACATCATTCATAGAAACATGGATATCATTGTTAACAAAATTAAAATCAAATCCAACATGTCTTAAACGGGAAACAGAAATAATACTCCTAGTCAAACTAGGTGCATACAAAACATTGTTCAATACAATTTCCAAACCATTTGGAAGTTTCAAAAGATAGTCTCCTTGGGCTTCAACATGCACCAATGCACCATTGCCCATAAAGAGACTAATGTCTCCCTTCTTGATGTGCTTCTTTCTTATGAACCCCTGTAACATATTACAAATATGAGTTCCACATCCGGTATCCAATACCCATATGTAAGAAAAAACAGTATTAAGCTCAATATATATCATAAATATTGTACCTGAGGTTTGCCCTGCATCCCTCTTAGCTTTTAACTCTTTGAGATAGGTTGGACAATTACGTTTCCAATGTCTACCTCCCCACACTCAAAGCATGGGTCATTGACAGCAACCTTTTGCTTCTTCGCTTTTGGGGTATCCATTTTTCCCTTCCCTTTTCCTTTGTAATTCCCTTTGTGGTTACCCTTTCCCTTAGCAACATTTGCCTTGGGTCCGGAGTAAGCCCTTTTCTTTCCGCCTTCATTGATCATGAGAACGGGTTGAACTTTTCCTCCCATACTAGCCTCGGCCGTTTTGAGCATCCCATGAAGCTCGGAAACGGTCTTGTCCCATCCATTCATGTTATAATTTAACACGAAAGTTTCAAATCTCTTAGATAATGAGTTAAGGATCATATCCGTAGCTAACTCATTTGAGACGGGACAATTAAGCCTTTCGAGGCGATCAATGTAGCTTTTCATTTTAAGAACATATGTTGAGACGGGTTGTGAATCATCCATGCGACATGCATGAAGCGCTCGAACCGTTTCGAAGCGCTCAACCCTTGCCTTTTGTTGGAACATTTCCTTGAGTTGGGTAATCATGTCGTACGCCCCATGGTGCTCGAACTCCTTTTGGAGTTCGGGAGTCATACTCGCTAGCATTATGCAACTAACTTGCACGGAGTCCTCGACATATTTAGCCCAATCATTATAGCCTCAACATCAGTTTCTTCGGGCTCATCAGGAATAGGATCGTCTAAAATATAGGATTTCTTTTCGTGCCTGAGAACAATTCTCAAGTTACGAAACCAATCCACAAAGTTATTTTGATTAAGACGATCCTTTTCAAGGATGGATCTTAGTGAAAAGTTATGGACGTTTGGGTTGGGGTTAATTGCATTGTTAGCGGCCATCTACAAGATTAACAAAGTTCTTTATTAGTATTTTCGATATCAAGAATAAATTTTAATTGTTAATACCCTTTTATGTCCCATGGACAATTAATAATTAAAACCTAGAATCCAACGTTACATTTAAATGATGGTTAGGTGACCTTTATCCCATGATCTAAATTAACAAGGTAGTCAACATTTGACAATTGCAACACTTTGCAATTTCTAGTGGTATGGGACCGGTTTAATATCTTATATTAAGTTGGCATGTTTAATCCCATCAACGCCTTTGGTTACCATGCTTCGGTGACCCTAATCACATGGCTCCCAAATCAAGTTGTCCTACTTATACACACATGTAAATTTATCTTATACTAGTGGTTAGGTGACCTTTATCCCATAAGTACAATAAATTTACCTTAACTTATAAGTTCCCTCAAAGTAGTTAGGTGACCTTTATCCTACAAAGAGTTCCCAAATAATTAAGTGTTGTATAAAAGGATGGCGTTTAACTTGTTTTTAAAGGGTCGTTTGAGTTTTTATATTCTAGTTAAAACTATGTACCATAATGAATTTTGAAATCCAAATTTCAAGGTTCTTTTATAAAATCCACTTTTATAATTGTGACCATTAACTTTTAATAAAACCCATTTTATTTTACCAAGTCAATGTCAATATTAAAACCAATTTTAATCTTTATGTGTGTCTTTTGTTGGTTTTTAAGCATCCACATGACAAAATAATAAACAACCAAACAAACATGACAAACATAATAATAAGTGCACAACATTAGCCAACTATTTTGACCACACTTGTTAGCCGAAACAAGTGGGTCAAAAGGTCTCAACCTAAGGGACAAAGTAACACAAATATTGTGTTAGTTAAGCTCCCACTTGATCTTGCATCCAAATGCTTCAAGTAACCTTTTGTGATGTGATTTGAATGATTTTCTTCATTTTGATAACCCACTGCGCCGCAGTAGGTTAATACACTCCCACTGCGCCGCAGTGGGTCTAATACACTCCCACTGCGCCGCAGTGGGAAGTCACTGGTATTCGGCTGCATTATCCCCCACTGCGCCGCAGTGGGTTTGACATACTCCCACTGCGCCGCAGTGGGTAATACACTCCCACTGCGCCGCAGTGGGAAGTCACTGGTATTCGGCTGCATTATCCCCCACTGCGCCGCAGTGGGTTTGACACATTCCCACTGCGCCGCAGTGGGAACTCACTGGTCTTCTTATTTGGCCTCCAACTTTTAGCCCCAAACCTTTTGATGCTTTCTTGGAGATTACATTTATAAGAAAAAATGCAACTAATCTACTTATTACATACCAAATGAAATAAATAGATTACATAACCAAATGAATGAATAAAATCCTATTTAACTATTACAACCATTGAATAATTAAATAGAATACAACACATCCACACATCACAAACATTCACAAGGTCTCTTGGCTAAGTTGTGACACTAAAATACACAAGAAAAAAAGGAACCTCCTTTTTGTGTATTAGTTTCGGCCATAGTCAAAATGGCCAAAACATTGGATTTTGTCCAAACAAAATATCAACTTTTGATGTATGTATCCATATAACCGGCTCTAGATGCCATTGTTGGGATTTTTGGGTTTTATCAAAGTAATATTATCCTTATAATATTAAAAACGCAGCGGAAAATTGAACCATTTCAATATGTTGGTATAGTTAAATTCAAAGTTTAACTTATAAAATAAAACCCAAACAATAAGGATCCATGTATATGAATAGCATACATACAAAACAACAACCATAGGGTGTTTTAGAAGACTACCTTCTTCCAAGCTTATGAGAAGGTGGAATGAAGGAGATGATGATCTTGAAGTGGCAAGTCTTCAACCTAGAAGAACCTCAAGTTATTATACCCCAAGCTTCCAACAAACACCCAAACTATGCTAGGATTTGAACTTGAAAACCCCTTCTCTTTTCCTTCCTTGTAGCCGAACCCCAAAAGAGAAAAGAGAGAATTTTTGCTCTTGAGAAGTTGAGAGAATTAGAGAGATTTAGCTTGTGTGTGTGTGTGTGTAAGTGATACACTCTATGTAGTGTCTTGTATCTCATACAAGACTACAAGTGTTCACTTGCATGTCTCACCACATGGGGGGGGGGGCGGCCACATGGGGTGTGGTCACAAACAATTTTGTGTCCAAAATTTATAAACCATTTATTTGTACATTTTGTATATAAAATGTAACATAACTTGTTACATATCTTATGTAACATATTACATATTATATACAACACACATAAATGTTTATTTTACCAAATAAACATATTCACATTTCTCTCTAAATAAATCATCCATATAATTTATTTACATAGCTCAAGTGCAAGTATTTAGAAAACCACTTTCTAAATGTTTCAAGTATTGATATTTATTTAAAGATCATATCATATAAATAAATATCATAAGTGTTTGTCTAGCTTGTTATTGGGTATGACCCGACTTGGATCATCACGTACTAGCCACGTCAATTTAATATGTGTCTTGGGCAGACGAATTCCAACAATTAGAACACATAGGCACATCATCATACACATATAGACCACCCTGCTCATTACCAGTCCCCAACAACTTCTTTTGAATCAAATCCTGTAAATAACACTTACTTTCATCAAATCCTACAAACACTTTATTATCCCTGGCTATTTTATGAACAGACATCAAATTGACACAATAGTCTGGAACCACAAGAACATCAAATAGAATTAGCCCATTTTTAAGATGCATATTACCAATCTTTTGTACTAAAGCACTAGTACCATTTGGATGCCCAATTCTCAATTTTAAGTCAGAAATATCAACAACATTTGTAAGATGTTGTGCAGAATATGTCATATGTTGATTTGCTCCAGAATCAATAATCCATTGAATAATTGATTTCAAAATATATGAATTAAAATTAAACCATGAATGTTTCCAATTCAAACTACCTGCCATATTAACTTGCAGACCAGAAGATGAAGGAGAGGATTTGATTTCAAGTAAACTCAAAAGTTGATTAATTTGATGTTGAGACAAAGAAGCAGTAGTAGAACCAGAAGAATCATTAGCAGTCACATGAGAAGAAACAGAAGAAGAGGCATGAGAATTGTTACTATTAAACTTATTATTAAAAGTTCCAGTTGATCTTTTATTAGCAAGTTGGAAACATCTATCCACAGTGTGTCCAGGTTTGTTACAATGAGTACAATGAAAATTAGGATTTGGAGGTCTAAAAACTCTTTGATTGTTATCAAAAGTCCTCCTGGACTGAAAATTGTTATCAAAAGTCTTTTTAGCATCAAAAATTTGACTAGAATTTCTATTTTTATTGATCTTTGCAACAAAAGCATTAGTAGATGGTTTATTATTTATCCCCCCTCTATGTGATTCTTCTCTAGAAACAATAGCATATGCAGTTTTGACAGAAGGTAAAGGCTCTCTAGTTAACAAATTTGATCTAACAGACATATACACATCATCCAATCCCATTAAAAATTGCATCAGTTTTATAAGATCATTATGACTCTTAATTTCAGCAGAAGCAGGACAAGTACAAGTAGGCAATGTTATCATAGCATCATATTGTTTCCACAAAGAAGTAAGTTTGTGATAATATTCAGACAAAGAAGTACCACTTTGAGTCAAGGAATTGATTTTATGATGAAGATTAAAAATTACAGAACCATCAATTTTATCATAGGTGTCCTTTAATTCTTGCCAAACAGAACAAGCATTCTTTGAAAAAATTTGACCAACATACAGTTCTTGTGACACACAACCTAAAATCCAATTAAGCACCACAGCATTACATCTATCCCATTGATTAGCAAGAACAGGATTATCAAAAGACTTAACACAAGAACCAGTGATAAAACCAATTTTGTTCTTAGTTTGCAAAGCCAATTCCATAGCACAAGACCAAACCTTATAGTTATCAGTACCAAGCAATTTAAAACCAATTAAAGGAGTGCTTAGAGTATCACTAGCATGCAGATACAAAGGATCACTAAAATCAAGCTTACTTATTTTTGTTTCAGGTTCATTAATGAAATCAGAATGTTCAGAATGAGAATCTTCATTATTATTGTTATTATTATTGTTATTATTATCATTATTATTATTAAGATTATCCATGATTAATCAATTAAAAAACAAAAAACTCAAGTAAGAACAGTTAACACAAACTAATTACCCAACAACAAATAAAAGACAGATAATCAATAGAGACACACTTATTCCAAATAAACAGACAAATCAAAAAATATCAATAAACAACCAGATACGAGAACAATCACAAATAATCAACCAATCAACAAGTATTTTCTTCTCAAATAAAAAAATTCTAGAAAATAACACTTATTCTCACAAAAGTGTCAGTGACAGGATTCCTAACCTCTCATATGAAGGTAGGTCAAGTATTAACACAATTGTTTTTATGAGAAATAAGGTAAAAAGAAATATATAGATATATATGTAAAAATTTAATTTGAGAAGAAAATAAAAGTTGAAAAACTAAACAAAAATAAAGATATACGAGAGAAGAAAACAAACAGTGCTTTAGAGCCGAAGGTAGAGGAACCCTAATTTACTCTTGATTCACTTAGTCAAGAGCTAAATCAGGATCTGAACAGAGAAACCCTAATTTATTCTTGATTCACTTAGTCAAGAGCTAAATCAGGATCTGAACAGAGAAACCCTAATTTATTCTTGATTCACTTAGTCAAGAGTAAATCAGGATCTGAACAGAGAAACCCTAATTTTGATCAAAGAAAAAAACCCTAAAAATTATGACCTAGGGTTCCAAACGGAATACGCCCTAAATCAATCAAACCGGAAATCGAATCGAATCAACTATCACCAATAGACGAACCTGTCTCTGATACCATGAAAGAATTCCAGATCTCAACCAACAATTACCAGAAAGAAGAATTATTATTATGAATTATTACTTAAAACTATTACAACCCAATCGAATGATTTAAAGGAACAACAATCTAATCATTCAAAGATGATTAGATAAACAGAATACTTGAAGATTGTATATCAATATGATATACAAACTATACAGAAAATATAGATCGAATATATGAGAGAAAGAAACTGATATTTTTTGTATGTAAAAATAATGAATCGTAAACCTAAATCTCTCCCATCGTCTTCTTTATATATGAATCCATAAATGCAGCTTTTACCCTCATCTCTTGACAGTTGACAGAATGTACCCTGAACTTCCATCTTTCCAAATACACTGAATAAGCCCTCCAGCTTTGTAACTTGTCATAATCTGCACAAAATACTAATCATGCAATAAGTTTATGTTTAAGTATAAATTTGATAATTTAACAGATGTTATCGGATTGCAGTAACACTGACTCGTCTTCATTGAATACCAATTGGTCAATTTTACCATAATTATTTTAATTTCAACATATGTACATTTTAGCTAAAAAAAAAAACTATGCAAGTACGTTTGAGACGAAATACAAACCAACATGAGTATCTTGAAATAACAGATTCGATGTAGCTCTACTCGATCGAACCTATGCCAACCTAGCTAGCCTGCTACCAAATAACTTGTTCCTTTTCCTCCACGTCGTCGTCCAAATATGATATGTGATGCCCGTGTCCGGTGTTAGATATCCTGGAATATGACTTTAATTTGACTACAAATATGACTTTAATCAGGTACGCGTTATGTAAAACCTCTCGATAAAAAATTAGTAACAAATTAAATTAATTAAAATACTGCTACTCGTTACAAATTTCCAACTTTCACGGCTATACACCGTCCACTTTTGTCATCTGAAAATAACGAGCTAGCAAATAATAAAAGTCCAGTTTTTATTCTATGATAGCTACGTACGTACGGATACGATCCATACAATTGCATCATATATATGCTAGTATATATGCATTCTCATGACATGCGTAGTGGTGCCCATATATGCTACGTATAGTATATAGAATATAGTGGTGCTATATATGTGCAAATATATGACAGGGGGCCCCGGTGGCCCTTGCTGAGATTTTGTGGGGGCCTTGAATTTTTGTTATAAAATATAAGCATCGTTCTCGACTTCTCGTAGACTCGAATTTTTTATTACGTATAATTGGTTGAATAATGGCCGGTGATGGCTTCTAAGGTTTTTCCACCAACCATATATTGTTGATTATCTTTTCATGTTTAGACCCCTTCATTTGAAATTATGCATGTACATACGTGTGTCCTCTTTCTGCTACAAAATAACGTATTTTAATTAGGCAACTTCTAGCTTTGAATCAAAGCATGAAACTATTTAAAAAACGTACCTATATTTTTTATTTTTTCATTAACAAATTAAAGTTTGTAAGAAAAACTACTCTGAAGCCTTCTATAACTCCTATTTGCTTACAAGTACTATTTTCTTCATATAATTTCAAAAAATCTACTTAATAACATCATGATTATCTTATTTATGTTACCATGTTTATATTCATATTAATAAAAAGGATTTTTGCTCAATTAATTAATCAAAGGATTCAATTAATCAAAATCAAGTTTTGTCTTAATAATATACTAAACAGAACAAACAAATTAACCGAACATTGGCTTTCATAATATACCAAAACAGATTTAGATATATCTTATTAGACATTATTATATTATATTATTATATTTTATATACAACGAAAGGTGAGTAGGTGACCAAACATTCACTAGGCTGGGAGCAAGGCTGACAAATCGTGTCTTAACAGGTTCGGTGCGCACAAAATTCTCATCTTTCAAACATGAAAACGACTCATTTAAAACTTGCCTTTGATGATTTGAGCGTGACAGTTATTCGTTTTATGTATCAAAAAAGTTAAATGTTGAACTTTAAAATATTAAAAACAATTATTTTTAAAAATAGAAAAAATTGCATAGTACATTTTTTGCTTAACAGTTACTTTAACAGGTCTTAACAACTCAATTGCCAGCCTTAGTGCCTGGGAGCCTGGGATGAAGAAGGAGATATCGAATATTGATGATTGTTATCTTTGTATATTTTGGAAATTTGGGCGTACTTAAGAAAGATTGGCCCAATAAGAAATACGCACTAGCCCATAAACTTTAATGGGCAACTTTATTGCAAACCTGAATGGGCATGTCTTACGAAACTTTACGTAATCAAATTTGGTAGTTAAATTTATCGAGTAATAAATAAAATATATTGAAAAAGTAATTAGAAAACTTCATGAAATAAATTAATATAAGTTTTATTTCCTGATTGAAACCATTGTTCCTACAGAAACCACCAACACTTAATGCTATCTTTGCACTTATGTAAGATGTTGTAGCTCTCAGGCTTGAGAGTACACACGGAAAATGGATGCGGTACGTACCATGAAGGGCGGTTCTATACTTCTATGTGATATTTATCTATGTCCATGGACACACATTGCATGGTCAAAAAGTTCACAGACTATATGATATAATTGTTATGGACCCATGTTAAAATTAAGCTCAATATCATATAAAGTATTTTTAATAGTTTGTACTTTTAGCCCAAACTACTAATTTCTCAACAGGAAGCATTAGAGTATGTATCAGACAATAATCGATAGAGAATTATAAATATTCTCAAAAAGCTAAAGGCTTCCAAGTTGTTTTTGTTATAAATATAAGGGTCAATTTATAACTCATTTATTCTGCAGGGTGTAAAAGGTAACTTTCTTTCTTTTATCCTCTTTTGTTAGTTTGTTATATGTGCAGGGGCTATTGTAAAAATTGAAGATTAGGGTTATATAAATAACCCTTTATCCCTCAGTCGATCAATCAATTCATTCATTCATTCTATATCTATATTTTCTGTATTCGTTTCTCTCTGTATTGTTCTTTGTTCTTTGTTCTTTGTCTTCATCAACATTGAGTTGATATTATTATTGAGTCTGTATTTGTTTCTTGTTTGTATTTAGGATCACACACAGTTGTGGATGATCCCAGTCCTTTAGAATCGCACACGATTGTGGACGATTCATCATCAAGTCTGTATTAGGAGTTTTGAGTTGATTAATCAAAGTCTGAGTTGATTCGGTACATTTTGTGGTTGATCTCATATTTTTACATGGTTTCAGAGACAGGTTCTATAAATTAGGGTTTCAATCGATTAGGGTTTTTTAATCGGTTGATTTGTTGGTTTAAGGATTCGATTAATTAAGAGATTAAAGATCTAGGGTTTGTTAAAATTAGGGTTTTCACAAAATATGTTTGATGTTGTTGATGTTTCTGATTTAAACCTTACTGTTGGTCACCCTAATGGTACTTTAGCCAAAATAACTCATATTGGAAACTTAAGGTTAACTAATAATGTGGTGTTATATGATGTTCTTGTTGTACCAAACTATTGTGTGAGTCTCATGTCTGTTCATAAGTTAATCAAGGATAGTAAACTGTATGTTGGTTTTGATGAAACTAATTGTTATATTCAGGATTTGAAAAGAAAGAATGTTCTGGGGACTGGTAGTGAGTCAAATGGACTGTAACTGTTTAATGAACCTAAGGCTGTTGTTGGTAAGTGTAATATGGTCACACCTGTTGCATTCCATGCTTCTAAACCTTTATGGCATAGTAGGTTAGGTCATCCTGCTGATCCTGTTCTTGCTATTTTGAAAGATGACCTAAATTTGGAAAAGAATACTTATGTGACACCTTGTGATATTTGTCATAAAGCTAAACAAACTAGGGAACCTTTTCCTCTTAGTGAGCATAAAACTTTTCAGATAGGTGATTTAATACATATGGATATATGGGGTCCTTATAAAGTGATCAGTAGGGAAGGGTTCAAATATTTTTTTAACCATTGTTGATGATTTCTCAAGAGTTGTTTGGGTTTACATGTTAAAATCTAAAGATGAAGTATTTGATATGTTTGTGTCTTTTACTTGCTTACTTGAAACTCAATTTGATTCCAAAATTAAAGTTGTGAGGTCTGACAATGGTACAGAATTTGTTAATAGAAACATGAATACTTTTTTAAATAACAAAGGAATTCTGCATCAAACTTCTGTTAGTTATACTCCTCAGCAAAATGGTATTGCTGAGAGAAAACATAGACATTTATTGAATGTGGCTAGAAGTATTATGTTTCAGGGAGGAATGCCTCTCAAATTCTGGTCTGATTGTATTCTAACTGCTGTCTATCTTATTAACAGGTTACCCTCTTCTGTTTTGAATGGTTTTTCTCCTTTTGAAATGGTTTATAAAAGAAAACCTAACCTCTCTCATATTAGAAGTTATGGCTGTCTTTGTTATTCAACTATTTTGAACAATATGGATAAGTTTTCAAAAAGGTCTGAAAAATGTGTCTTAATTGGTTTTTCTTCTGTTAAAAAGGCTTATAAACTTTATAGTCTTGAAAGTAATTCTGTTTTGTACTCTAGAGATGTGAAATTTTATGAAACTATTTTTCCTTTTAAAATGAAATCTGCTAATGATATTTGTCCAGATTTGGTTAACTCAACTGAATCTGAACAAGTACATTTCTTTGATAATTTTGAGTCAAATACCATAACTTCATTAAATCCCAATGATGAAGGGAGAGGTACATTTTATGATGATGGTACAGCCTCTACTTCTCAAAGTATTGATGGCAGTGCAACTTCTATAAATGATACAAACTCTCCTGAGGGTGTTATTTTAAATGAGCAGCCTGTTTTTGAAAATCTGGAAGAAAATGTTGGTACAAATGAGGGTATTCCTGAATTAAGAAGGTCTAATTGTAACATCCCGAACTTTTTAATAAACTATTGACTTGAGTCGTTAAGTCAACACAACATGTCCGTTAAGTCTCTAGGAGATTTAATGTTTATGTGTGATTAATGTGCTTTATGTGTAAGGTTTTAAAACCTTAATGATTCATGTGTTAATGTGTTAGGATGATTAAAGGTGTTAAATATGTCGGTAAGTATTCCCGTTAGCTAATTTGAGCCTTAAATGTCAAGTTGTGAAGTGGAGGGACCTAACTAAGAGTTTGTGAAAGTGGTGTCCAGGTTTAGGGGTCAATTAGGCTAACCTAATTGACATAATTTCAGTTCCTAATCCCTATTTGCCTCTCCAAAACCGTCCCCCTCCTCTCCCTATCGATTCCCTTTGCAAAATCCTCCAAAACGTGTGATTCAAGTGTGTTTAATCAAGCCTTTTGCATCCTCCTTGCAATCTACAGGTAGAAAAGGTATAACAACATTGATTTTATATCATTTCAATTATATAATCAGATCCATAACTGATCTAGGTCATTAGAGGATCAATTGATGTCAAAATCGTGAGTTTTAATCGATTCATTGACCTAAAATGTTTGATTATGTGATGCAAATCAAGAAAGGATTAATCAATGATTTCATTGCATCATTATGGTCTTAAAATGATGAATTTTGAGGTACAAAAGTCGTTCATAAGGTTTGGGGTCGTTTGGGGTGTGTTTGGTTAAGTTTTGGAGGTTAAACAATGAGTTTTGTGCAGAATCGGGGCTAGTTGTGGCGCAACTCAAAAGCAGTGACTTAAGTTGCGACGCAATTATCCCATTGCGACGCAATAGCGACAGAATTTTCAAATGGCCATAACTTTTGAACCGTAACTCCGTTTTTGACAAATAAGCTATCCACGGAATCGTGAGAGAGTCTATTTTCTAATGGTAATGCTTTTAAGAGATGATTATGATGTCAATTTTCCATAAAGGTTGATTTAGTGAGTGAATGCCGAGTTCCGTCGAGTTATGTAAGCTCTAAAGTATTAAACGAACCTCCGATGCATCAAGTCTTAGGGGTCAATTAGGCTAACCTAATTGACATAATTTCAGTTCCTAATCCCTATTTGCCTCTCCAAAACCGTCCCCCTCCTCTCCCTATCGATTCCCTTTGCAAAATCCTCCAAAACGTGTGATTCAAGTGTGTTTAATCAAGCCTTTTGCATCCTCCTTGCAATCTACAGGTAGAAAAGGTATAACAACATTGATTTTATATCATTTCAATTATATAATCAGATCCATAACTGATCTAGGTCATTAGAGGATCAATTGATGTCAAAATCGTGAGTTTTAATCGATTCATTGACCTAAAATGTTTGATTATGTGATGCAAATCAAGAAAGGATTAATCAATGATTTCATTGCATCATTATGGTCTTAAAATGATGAATTTTGAGGTACAAAAGTCGTTCATAAGGTTTGGGGTCGTTTGGGGTGTGTTTGGTTAAGTTTTGGAGGTTAAACAATGAGTTTTGTGCAGAATCGGGGCTAGTTGTGGCGCAACTCAAAAGCAGTGACTTAAGTTGCGACGCAATTATCCCATTGCGACGCAATAGCGACAGAATTTTCAAATGGCCATAACTTTTGAACCGTAACTCCGTTTCTGACAAATAAGCTATCCACGGAATCGTGAGAGAGTCTATTTTCTAATGGTAATGCTTTTAAGAGATGATTATGATGTCAATTTTCCATAAAGGTTGATTTAGTGAGTGAATGCCGAGTTCCGTCGAGTTATGTAAGCTCTAAAGTATTAAACGAACCTCCGATGCATCAAGTCTTGTCATGGGTCATGTTTATAGGTATCTAGGCTTGAGTCATGACCATAAGTAAGCGGATATTTGATTAGCTCATTATGTCGTTTAATGATTATAGGTAGTCGGAATACTTTCAAAGCTCGGTAACTTACGTTATCACTTGTTGTGTGCTTCTACGAGGTAAGATACACTACTTTGACACGCTGAGGGTTCAACAAAAACATGGTTTTCATATAATAACTTCCCAAATGTTATCTTGATTGCTTATGGGTATTCGGGGTTACACGGGAGGTGATATGGGCTATGTACATGACTAATGAGGCCTGAAATGTAGTCCTTATGATATGAAATGTAATGATATGCTATGAAATGCTATGTAATGTCTTGAGATGAATTGAAATGTGATATATGTTGATGATATGTGAAATGTGCATGATTACATGGCTTGTTCATCTAGTTCACTAGACTTATTAAGTTGCCATGACACGTGCACGTTTAAGGGCCCAAACGTAAAAGATGAATATGTGATGATGTTTAGGTAATGTGGACACCTAAACTATATGTGATTCAAACCGAGCTCGTAAATGATGTGAGAAGTGTTAAGCTTAACCCGTACTTGCCCTTGCCCGGCGGGTGCGTATATGTGGTTGCTTGGGTGGCTCCTTGCAACATAATTACGTGGTTTGAGTATCTCCGGGTGGCGTGATTACCCACCAATGTCTTTGAACATACGAACTACTCCTGGATTGACTTGCCATTCCTTAACGACATTGATGTACAGCCGTAAGGTTTGTCCATCTAGTCGGGTGTGACTTATGTCACACTTAATGATATGTATATGTTATATGATGTGTGTGACTTATGTCACAATTCCAAAGATGTTATATGATATGCGTGACTTATGTCACACTTGCAAAGATGATATGTGAAAAAGATATGAAATATGACTAGGCACATTTAGGATGACCCATCCTATTATGATGATGTTTGATGTGATGATATGTGAAAGATATGAAATATGACTAGGCACATTTAGGATGACCCATCCTATTATGATGATGTTTGATGTGATGATATGTGAAAAAGATATGAAATATGACTAGGCACATTTAGGATGACCCATCCTATTATGATGATGTTTGATGTGATGATATGTGAAATGTGCATGATTACATGGCTTGTTCATCTAGTTCACTAGACTTATTAAGTTGCCATGACACGTGCACGTTTAAGGGCCCAAACGTAAAAGATGAATATGTGATGATGTTTAGGTAATGTGGACACCTAAACTATATGTGATTCAAACCGAGCTCGTAAATGATGTGAGAAGATGTGAGGCATGGGTAGATGATCTTGAAGCTGGCTGTAGTTTACCCATAGTGGCTGCTCGCATTAGATAATGATTTATGATTAGACATTTATTATTTGCATTTACTATGTTGTCGGTTGATTAATGTTGGGCAACCGACGGATTTCCATTTAAACTTGTTTTGATGATATGGCTAGTAACACCAATTAATAAATGAACCAAACAGATTTTGTTGGTTTGGTCTTTTAAAGTTTAATTCCGTTTTCTTTGACGCCGTTAGGCGAAAGTTTTTGGAAATCCATATTTTTAAACGACGGGTGTTACAAGTTGGTATTAGAGAAATGGTTTAAGTGAACCAAGGACTACAGGTTTACCATAGGAATTGGACTTAAACCGATTGAGGACAAATTAGGCTTAAGTAGGTATGCTTAGCCTTTGAGATGAAATGCTTTAGGACGGGTTTGGGATTGAGTGAGAGTGTAGGATTAAGGCTATGTGATGATTGTTTATTGATATGTGAATGTGTATTTTAGCCTTTATTCTTCCGTTTCTCGCTTCTCCGTCACTAAATTATTCCATTGCTACGATAGACGGTCCTCGAGGTGATGTGCTATTTCCCTAACTGAATTTGATAAATGTGCGCTGTAATTTATGTGTGAAGTGGTTGAAATGAAAGGAAATTTGTTGGATTAGGTGAAATGGTGTCCCGTTAATGGTGTCCAACCCACGAGGTTTGTGACAAGGACCGCAACGGAAATGAGATGTTGTATGGATGATAAGGATGATGTGAATGGAATTGGTGAAAGAATGTGATACCCAAATGTGGTAATTAACATGCATGTGAAGTGATACAATTACAGTTATGGTCCGGAACATAATTGCAAGCGTATCACGACGCGAGCGTGTTTGTACGACCATACTTGTGTTGACCGGTGTAGAAAGTCACGAAGTTGGTAAAATTCCTATGAAGTGTTGTATTATGTTAAAGAGCCCACGGGCTTAAAGAACAAGGACTTGAAGTTTGACGAGTAGAGCTGATACTGGATACTTGAAGGGTTATAAGTAGGTGAGGCATAGAAGGGTTACCGGGCACACGTATGGAAGGATATAGTTACAATTCCGGTCGCGAACGTAATTGTAAATGTATCACGACATGTGTGTGTTTGTGAGACTGTGTCTGTGCTGATCCGAATGAAGTGAAGATGAGAATGATGGAATCACTGGATGATAGCATATTTAACCACGTGAAGAGTAGTCATGTATCTATGGATTAAAGAATTATGAGGCTGAAGCAAGTAAAGAAGTTAACACAAGAGTTGATTGCACCCTGATGTGTGAAATCTAGTTTATAATTTATAACAAGATCTACCGCTAACTGACTACAACACACTTACGGGCAGTGTACCCGTTCGTATGTAATATAGCTAACTGGCAAGACCAGGATCGAACACAAGGACTGATTGTTGTACTAAAGGTTGTAAAAATGTGAAACAAGTAAAAGGTTTGGTGTGACCTAATTGTCACTTTGCGATTCTGAAAACTACGTAAACGACAAGTAAAATAAAGTACTCAACTGGTGTCAATCGAGAGCACGCTAAAAGATTTGAGTTGTAAACAAATAATTAAAAAGCCATCTATGTCGAATCCGCTACACAAAAAGTCTAGGTTGCATATAGGTTAAGCCCAAAATTCATATATGTTGGTGATAATAATCGTGATAAGACAAAAACACAATCGGTGTGCACTCCGTTTGTAAAATCGACTCAATCACCTAATCAATACAATCTCTTGCAACAAGTGGTACCACTAACCCTGCTACAATTCCTTGAACTAACTAGTTTATTTGATTATTTAAATAACAATTTTATCTTTGTGAAAGAAATGTGGTACCATCAACCGTTAAATCCACTTAACAAAGTAATTTCTATTCAACTTGTATCATTTACTATCATACCATGACCTAGCAAGAGTTGTTCATAGACAAACAACTAAAACAATACTTGTATTCAACTAGTACCACTATCGAAAAACACAACTATCACCAAGGACACAAGATTAAGTAGAAGAAATCACTTCATTAAGATCTTGACAAAATGTTAAGTAAAACCAACTTGAATTCAAATTATTATGCAACCATAACTAATTGTTTCACTTCATCTTCATAAATGTATAGATATTTAGCTACTCATAATGAAAAGAGCTAAAGATTTAAATAAAAAGGAGAACATAGTGTACCAAATATGAAGTAATAATCCAAATCGAGGTTACAACCGAGCTACAATCACTAATCAAGAACCAAAATTAATCTTCAAGTCTTCACAATAGTTTTGATGATGAAAAACCCTTAAAATCGGCTGGAGAAAGAGTGTGGAGGCTGGAGTGTCCAAGATTAGGTTTAGGGTTGAATGGGGTTTGGTATTTATACCCCAGGAGAGAGAAATTCGACTTGTCAGACAGATTTCGCGCCACGAGCCCCTTCGGTCGCGCCGCGAGTGATGCAGAAACTTAAGCATTTCAAACCAGGGACTTTTATCGCGTCGCGAGATAACATGGTCGCGCCGCGAGGTAAGTTTTGTGAAGGATCGCGCCGCGAGGTATCTTGGTCGCGACGCGAGGAATGGTAGTTTTTGCCAATTCAGCTTCGTTCTTCATCGTTAGTGCATATGGACCGTTCTTAAGCTATTTTCTACCAATTATGAGTGATGTACCTGCTGTAGACCTGAAGTCACTAGCAAATACCATAAAGCACCACCAAACATGTAAAAACGGCTATCAAACATGCCTAAAACGTCCAAATAAGATGTGGGAAATATGTATATATTGAGACACATCAAACCTCCCCACACTTAAACCTTGCTTGCCCTCAAGCAAGTATGCACTTTAATCAATTCTCAATAACCCAACAATTCACGATTTCATAAAACAAAACATAGTTATAAGAGAAGTTTCCTACCAAGCGGTGTCGAATACCAAAAGCAAATGCATTTAAAAACTAATGAGCAAAGTTTAAGACGAAATCAGAAAATTCGACTAATCTAGAGCAAAACCATCTTTCGGTTACAATTAGAATCCTCCCTATGCTTGTGTTAACACCTCTTGAACATTTCTATCATTCCTTTTTACCTTAGGCTCGTTCTTACTAAGCTATAATCTACTAGCAAGCATCAACATTATTATTTGGCAACATAAGCAATATTCCACAATGATTATCGGTATAATTGTCCACTTAAACACTCACGCCATTGGTTTTACATAAGGTTTTCATTACGTTATACTTATGAGTCCCTTGACAAAACATAATCCTACGGTCTAGAATTGCAACTCTATCCACACATCAGGTGATCATACGAAAGTGTACTTTAAGTGTCCGGCCAGCGGTTCGCTACGGATACGTGAGTATCGTTAAGAGACATACGCCAGAACTCAAGGTTGGGTTACATTGTAACAACCCTACTTTTAAATATCATATATGAGCTAGTTATGTTGCCTATGATCTCGCAAGCCATAGTTATACTTAAAGCTAGTAGATAATGCCCTAAATTAGCAATCTAAAGCTATTGTTCAATTCTAAATAGGAATTATAAAGTACCATTGAACGAAATTTATTGATGATCAATCAAATTAGCTGAATAATAATGTAAGTCTCACAAGTTGAGATAACCATCAAAAATCCTTACGAAGGTCCAACAACTTAATCATTTAGCTAATTAAAGTAAATTCGGTCACAAAAATAAAATCTCTATGTCAAAATATGTTATAAGTTCGTATGCGCATAAAAGCGTTTAAATCATAATAAGTATATATTTATATATACGTATATACTTAAGACAAATACAAGATTACCACCAATGAGCTTTGTAACAAATTAAAACACCCAAATATATACACATATACATGACATATATACATATGCACATATTAGAACAAACATCAACTTATAACTACAAACTAACACATTTAACCTTACAAAATATATATACACTTACACCTAACATACATACACATTATATACAACATTTTTATAAAAAAAAAAAAGATACAAA
>CM067168.1:28328511-28384943 GCA_034093135.1 Erigeron breviscapus
CTGAAAACTACGTAAACGACAAGTAAAATAAAGTACTCAACCGGTGTCAATCGAGAGCACGCTAAAAGATTTGAGTTGTAAACAAATAATTAAAAAGCCATCTATGTCGAATCCGCTACACAAAAAGTCTAGGTTGCATATAGGTTAAGCCCAAAATTCATATATGTTGGTGATAATAATCGTGACAAGACAAAAACACAACCGGCGTGCACTCCGTTTGTAAAATCGACTCAATCACCTAATCAATACAATTTCTTGCAACAAGTGGTACCACCAACCCTGCTACAATTCCTTGAACTAACTAGTTTATTTGATTATTTAAATAACAATTTTATCTTTGTGAAAGAAACGTGGTACCTCCAACCGTTAAATCCACTTAACAAAGTAATTTCTATTCAACTTGTGTCATTTACTATCATACCATGACCTAGCAAGAGTTGTTCATAGACAAACAACTAAAACAATACTTGTATTCAACTAGTACCACTATCGAAAAACACAAATATCACCAAGGACACAAGATTAAGTAGAAGAAATCACTTCATTAAGAACTTGACAAAATGTTAAGTAAAACCAACTTGAATTCAAAATATTATGCAACCATAACTAATTGTTTCACTTCATCTTCATAGATGTATAGAGATTTAGCTACTCATAATGAAAAGAGCTAAAGATTTAAATAAAAAGGAGAACATAGTGTACCAAATATGAAGTAATAATCCAAATCGAGGTTACAACCGAGCTACAATCACTAATCAAGAACCAAAATTAATCTTCAAGTCTTCACAATAGTTTTGATGATGAAAAACCCTTGAAAAACCCTTAAAATCGGCTGGAGAAAGAGTGTGGAGGCTGGAGTGTCCAAGATTAGGTTTAGGGTTGAATGGGGTTTGGTATTTATACCCCAGGAGAGAGAAAGTCGACTTGTCAGACAGATTTCGCGCCGCGAGCCCCTTCGGTCGCGCCGCGAGTGATGCAGAAACTTAAGCATTTCAAACCAGGGACTTTTATCGCGTCGCGAGATAACATGGTCGCGCCGCGAGGTAAGTTTTGTGAAGGATCGCGCCGCGAGGTATCTTGGTCGCGACGCGAGGAATGGTAGTTTTTGCCAATTCAGCTTCGTTCTTCATCGTTAGTGCATATGGACCGTTCTTAAGCTATTTTCTACCAATTATGAGCGATGTACCTGCTGTAGACCTGAAATCACTAGCAAATACCATAAAGCACCACAAAACATGTAAAAACGGCTATCAAACATGCCTAAAACGTCCAAATAAGATGTGGGAAATATGTATATATTGAGACACGTCACACCCTTAAACATGAAACTCTTCCATTCTATGAACACTACATTATGATGTGAGGCTACATTCCAGCTGTGAAGTGTTAAGGTTGTGCTTGGGATTAAGGCTCGGAGTTTAAAAAAAAAGAATTCGTTTAAAGGTTTAAAACATGGGGTACTTGGTCGAACTGGACGACATGCGGTGCATACTTTGGTTTGTTTTGGATTTACGACTCGTTTAGTTTTGATTTCGCTACGGGATGATGTATGACGATTGGGACAAGTACCTACAGGTGGAGATTCTTCCTTATATTGCAGGAGTGTAAAGGTGATGTTGATATCCTATATGTGTACAAAATTTTATGTATGACTGATCCTCAAGATAAAGAGTTTTCCCTTAAGAAAAGTTTAGAGGTATGATGATGAGGTTATTTATAGTTTCTTAAAGCATATGAAGTAAAAGTTTTCAAGAGCATTTGATTCTGAATTGATCATGTTTCTTGCCTGTGTCATTACTCATGTTAGGCAAAGATTATAATTCTAAAGTCGAGGCCACCCGTAGTTTGAGACGTTCTAATAATGTTCCCGGTTTTGTTGCCATCGTGAGGTTGAACCTTCAATTGATGTGTGACTAGTGCTACCTTCATGCAAACGCGTTTTCCATTATGTGCTCCATTATAGGAAGAAGTTAATGTTTTCGATTGTGGGAGGTATTTCTTTTATAAAGTAGATTTACGATGTTGCTACCATTTGTTGATGATGAAAGTCCTTGTTGTGTATGAATTTAAGGAATCAAGTCTAAGGTTTTCCCTAGAACGTTAGGTCATTACGTTTAGCAATGAAAATCTTGCCTATTCTAAGTGTGACGAAGAACATTATGTTTGCGTAAAGAGCGTTATTACGATTTACAACTCGAAGAGGCTTAGTTTTAAATTCGTCAAAAGTGAGTAAAAGTTAAGGGAGCAGCTGATGCTTAATGTGGAAAGGAATAAAGTTCTATTTATTAGCTAAGTCCGTGGTTGCGAGGTTATAGTGAGTGACTGACTACGGCAAATCAGCTCAGGGTAATGTTCTTTGGGACAAGAATGTAGTAGAAATGGAGCATAGTCAGAAGAGGTGAGATGAACCATCATGAAGCAATACGTTTAAAAGTAAGATTTCGGTATCCGAGAACGAAATGACCAAAAGTTGTACTTGGGGAGGCTTATGAACCGTGGTAACATGCTTATTTGGATGCCGCCTGAAATGTGATACGACCTATTATGATATGGGGTGTAGTAAATTTTATATGTTGACGTGTGATAGGGTTAAAAGCCAAGATTAGACACCGAAAGTTTTATTACAATGTAATTAATTAATGATCCTTAAACGGAAGTGAAGAGTCACGTTATCATGGACCCAGAGACAAAGCTGCGTGGGAAGCTAAAGGTATTGATATGATATGAGCCTTAGTAGGCAGGTTGTCCATGAATGCTTATTCTTGGTGAACAACCGCACCGTTACATTGGACATGAAGGAAAAGATGTATGAAAAGAAATTATGTGAAGCTCCTGTTTTTTTCTTACCCGAGGGCATAGATGTTTTTGGGTTGTGATCATATGCATTGAGACAAAGTCGTTGCTTACGCGTTACGTCAGATGAAGCCTTATGAGAAGAATTACCCAACTCATGATACAGAGTTTACTGAAGTGGTCTTTGCATTAAAGTTGTGGGGACACTACTTATATGACACTAAGTGTACACTGTTCACTGATCATAAGAGCTTACAATATGTGTTTTCTTAGACGTATATGAATGTGAGATAAAAGAAGATGAATGGAATTACCTAGAGATTATGAATGTGAAATCAAGCACCATAAGGGTAAAGCTAATGTCGTGGCGGATGCTTTGAGTCGAAAAGGCGAGCTATTAGTAAGATAGGTTATGCATCAAGAGTTATGGCAAGTCGACCCTTGGTTCAATGAATCATGTGAGTCATGGTAGCAAGTTAATAAGGATATGTGTCGGAAGGTCTTATCCGCCAAATGAATAGTCTTCGCTGAATGTAATGTATGTACTACTTATGAAGGTTGAAGAAATGAGGTGATTACTTGTTTTGATTTAAAGATTGAACCAAAGAAATGACGGAACGAATGAAATGTAAAGTGAAAGTAGAAAAGACTATGTAAGAAGTTCAATAAGTTTGGCTATGCTAAGTTGAAGAGACCCATAGGTCCTGATATTATATTCATCCAGGTAGTACAAAGGTGTATTCTGATTTGAATCCCATTTTTTGATGGCCAAATATCAAGAGTGATGTGATAGTGTGTGTACAAAAATATGTGACTTGTACTCAAGTCAAACCTGAGCACCGAACGCAATATGGAAAGATGCAACAATCGGTTATTCCGAAGCAGAAATGTACTTATATGATGACTATGGATTATGTGACGAAGTTGTTTATAACCCCTAAGGACAATGATGTGATATGAGTCGTTGTAGACTAGTTGATAAAAAAATGTTTTTTCTTCTCGTTACTCATGAGTATGTGCACGTGGTGAAGCTTACCACTTTCTATATAGGTGAAGTAAGTATAGAGTTCCGTTATTTAATGTGTATGACCTTCATAAAAGGGTAAACTCTAGAAGATATATGATATGTGCTTGTGTATTGCTTTTAGATGACATCCATAGTACTTTCGTGAGTGTTATTGAACATATGTCGTGATGATGAAACCGATGTGACTCCATTGGAATATGTGAGCATTGATGCTAAGAAAGGATTGTAGAGGAACCGGTTGAAATTTTTAGCCGGAAGCAAAGAAACTTCGTAAGAAGAACATTGACCTTATGCTTGTGAAATGGAAGCATACTCGTGGAGAAAGCTTAACTTGGGAAAACGAGTCCGTGATGCGGGAGAACTATCCTCACCTATTTGATGCTGAAGTGATTCCGAGGACGGAATCCTCTTAAGGGGGAGGTAATTGTAACATCCCGAACTTTTTAATAAACAGTTGACTTGAGTCGTTAAGTCTCTAGGAGATTTAATGTTTATGTGTGATTAATGTGCTTTATGTGTAAGGTTTTAAAATCTTAATGATTCATGTGTTAATGTGTTAGGATGATTAAAGGTGTTAAATATGTCGGTAAGTATTTCCGTTAGCTAATTTGAGCCTTAAATGTCAAGTTGTGAAGTGGAGGGACCTAACTAAGAGTTTGTGAAAGTGGTGTCCAGGTTTGGGGGTCAATTAGGCTAACCTAATTGACATAATTTCAGTTCCTAATCCCTATTTGCCTCTCCAAAACCGTCCCCCTCCTCTCCCTATCGATTCCCTTTGCAAAATCCTCCAAAACGTGTGATTCAAGTGTGTTTAATCAAGCCTTTTGCATCCTCCTTGCAATCTACAGGTAGAAAAGGTATAACAACATTGATTTTATATCATTTCAATTATATAATCAGATCCATAACTGATCTAGGTCATTAGAGGATCAATTGATGTCAAAATCGTGAGTTTTAATCGATTCATTGACCTAAAATGTTTGATTATGTGATGCAAATCAAGAAAGGATTAATCAATGATTTCATTGCATCATTATGGTCTTAAAATGATGAATTTTGAGGTACAAAAGTCGTTCATAAGGTTTGGGGTCGTTTGGGGTGTGTTTGGTTAAGTTTTGGAGGTTAAACAATGAGTTTTGTGCAGAATCGGGGCTAGTTGCGGCGCAACTCAAAAGCAGTGACTTAAGTTGCGACGCAATTATCCCATTGCAACGCAATAGCGACAGAATTTTCAAATGGCCATAACTTTTGAACCGTAACTCCGTTTCTGACAAATAAGCTATCCACGGAATCGTGAGAGAGTCTATTTTCTAATGGTAATGCTTTTAAAAGATGATTATGATGTCAATTGTCCAGAAAGGTTGATTTAGTGAGTGAATGTCAAGTTCCGTCGAGTTATGTAAGCTTTAAAGTATTAAACGAACCTCCAATGCATCAAGTCTTTTCATGGGTCATGTTTATAGGTATCTAGGCTTGAGTCATGACCATAAGTAAGTGGGTATTTGATTAGCCTCATTATGTCGTTTAATGATTATAGGTAGTCGGAATACTTGCAAAGCTCGGTAACTTACGTTATCACTTGTTGTGTGCTTCTACGAGGTAAGATACACTACTTTGACACGCTGAGGGTTCAACAAAAATATGGTTTTCATATAATAACTTCCCAAATGTTATCTTGATTGCTTATGGGTATTCGGGGTTGCACGGGAGGTGATATGGGCTATGTACATGACTAATGAGGCCTGAAATGTAGTCCCTATTATATGAAATGTAATGATATGCTATGAAATGCTATGTAATGTCTTGAGATGAATTGAAATGTGATATATGTTGATGATATGTGAAATGTGCATGATTACATGGCTTGTTCATCTAGTTCACTAGACTTATTAAGTTGCCATGACACGTGCACGTTTAAGGGCCCAAACGTAAAAGATGAATATGTGATGATGTTTAGGTAATGTGGACACCTAAACTATATGTGATTCAAACCGAGCTCGTAAATGATGTGAGAAGTGTTAAGCTTAACCCGTACTTGCCCTTGCCCGGCGGGTGCGTATATGTGGTTGCTTGGGTGGCTCCTTACAACATAATTACGTGGTTTGAGTATCTCCGGGTGGCGTGATTACCCACCAATGTCTTTGAACATACGGACTACTCCTGGATTGGCTTGCCATTCCTTAACAACATTGATTTTATATCATTTCAATTATATAATCAGATCCATAACTGATCTAGGTCATTAGAGGATCAATTGATGTCAAAATCGTGAGTTTTAATCGATTCATTGACCTAAAATGTTTGATTATGTGATGCAAATCAAGAAAGGATTAATCAATGATTTCATTGCATCATTATGGTCTTAAAATGATGAATTTTGAGGTACAAAAGTCGTTCATAAGGTTTGGGGTCGTTTGGGGTGTGTTTGGTTAAGTTTTGGAGGTTAAACAATGAGTTTTGTGCAGAATCGGGGCTAGTTGCGGCGCAACTCAAAAGCAGTGACTTAAGTTGCGACGCAATTATCCCATTGCAACGCAATAGCGACAGAATTTTCAAATGGCCATAACTTTTGAACCGTAACTCCGTTTCTGACAAATAAGCTATCCACGGAATCGTGAGAGAGTCTATTTTCTAATGGTAATGCTTTTAAAAGATGATTATGATGTCAATTGTCCAGAAAGGTTGATTTAGTGAGTGAATGTCAAGTTCCGTCGAGTTATGTAAGCTTTAAAGTATTAAACGAACCTCCAATGCATCAAGTCTTTTCATGGGTCATGTTTATAGGTATCTAGGCTTGAGTCATGACCATAAGTAAGTGGGTATTTGATTAGCCTCATTATGTCGTTTAATGATTATAGGTAGTCGGAATACTTGCAAAGCTCGGTAACTTACGTTATCACTTGTTGTGTGCTTCTACGAGGTAAGATACACTACTTTGACACGCTGAGGGTTCAACAAAAATATGGTTTTCATATAATAACTTCCCAAATGTTATCTTGATTGCTTATGGGTATTCGGGGTTGCACGGGAGGTGATATGGGCTATGTACATGACTAATGAGGCCTGAAATGTAGTCCCTATTATATGAAATGTAATGATATGCTATGAAATGCTATGTAATGTCTTGAGATGAATTGAAATGTGATATATGTTGATGATATGTTGATGATATGTGAAATGTGCATGATTACATGGCTTGTTCATCTAGTTCACTAGACTTATTAAGTTGCCATGACACGTGCACGTTTAAGGGCCCAAACGTAAAAGATGAATATGTGATGATGTTTAGGTAATGTGGACACCTAAACTATATGTGATTCAAACCGAGCTCGTAAATGATGTGAGAAGTGTTAAGCTTAACCCGTACTTGCCCTTGCCCGGCGGGTGCGTATATGTGGTTGCTTGGGTGGCTCCTTACAACATAATTACGTGGTTTGAGTATCTCCGGGTGGCGTGATTACCCACCAATGTCTTTGAACATACGGACTACTCCTGGATTGGCTTGCCATTCCTTAACAACATTGATGTACAGCCGTAAGGTTTGTCCATCTAGTCGGGTGTGACTTATGTCACACTTAATGATATGTATATGTTATATGATGTGTGTGACTTATGTCACAATTCCAAAGATGTTATATGATATGCGTGACTTATGTCACACTTGCAAAGATGATATGTGAAAAAGATATGAAATATGACTAGGCACATTTAGGATGACCCATCCTATTATGATGATGTTTGATGTGATGATATGTGATGTGATGATATGTTATGTATGATGTGATTTGTGCCTTAACGATTCAAAAGACTTTTCTATAAAGTTTTAAATGGACAAATGTTTTATTAATGATGTGTTATCTTACTTAGCTAATTCGTTAGCTAACACTTGCTCTTTTAAACGTGTTGTGCCCTCAGGTCCAACATTAGTGAGCAGGTAGATGTAAGAAGATGTGAGGCATGGGTAGATGATCTTGAAGCTGGCTGTAGTTTACCCATAGTGGCTGCTCGCATTAGATAATGATTTATGATTAGACATTTATTATTTGCATTTACTATGTTGTCGGTTGATTAATGTTGGGCAACCGACGGATTTCCATTTAAACTTGTTTTGATGATATGGCTAGTAACACCAATTAATAAATGAACCAAACAGATTTTGTTGGTTTGGTCTTTTAAAGTTTAATTCCGCTTTCTTTGACGCCGTTAGGCGAAAGTTTTTGGAAATCCATATTTTTAAACGATGGGTGTTACACTAATAGAATAACTAAACCTTCTATTAGGTTAAATGATTATATTATTTACTCAAATGTGAAATATGGAATTGATAAGTTTTATAGTTATGCTTGTTTGATTAATGTTAACTATTGTTTCACTACAAACTTAAACAAAAGTATTGAACCTTCTTCTTATGAAGAAGCTGTCAAAGACCCTAAGTGGGTTGAAGTTATGAATAATGAGATTTAGGCTTTGCATAGAAATAATACTTGGACTATTACTGATCTACCTGTTGATAGAACACCTATAGGATGTAAATGGATCTTTAAAATTAAATACAAAGCCTTTGGTGAGATAGAAAGGTATAAAGCTAGACTTGTAGCCAAAGGCTATAGTCAAAGAGCTGGTGTTGATTATGAGGAAACATTCAGTCCTGTTGTCAAAATGGTCACTGTGAGATGTCTTATGAGTATTGATGTGTGTAAAGGTTGGCTTATGTATCAACTTGACATTAATAATGTTTTTTTGTATGGTGATCTTGATGAAGATGTGTATATGACTATTCCTCTTGGTTGTCAAGTTGATGATAGTTCTAAATTTTGTAAACTTGAGAAGTCTTTGTATGGTCTAAAGCAAGCCCCAAGGCAATGAAATGCTAAGCTTACCACTGCCTTGTGTGAGCATGGCTTTGTTCAAAGTAAGTTTGATTATTCTTTATATGTGAAACAGTCTGAAGGTATCTTTGTTGCTCTTCTGGTATATGTTGATGATATTGTCATCACAGGAAATAATGAAGAAGAAATTGATATGTTTAAACAGTTTTTAAAGAAAAAGTTTTTGATCAAAGATTTAGGTGTTTTAAAATATTTTTTGGGTATAGAAGTGTTGGAAAATAAACAAGGTGTGTGCATGACTCAAAGGAAATATTGCTTAGAACTTTTATATGAATATGGTTTATTGGCTGCCAAACCTGTTGATACTCCTCTTGTTGTAAATGAGATTTTAAAAACTAAAGAGAGTGAAAATGATAAATTCTTAGTAAACATATCTAGTTATCAACAGTTAGTTGGAAAGTTGATTTATCTTACACATACCAGACCTGATATTTCATATGATGTTCATTGTTTGAGTCAACACATGCATGCTCCTTTGCAATCTCATTTTAAATGTGCTTTAAGTGTTTTAAGATATTTAAAGAAGTCACCCAGTTTTGGTATTCAGATTAATAAGGATTCTGATCTTAAACTAAGTGTGTATGGTGATGCTGACTGGGCTAAATGTCCAAAAACCAGGAAATCGTATCTGGTTTATGTATTTTTCTTGATAATTCTTTGATTTCCTGGAAAAGCAAGAAGCAAGCAACTATATCCAGATCTTCAACTGAAGCTGAATATAGATGCATGGCTTCAGCTACCTGTGAAACCATTTGGATTACAAATCTGTTACACAGTCTTGGTATCAATAATCTTATACCTGTTAGCTTGTTTTGTGATAATAGTTCTGATATTCAAATAGCAGGGAATCCTGTCTTTCATGAGAAATCTAAACATTTTGAAATTGATGTACATTTTGTTAGGGAAAAGGTTGCTTCAGGTATGATTAAGGCTGTAAAAATTGATTCCAAAGATCAAATTGCTGATATTCTTACTAAGGGTCTTACTAGTAATCAACATAATTTGTTATGTAAAAAACTCAACATTGTTGATATGTTTAAGAAGGTATCAGTTTTCTCTAAGAAATGAGTTATAATCTTGAGGGAGGATGTTATAAATATAAGGGTCAATTTATAACTCATTTATTCTGCAGGGTGTAAAAGGTAACTTTCTTTCTTTTATCCTCTTTTGTTAGTTTGTTATATGTGCAGGGGCTATTGTGAAAATTGAAGATTAGGGTTATATAAATAACCCTTTATCCCTCAGTCGATCAATCAATTCATTCATTCTATATCTATATTTTCTGTATTCGTTTCTCTCTGTATTGTTCTTTGTTCTTTGTCTTCATCAACATTGAGTTGATATTATTATTGAGTCTGTATTTGTTTCTTGTTTGTATTTAGGATCACACACAGTTGTGGATGATCCCAGTCCTTTAGAATCGCACACGATTGTGGACGATTCATCATCGAGTCTGTATTAGGAGTTTTGAGTTGATTAATCAAAGTCTGAGTTGATTCGGTATATTTTGTGGTTGATCTCATATTTTTACAGTTTTCTTATATATTCGTTGTTTATGTAGATCCAATCCGACCCAACCCCTTCCATGTTTCTTTTATGTTCAATTTGTTATCAGACACGTGTGATTTCTGATGTTAGATCTGTCACTAGGTACCATACTACCATGTGGTACCAAGTTGGTAATTGGGCTAGGCTGATACCCATTTCAATTCCTTTTCAATCACTCAAAAGTCAAAACTATCCCTTTCAATCTTTGTTTTGTATTATTTTATTACTATTTAATAAAATATTGAAATTTAAATAAAAAAATTTAAAAATAAGATGGGAGATGACGAGAGATGCATTTCTTATTAAAGATATATAAAAGATGGAAGATGAATGAAAGATGACTGTTGTGGAAAAGACAGAGTATGAAAAATGAAAAACGAGGATGAATGCATACCCAGCCTCCCCTAACGATCGAGCTTCATAAGTTTGTTCAAAAGTACTTACACACTAAAAGGTTTTCCTATGACTTCACTGGTCTGGTTTTAGCTTTTAAAACATCCTATGCATGTTCTTGTTCGTTTCGGATTTCTTTGATTTTCTAAAATGGATTGAAGAGGAGTGAAAATGAGAAGTGAATCCACAACCTTTGGTAGCCACTATTTTTTTTTATAGTTTAATAAATGCTTAAATAATAAGTTGATTAAAGAAAAAAATGTGATAAACAAATGAAAATGTATTATTAATACAGGTGTATCAATTTCAAATCAGTTTTAAGAGTGACGAATTAAATTTGATGCTAAAAAATAGAAGTAAAAGCTAAACTGTTATAGAGCTCACCATAAGAAACCCTTAGACTGTAGTCTACGAACCTGGGCGGATAATGCCCCCTATGTTCTCAAAAATGCTTCTAAATGTTAGTGTCTTTTTATATTAAAAATCATAAGGTTTTAGTTTTTTAGGTAGGCATGCCCTCGTTCTAATTTTTGGATGCCCTCAATTTAACAAGCCTTTACATAGAGTAATTATTGTTATGGACTTCATTTTGTATGTCGAATTACTGATAATTTGTTATTTTGGTTTTACTTGTTGAGTTTTTTTACTAATAACATTGAAATAATTAGCTGTTCTCAATTACTTTTTTGTTTATTTCTTTTTGAACGACAATATATATCTTACTCCTACAATATATCATCAATAAAGTTTTTTTTATCAACTCCTATTTGAAAACCGTAAAGCCAACTACAATGAAATAGAAAATTAAAATCAAAACATAGAATGTCAAAATTTTACGATTGATGTCATTCATACTATAAAAAGAAGTTCTTTGTTAAAATTATAACCACAACCTATATATCACTTATTGAATCTTAATTCAATAATCAACCACAAACATACGAACCTGATCTCAATCAGATTACCAAAACATCAACCACCACAGCTACTCTGTTGTGGTTCTATTATCTAGAATGATAATAGTTCTATTACAAGTATCGAAATAATACCAGAAACTATGAATATATGAATGAATATATTGAAAGAAGAATAGCAGCAGTTATCGACTTGAATGATTGATTAACCCTAAAAAGGGTTAAGACTTCTTTATATACTCCAGCCACTTTCCCTTAATTGCAAACTGCACCTCTCACTTTATCATCTTGCCACTTTGAGTCCAAAACTGTAATACCTGCATCACAAGTTCTAAACACACAAGTTTAGTCCCTGGATTTAATAACCAGATTAAGACTACAAGAATATATAAATTTAACACCCCCCTTTAGTCTTATTCTGGAAAATGTCCAACAATTTGAGTTTAGAACACAAAAAATTATGTTGTTTTGTATCCAGTGCCTTAGTGAGAACATCTGCAATTTGATTTGCAGAGCCAATCTTCTTAGTACAAACAACACCTTTCAAAAAATTTTCCCTAACAAAATGCAAGTCAATCTCGAGGTGCTTTGTTCTTTCATGGAACACTGGATTTGCAGCTATTTTAAGAGCTGCATCACTATCACAGAAAATGCTAACTGGATTTAAATTTTCACAATTCAAATCCTTTAAAATCTTTAAAATCCAAATAACCTCAGAAGTTACAGAAGCTAGAGCTCTGTATTCAGCCTCTGCTGAAGACTTTGAAATGGTATTTTGTTTCTTGCTTTTCCAAGAAACTAATGATCCACAAAAAAATACACAATATCCAGATACACATTTTCTGCTTACTACACATCTAGCCCAGTCTGCATCAACAAAAGCCTCAATAGAAATAGAAGAAGACTTAGATATTAAAATACCCTTACCAGGTGAGCTTTTAAGATATCTTAAAAGCTTTAAAGCAACCTGCAAATGTGACCTTAAGGGAGAATGCATAAACTGGCTCAAACAATGGATAGTGTAAGAGATATCTGGTCTAGTTGTTGTCAAATATATCAGTTTACCAATAAGCTTTTGGTACTCTGTTATATTTGTCAACAATGGATCATTTTCAGAAGGAGAAAAATATCCAGGAGGAAGATCCATATATACATCTTCAAGTAGATCACCATATAAGAATGCATTATTAACATCAAGTTGATATAAACTCCAATTATTTTGAACTGCCAAAGTTATCAAGCATCTAACAGTGACAATTTTAACTACAGGAGAAAAGGTCTCCTCATAATCAATACCAATCTTTTGATTATAACCTTTAGCAACAAGTCTAGCTTTATATCTTTCTATTTCACCATTAGACTTATACTTAATTTTATAAACCCATTTACAACCAATAGGTTTCCTACCTACAGGTAAATCAACAAGAGTCCAAGTGTTATTTCTATACAAAGCTTCCATTTCAATATTCATAGCTTCATTCCAACAATCATGTTTTGAAGCCTCAAAGAAAGAGTTAGGTTCAGTGCTTTTTATATTAAAAATCATAAGGTTTTAGTTTTTTAGGTAGGCATGCCCTCGTTCTAATTTTTGGATGCCCTCAATTTAACAAGCCTTTACATAGAGTAATTATTGTTATGGACTTCATTTTGTATGTCGAATTACTGATAATTTGTTATTTTGGTTTTACTTGTTGAGTTTTTTTACTAATAACATTGAAATAATTAGCTGTTCTCAATTACTTTTTTGTTTATTTCTTTTTGAACGACAATATATATCTTACTCCTACAATATATCATCAATAAAGTTTTTTTTATCAACTCCTATTTGAAAACCGTAAAGCCAACTACAATGAAATAGAAAATTAAAATCAAAACATAGAATGTCAAAATTTTACGATTGATGTCATTCATACTATAAAAAGAAGTTCTTTGTTAAAATTATAACCACAACCTATATATCACTTATTGAATCTTAATTCAATAATCAACCACAAACATACGAACCTGATCTCAATCAGATTACCAAAACATCAACCACCACAGCTACTCTGTTGTGGTTCTATTATCTAGGAGCTTGTTTAAGTCCATAAAGAGACTTATTTAACTTGCACACCCTTTTTTCAGAAGGAGAAAAATATCCAGGAGGAAGATCCATATATACATCTTCAAGTAGATCACCATATAAGAATGCATTATTAACATCAAGTTGATATAAACTCCAATTATTTTGAACTGCCAAAGTTATCAAGCATCTAACAGTGACAATTTTAACTACAGGAGAAAAGGTCTCCTCATAATCAATACCAATCTTTTGATTATAACCTTTAGCAACAAGTCTAGCTTTATATCTTTCTATTTCACCATTAGACTTATACTTAATTTTATAAACCCATTTACAACCAATAGGTTTCCTACCTACAGGTAAATCAACAAGAGTCCAAGTGTTATTTCTATACAAAGCTTCCATTTCAATATTCATAGCTTCATTCCAACAATCATGTTTTGAAGCCTCAAAGAAAGAGTTAGGTTCAGTGCTTTTATTTAATTGAGCCACAAAACATTTATTCTCTAAAGATAACTTAGAATAATTCACAAAATTTTCTAAACCATACTTACAATTGCTTTTCTTAGACAAGTTATTGTAATTAGGTTTAACAGAAGAAGACCCAACAATATAATCTTTATACTTGATAGGCATAACAGAATTTCTATCAGACCTTCTTAATTCAACCACATTATCATTATGATCTCCAACTAAATCATCACCCTCAGAATTATTCAAGTTTTCCTCAGTGGCTGCATTACTTCCATTCTCACTGGTAGACACTACTGGATCATGATGTTGAAGAGGTGAATCCTCATCATTACTTGAAGATCCAGAAGTACTTCCAGAGTGAGAGGAAGAGTTGCCATGCCTACTAGGATTGTTATTGTCTCCTTCATCATCATAGGGATCATTAGGGTAGTTGTCAAAATCATGCTTATTGTCAAAAAAATTCTTATGATTAATGTTTTTTATAAAACAGTGTTCATTATTCTCACAAATTTTCTGTTTGAAAGGAAAAATATCTTCAAAAAATTTTACATCTCTAGAATAAACAATTTGTTTATTTTCAAGACTAAAAAGTTTATAACCTTTCTGAGTACTAGCATAACCAAGTAACACACATTTTTCAGACTTATTAGCAAATTTATCATGAATATTTAAGATTTTAGCATAAGCAAGACAACCAAAAACCCTTAAATGAGTTAAAGAAGGAGGTTTTTTAAAAATCAATTCAAAAGGTGACTTCCCATTCAAGACAGAAGATGGCAATCTGTTAATCAAATAAGTGGCAGTTAGAACACTTTCAGTCCACATATTCAAAGGAATCCCCCCTTGAAAAAGAAGGGATCTAGCAACATTAAGAAGATGTCTATGCTTTCTCTCAGCCACTCCATTTTGTTGTGGAGTATAACTTAAAGATGTTTGATGCAAGATTCCTTGTTTTTCACAAAAGCTTTGAAACTGTTTATTAACAAATTCTCCTCCATTATCACTTCTCAAAATCTTTATCTTTTTATCAAATTGAGTATTAATCAAATTATAAAAGATAACAACAGAATCAAACACTTCACTTTTATTCTTCAGTAAGTATACCCAAACAGCCCTTGAGTAATCATCTACAATGGTAAGAAAATATTTAAAACCATCTCTACTAGTCACTTTATAAGGACCCCAAACATCTAAATGTATCAGATCTCCCAAACCAGTAGTTTTATGATCACTAAGAGGAAAAGGTTTTCTAACATGTTTAGCCTTTTGACAAGTTTCACAAACAGAAGTAACATCACTTTTATTTAAAGACAAATCATTTTTTAAAACATCTAAAGCTTGGTCAGCAGGGTGACCAAGTCTACAATGCCAAGTATACCTAGACAAATAGCATTTAGAATTAGACATACAAGTTTTAATCCTATTACCTTTGTTATCATCAAAGTAATAAAGTCCATCATACTGTTTACCAATCCCCAAGACCTTCCCTGCCCTCAAATCCTGGGATAAAAAATAACAGTTTATCTCATCAAAAGCCACAATCAATTTACTATCTCTAGCAATTTTATGTATTGACATAAGACTCACACAGTATTCAGGAACAACCAAAACATCAAACAAAGTTATTCTATCAGTTAACACCATATCTCCAATTTTAGTAATATATGTTTCAGTTCCATTGGGATGAGTAACTTTGATTTTCAAATGAGATATATCAATAACATTAATAAGAAACTTTTCTGAATGAGTCATATGTTGGTTTGCACCAGAATCACAGATAAGCCTTTTTATGATAAGTTTTGCATGCATTTTACTATTTGAACAAAAAAACCTTCTGAAGTTTAGGTTAAAAATCTTACTTTTATTCATAATAGTACCTGCCATATTGGCTTGTACACTCTTTCCATTTTCAGAATTTCCTTTGATCAAAGAAACCAAAGTAGCAAACTGTTCATCTGTAAAACCAGTGCTAGAAGAAGGTAAACCAGAAGTACATTTTTCAACAGAATTATTACTAGAAACATTTTTTCCTTTAAAACCTTGTCCAAACTTCTTTTTACCAAAATTAGCAGGATAACCAATGATTTTAAAACACTTATCAACAGTATGGCCATTAAAACCACAATGATCACAAACAACAGAACTGCTAGCATTAGTACTTCTTTTATCATACTGATTATAGTTAGATACAGATTTTGAATTTTGAGACTGAAACCTTTGAACATTAGATTTAGAAGGCACATTAGAAGCAAAAGCAGAAGTAGCAGATTTATGAAGTACACCAGAACTATTACCAGAAGCAATTAACCTATGTGACTCTTCACTAGAAATAATAGCATAAGCACTTCTTACATCAGGTAATGGTTCCTTAGTTAAGATATTACTTCTAATTTGCATATAAGAATCATCAAGTCCCATTAAAAACTGCATTAACTTTATTAATTAATTATGTTTCTTAAAATCTTGAGCAGCATGACAAGTACATCTAGGCAGTTTAACAAGTGCATCAAATTGTTTCCACAGAGCATTCAACTTATGATAATATTCAGCTAGAGTAGCACCATTTTGAGACAAAGAATTAATTTTATGATGCAGATTAAAAGTAACAGAACCATCAACTTTGTCATAAGTTTCTTTTAATTCTTCCCAAACATGTGAAGCTCTTTTTGAAAAAATTTGACCAAGAAACAACTCTTCAGAAACAGAATTAAGAATCCAACCTAAAACAACAGCATTAACTCTATCCCATTGTCTGCCTAAAATTTCATCAGTATTTGACCTTCTACAAGTACCATCAATGAAACCAGTCTTATTTTTACCTTCTAGAGCAAGTAACATAGCACAAGACCAGACAGAATAATTTTCAGTTCCTTTAAGCTTGATAGATACAACAGTCAAAGAAGCAGAATCATTAGGATGCAAATGAAGTGGATGACTTACATCAAGTTTACTTATCTTAGTCACATTATCATCACTTAACTCAGAATTTTCAGACTCATAACCATAACCAAAATTTCTAGCATTATCATCATCCATTGTAGCAAATAGATCAAACAACAATCAAGAACACTTAAGAACAGTTAATCTCAATTAACAGCAACACAACAAGTAATTAATCTCAATTAATCACAACAGATAACAAAAACAAAATAAGATATATATATATATATATATATATATCTTGAAAATAAATCTTATCTCCCAAAAGTGTCAGGGACAGGATTCCTTGCCTCTCACGGAGGTAGGTCAAGTTTAACACAATTGTTTTGAATGAGATTAAGATAACAAAACAATTTTTTTATTTATAAAACAATAGAAATATAAGAGATAGGGAAAGAAAGTGCAAACAGCGCTTTATGACGAACAAAAGAAGGAACCCTACTAATTATTGATTCACTTAGTCAACAATTAGCAGGATCTGAACAATACTGAAATTCTGCAGCGGAAATAACCAGGAGATTAGGTTTATTCTCAAATAAACCTAAAATAATCTTCACAAGAAAGAAACTCGATCAGAAACCCTAACCCTAATTTTTTAAAAAAAAAATAAATTAGGGTTCCTTAAACCATTAGATCCAAAGAATTAAACGGTGATCAAATGATCATACACCGTTCTCAAAACACAGATCTAAACAAAGAATCCCCAAATTCGAAGAAACCCTAAATCGGAGAAAATTATTATTAAATCAATTTTAATTCGATTAAACACGATTACGTTTCGTAACCTGGCTCTGATACCATGTTAAAATTATAACCACAACCTATATATCACTTATTGAATCTTAATTCAATAATCAACCACAAACATACGAACCTGATCTCAATCAGATTACCAAAACATCAACCACCACAGCTACTCTGTTGTGGTTCTATTATCTAGAATGATAATAGTTCTATTACAAGTATCGAAATAATACCAGAAACTATGAATATATGAATGAATATATTGAAAGAAGAATAGCAGCAGTTATCGACTTGAATGATTGATTAACCCTAAAAAGGGTTAAGACTTCTTTATATACTCCAGCCACTTTCCTTTAATTGCAAATTGCACCTCTCACTTTATCATCTTGCCACTTTGAGTCCAAAACTGTAATACCTGCATCACAAGTTCTAAACACACAAGTTTAGTCCCTGGATTTAATAACCAGATTAAGACTACAAGAATATATAAATTTAACATTCTTTAGGCTCTTTTGAAGACTTATAACGTGAAATCCAAATGGACTCGGGGCACCAAACAGTAAAATTTTGTTTTCACAACATCTTACACATTAAATATTGTTTGTCGCCGTATCGGGTACCATAAAAGTTATTAACATAAAGTTTTAAACATCGCTACATAGTTATAGGTATTGACCGAACCGGGCTAGATAAATGGTTTAGGGATATGTGTGTGGGCCGAATCCAATTTTTTGGCCATATTTCGTTTGATCCAACATATAAAGCGCGTACACTCACAAACACACTCACGTCCCTTCTGGCTTACGTTTTAGGTTTGAAGTATTTATAAAATTATAAACTGTTGCTTTTTTTTACCCTCACAGCCTTCCTTCAGCTTTTTTTTTGTTCTCATAGATTTTGTTATAAAAAGAACCCCTAAGTTAATCTTTTCAAAACCTTACTCTGTTACGGTCAGCTATTCTTCTTTAGCCCTAAATTTTTATAGTTATTGTTTAATTGTATTATCGTGATATTATATTATAATAAGAACTTATCTTTATTATTTATGGAAATTCATCAGATTGAGAAAAGAAAAGAGAAGAAAAATGGAAGAAGAGAGAGAAGAAGTGAAATCATTCAAAGAATTGGGTGTAATTGAAGAATTAATTGAAGCTTGTGATAGTTTAGGCTGGAAAAATCCTTCCAAAATTCAAGCTGATGCTATTCCTCATGCCCTTCAAGGTTTCCTTTTTTCCCCTTTCTTTTCCTTTCTTATATACATATATTGTTGTGTATGATGACCATATTGTTTATTTGCTTATGTATATATAATTGTTTAATCTTTTCAAAACCTTACTCTGTTACGGTCAGCTATTCTTCTTTAGCCCTAAATTTTTATAGTTATTGTTTAATTGTATTATCGTGATATTATATTATAATAAGAACTTATCTTTATTATTTATGGAAATTCATCAGATTGAGAAAAGAAAAGAGAAGAAAAATGGAAGAAGAGAGAGGAGAAGTGAGATCATTCAAAGAATTGGGAGTAATTGAAGAATTAATTGAAGCTTGTGATAGTTTAGGCTGGAAAAATCCTTCCAAAATTCAAGCTGATGCTATTCCTCATGCCCTTCAAGGTTTCCTTTTTTCCCCTTTCTTTTCCTTTCTTATATACATATATTGTTGTGTATGATGACCATATTGTTTATTTGCTTATCTGTATATATAATTGTTGTGTATAATGAATATATATATGTATGTATAGGTAATATCTATTGTTTATCTTTCATCTCTGTATCTATAATTGTTGCGTATAATGAATATATATATGTATGTATAGGTAATATCTATTGTTTATCTTTCATCTCTGTATCTATAGTTTTGAGTATTGATATTTATATAATTTATATATATAGGTAAGGATTTGATTGGTTAGCACAGACTGGTTCTGGGAAAACCGGTGATTGGCTCTGCCAATACTTCAGTCATTATGGGAAGCTCAAGTTCAAGATCGAGCTGCTCCTGCCTTCTTTGCTTTAGTTCTGTCTCCAACTAGGTATGCACTTTTTCATTTGTATATATTTTGTTAATTATTCTTTTTTATGCGGTTTTAAATGTAATGTTTTCATTTTTGTAGGGAACTTGCCATTCAGATTTCTGAGCAGTTTGAGGCTTTAGGTTCTCGCATTCGTGTGAAGTCTGCTGTGGTGAGCTATTACTCGTATGTAAGGCTGGCATAACAGGTCACACGAAACCGGTTAAGACACGAACCTGTTAAGGTCAAACACGAACACGACCTGTTAACTAATCGTGTCATTTTTTTCAAACACGAACACGACACGAAAATTAACAGGTGCACCTGTTAAGACCTGTTAACATATATTTTATAGAATTCTTGACTAATTTAAAAGAAAAAACCTTAACGATACAAAAACTCTTACAAATATCAACTAATACATAAGGATAATAATCCTTACATTACAATAGTTCATAGACATCTTACCTAATACAAATCATATATCATATCATAATATCAATTCTTAGTATTTTATATATATGTATAACCTTAACATGTCTTAACAGGTCCTAACAGGTCCGGATCTGTTAAGACACGAATCTTAACAGGTCTTAACAGGTTCGGACCTGTTAAGACACGAAACATGTTAAGGTCAAACATGAAACCTGTTAAGAACAGGTCGTGTCGTGTTAACAGGTTTCGTGTCAAAATTGCCAGCCTTACTCGTATGCATTAGTAAAAGTCATGTTTTCAAATTTACATATTGTGACCAAAAAGGGTCAATTTAGTTTGTTCGAGGTCTCGGAATTGTCCCTGTCAGCAATAAGATTAGTTGATATGTTTTGTTTGTCATTTTTGTAGCTTGTTGGAGGGGTAGATATGGTACAGCAGAGTATTCTGCTAGGCAAACGACCACATATCATTGTAAGCGTTATTTGCTATTGATCCATATTTAGTTTTCGTTCAGTTTTATTTTCCCACATACTGGTTAGTCTTGTTGAATGATATAAGTGTCCAAACTTTTGTTCACTAGACCCTGCGTGTATTGTTCGCTTGGTACGTCTTATATATATTTCTGTTGGTTCAGGTTGCAACTCCTGGACGTCTTGTGGATCATTTGTCCAATACCAAAGGATTTTCTCTTCGTTCTATTAAGTACTTGGTAAGAACTTGACATACTGTATATATGTTTTGTCTTGGTAAATAGGTTTTATGGTTAGCTTAAGTTCTTTGTTGCTTGAGGATGGTATATTGTTTTGTCTTGGTTGTTAAAAGCATGCCTAGGCTCAGAGACTCACCTGCTCAAACCATGGGTTTTTTCTTGTTCATGCGAGTTATATTTAAGGCACTAATCTAGGTGTAGTGCTTTGGTTACCCTAAACACATTCTGCCCCAAACACATTTACCAAGGCATACTATCAAATTTTACCGCAAATATATTAAATTTGTAAAGTTCTAAAAGTCAGCTAAAATTGAAGTTGGTATATCAATTGTTTTAAGACTACATAATCACTTTATTAAGATGAATTAGAATTTATTTTGAAAAATAGTTTTTGATCTTATTTGATACTTCAAATGATAATAAAGAATTTATATGAACAAAAATTGTTCACAGGTCATCCAACTTACCGAACCAGATCTGTTTGCACTCATAGTGCAAAAAACCTCGTTAACCCTTGCACTCAAATAACCCTGTTTATGCACATGGAGATTAAAAACTTTACATGTTTAGACAGGTTAACCTAGCTGCCCAATCCACCAATATTGCCACACCTAGAAGGTTAGATAGTAGAAAGTAAAAAGCTTGATTGATGAAATTGTTTAGCTCACCAAAAACAGGCTCTACTAAATTTTGAATATATTTTGTATGATAGAAGATGTAGCAGCCCACGCTTTGATGTTGACTTAAAAGCAATACATAAACAAAAAAGAACTAAAACACAACTTATCAGGACCAACAGGTATTCTTTAGTTATAAGCCTAAGACCACTCCAGTTATTGGTAGGAACATATGACTTAACAACACAGATACTTTTTAGTTGTAAGTTCGAATCTTTGCGGCCAACATGACATTTTAATTAGCTTATAAGTTCTTGTGTGTAATATAAGTAAGTATAAGAATGATATGTTTAGGGAAAAGACAGTAGGAACTCATATGCCATTTCAAGCCTTTAATGACAGTTGCTTCTACATAGGATACACATGTTAAGCATAGGTTTGTATGTTTTAGGTCTTATTTTTAACAGGTCAATTGGAAAATTGAATAGAAATTTAAAAAGTCAAATAGCTACAAAATAAGTTGAATTATAAATTTGTAACTTAATTTATTAAACCGCGTGAATATTTATTTCTTTAACTGATTATATTATCATCACATTAATCTAACTTTTGTACTCATTTGACAATAACTATTTTTTAGATAACTAAAATTTTTAGCACTTTTTTTTTTGTCAGGTTGAGATCACCCACTCAATTTTGACGTATACAACTTTTTGATTTGATTCTGTTTAATGATTCAAAGAATTTAACTTATGTACTCATTTGACAATAGCTAATTTTTTAGAATTAAAATTTTAAGCAATTTTTTTTGTCAGGTTGAAATCACCCACTCTATTTTGACGTATACAACTTTTTGAGTTGACTCTATTTAATGATCAACATAATAATTACTTATACACGCACTCATTTTTGTATCTGCTTCCTTTCATGCGCTTCACATTCATGTTGGCAGAGTTTATGTCTGTGGCTTGTGCCCAGGCTACACCTTAGTGTATCTTGAAGAACTTTGATTTCTATTATGTTGTTGACTTTATGTTATAAACAAACTTAATCATACATCACTTGCCATAACAGGTCCTAGACGAGGCTGATCGGTTGTTAAATGAGGATTTTGAGAAATCACTTGATGATATTCTTAATGCCATTCCTCGTGAACGGCGAACGTACTTGTTTTCTGCTACCATGACTAAGAAGGTATGAACCATGTACCGTGTGTTTTAAAACCTCGTCCACATGGTTAGGTTTTGAGACATCATTTTCATAGTTGTCAAAGGCGTGCTTCCCTTGCACCTAGGTGCAAAAAGCAGGTGAGGCCCATCCTTAAGGCCTGATATCCTAGGCCCAAGTCCCACTAATTGTATGAACCGCAGTTTACAATTTTCAATATAAATAAACCCTTCGTTCCAGAGAAAAAATCACGTATATTATGGGGATATCACAATAAAATCTTTGTTCTAAAATTCACTGGGTATATATCATTATCATCGATATCATCATTCATCAACTATTCTTCATTCAATTAAAAGGTAAGGTTTCTTCTATTTTTATATTATTAAGACTCCTCTGCTATTTTATATACTCTCTTTAGTTGAAATTTATTTCATTATTATTTGTTAGAGACACTAAAATTGTATATACTCTTCTGCGCTTTTTTTCTTTCCGGCCCGCGCTTTTTTTGCGCCTCTCGTCTAGGCCCCATTTCGGGTCATTGCGCTTTGAGTTCGCTTTCGCCTTTGACAACTATGATCATCTTAAACGAAAATTGCCCTTGTTGGTAGAGTTCTTCTGTCAGTCTATGTCCATCAGAGCAAGAGAAGTTTATATTGCTGATATGTCTGAACATTGCAGGTGCAAAAGCTGCAGAGAGCATGCTTAAGAAATCCTGTCAAGGTAAAGAAAAAGAACACTAATACAAAGTTCAATTGTTCCAACTTCTGAACATTTTTTGTGTTAATTTATTCTTAATATTTTGTCAGATTGAATCAGCGTCCAAATATTCTACAGTCGACACCTTGAAGCAACAATTTCGTTTTGTACCGGCTAAGCATAAGGTTTGTAACCAGATACTAGAATACAGTTGTATCTTTACCGTGTTTCTAAATATAAAAATTTTATGTCCACAGGACTGCTATCTTGTGTATATCATGAATGAAAAGTCTGGAAGTACGTCAATGGTTTTCACGCGGACGTGTGAAGCCACCCGTCTTTTAGCTTTGATGCTTCAGAATCTTAAATACCGGGCTATTCATATATCTGGACAGATGTCCCAGGTACGGTTTTGACTTTTAAAAAGTGTTACTCTCTGCTCTTTCTTTTTTCTAATCTGTAAACGTTGTCAATTCAGGATAAAAGACTGGGTGCCTTGACTAGATTTAAGTCCGGAGAATGTAATATTCTTATATGTACCGATGTTGCTAGCAGAGGCCTCGATATTCCATCAGTTGATATGGTCATTAACTATGATATCCCCACGAACTCAAAGGTAAATATGGCACTATGATCTTTTGTAGAATGCTATTGACACTTGGAATGTTTGGTGAATTGTTATATGGGATTTCAGGATTATATCCACCGAGTAGGAAGAACTGCTCGTGCGGGGAGATCCGGGGTTGCTATATCATTGGTGAATCAATACGAGCTGGAGTGGTATATCCAGATTGAGAAACTTATCGGTAAGACTGCTAGTATATATGATATTTTCAACCCGTTTTATTTGGGTTTTGTTGCATCTCTAACTGGTAAAATTAAAGAGAATGGCTTGAAAATTTTGTTCAAATATCACCCTGTGTCTATTTTAATGCATAATACTTCTTAGATCACTTTTCCAAAAATGTTATCATTGATATAAGTTATGGGCCATAAAAGATGCCTGCTTCTGACCTTGACCTTTTTTGACCCAACTTGTTGCCTTCACCACTTTTACCCACTACTAAAGCCTATTTGCATGGAAGTTATGGCTTATATGTCTAAACTTTGACAACTTTCATCATTGATTGGTTCAGGAAAAAAGTTGCCAGAATTTCCAGCCCAAGAAGAGGAAGTTTTGCTATTCTTGGAACGAGTCTCAGAAGCCAAACGCTTATCAGTCATGGTAAAAAATTGAGCTGTTTTTTATTTTCAGAGTGCGTAGCTTTTTAAGGTGTTATTAAGTTTGTCTTTATCTATGATTTTTGTAGAAAATGAAGGAAACGGGAGGCCATAAAAGAAAAAGAGGGGGTGATGGAGAGGAAGAGGTCGAAAAGTTTCACGGGAAGAACAAAAAGTCGTCAAATAACAAGTCAAATCGACGACGATAAGTGAAGATCATGCATCAGAATTTTGGTTTTATCTTTTGCCTTTCCATTTTCTTTAATTCAGTTGGCTGTGTAAATTTAAAAGATTTATGAATTCCTGCAACTGATTTAGGATCTTAAGTTCTTAACAACTGTTAAGCCCGTTCCATTTATTCTGAATATTTATAACTGTGTTTTTATTCAATTTGAGTTCGCTGCTCACAGGCAAAGCAAACCACTTCTAAGCTTCTCTTATCAGTTTGAGTTTAACACACTAATCTTGTAGTAATTGTTTTTTGTAGCTTTAGAAGCAAGATACCCATGTGGCTTAACGAACGGGAACTTAACAAATTGGGTGCAGAGATAATATAAACATTTACATTCACTGAAGAAAGTAATCAAATCAAGGAAAAAGGATAAACTCTTGATAATTGAAACACAAACTTCGTTATGTACTTATGTTCCTTTATTGCCAAAATATACCTTGGTAAAATAAAAATGACCTAAATTCACACTCCAAAGTGATTTACATAAGTGATTTTGGTAAAGATTTTTGTTGGAAGTTCTTTCTTACAATAATTATAATAGAAACCAAATAAGTGGTTTAATGACATTGGTCAAAGGTCCGATCCTTACTCTTTATAACTCTTTATAAGGTCAGATGTCTTTTTGTTTTTTTAGATAAAATATGAGAGTAGTCTCTCTAGTCTCTACCTTAAATAGGGACACCTGTCCAAATCTCAATTTCCTCCATACACCATCGTAGATAGTTTTGGGACGAAATACGGAGTGTTAGTTGTTTTCGTTTAGACCATTCTCATTCACAACCCAACCCAACAATACTATTCATTAAAAAACTACTTCTCTCTCTTATATCCATCCAACCCAACTAAAACCAATTTTTACACTCTCATTAACAACCCAACCAAAGTCTATTTTTTACTATTAAATAAACTCAACTTTACACACCCACTAAATAAACCTATATCCACTTAACATCACTGGAATATTAAAGAAATACCCAACTATCAGTTGGTCAGCCAAACAAGTCGTGTGAAAAGTAGGGAATCTAAATGGGCCCTACCTATTATAACCAACCAACCGAACGAAAGAAATAAAATGCCGATGGGGATGGCCTTAACAATCATTATAGTAACGTGGCCGAAGTGGAACAAGGACGATGACAAATATATAAAGAAGGTAATAGACTAATGGAAATTTTTTTATTGGCTACTGATAAGCAATAATTATATAGACTTTTCCCGCACTAGTTTCGGCCATTTTATAGTCATTTGAGTAAACTTATGATACTTAATAGCTTGGATATGTGATTTCAGGTTCATTGCACGTGGCATGAAGGAAAACGTCAAGAAAGGTGATAAAAGACTTAAAGGAAGATAAACAATGGTTCGATGAAGGATCGGGTCGAGATTCAAGACTTGACACATGAAGCTTATAACCATGTGTTAGTATTTTGAGCATAACTTCTTCATCCGGACTCCGTTTCTGACGAATAAGCTGGCCACGGAATCGTGAGAGAAAGATATACAACTTTTGTGTTCGCACTGAAGACCAGCGCCGCTGGTATCTCCAACCAGCACCGTTGGTGAGGTCGGTTCAGATATGAACTTTCTGAAAACCTATAAATACCCCCCTAAACCCTAAGATACGAACACCACTTATTGTACACGACTTTGGGGGCTGTTCTAGGGTACTTTCATCAGATCCAAACCCACGTAACATCACCATATCACACGAGAGATCAGACATCAATTCTCTTCAATATTATCATCATTCAGATTTATATTTCACTGTCGGTACAATATGTTCTCATATATTATTGATTGTGATCTTACTTTGAACATAAATAGCTAGATATTTAATCATCTATTAAGATAAAGTGACATAATTATGTTACGGTTATATTTATTATTGTGACTGCAGCTAGTGTTTTGTCGTGATCTTAACGCATTGATTTCTTATAATTTATTATTGTCTTGTTGATCGTATGATTGTGTTTTTAATGGTATTAGATGCATGATTATATGATTTTGATTGTTTGGTAAACAATTGCTTGATTCATGGTATGATAAAGTACAAGATAAAATTAATAGGAATCTACGTGTTAATAGTTTGGTAAACTAGGAGACAAAATTATTAGTGTTTTAATCTATGCAGCCTAAACATGTTATTTATCTGAGTCAAAGTAGATGATGTTTTAGTTATTATTGTTTAATTTCGTGTTTCCTCGCTAGACCAAGCGGTTGGACACATCTCTGCTTTGCTTTCTTGTTTTCTTCAGTAGTTAATCTTATTTGTTACAAAACACACAACCAATCTTAGTATTACTTAATCTTGCTTAGTTCTTAAACATAGTCCCTGCGAACGAACCTGATCTTACCATTAGCTATACTACAAACGAACGGGTCCACTGCCCGTAAGTGTGTGTTTAGTTTGGTATTTCCTTGGTTTTATAAATTTAAAATTAACTGCTTTTCATTATACACAAACGACACATCAGCTACACTTTTTAGTTCTTACAATAACTATGAGGTTGATGTACAACATCCCCATATTAACAATACGATATTCCTAATCTCCCATCGGCCCAAAATACGTCATCTTGTTCATTTCCTTACTATCAAGCCGGTATCTTTTGAAGCTCTAAACCATTAGCCTAATTTTTGTCTTTTTTTAATATGTCATCTTGTTCATTTCATGTCAAAACGAATATAAATAATACATATATAAGTACGAATTTTTTTGGCAAATAAAGTCAAACTTCAAGTTGTGTAATCTTGTCATTTTAGATTCCCAAAATTATCGTATTTTTTTATTAAAATAAAAATATGCATGACATATATGAAATGATACGACCCCACTTTTTTTACTTATATAAATAATACTCCTAAATAATTACTCGTATATACCTTATGTTTGAATTTGAATATGTGTTAATGTTAATTTGACATTTTAGATATGATCATAAGTTCATAACTCTATCATATTTCATGGGAGATATGTTTAAACATTATACACAAAAACTTCATATAACTAGTACATATATAATGAAGTTATATATATAATGAGGTATGTCGCTTTTAATCTAAAGTCATATTCGTAACCTTAATTATATGTGACCTTATCGGCCGAAGTGCCGAACTCATCTAATGTAGATTATTCAAACATAATGAAATTTTTTATTTTAATAAACTCTCTAACGACCGTCTCTCTATAGAAAGTTTCTTTAAATCTGAGATCCAAAGATCTCATTCTGAAATCGAAGTTATTCTCTTCGGCTTGGCTTCTTCTTCTCATCGAGAATTTTTTTTCAACGGTTAGTGTTAAGTCGGAGGTATTTCAGGAATGGGCCGTAAAGATTCTCTAACGTTGAAAGCAACTTTATAGGTAAGTTGAAGGATTTTGACCGTTGAATAAAAGTCAAAAATTAAGATTCAAAAATCATTTTTGAATCTTGAATCTTGATTTCAATCCTTCTTGATACCACCTTTGGATAAGAATAAGAGTGTCTACATCTTACTTCTCCATATCCTACTTATACCCGAAATTAATTAAATATCGCTATTGTTGTTGTATTATAGTAGTTACTAGATTTTAGACCCGTGTCCAATACTGGACACGAGCTTATGACATGAGTTACAAATATAAGTTGGGTCGTCCATGCCAATGTGTTATGTTACAGACAAATATTACGATAATGTATTTTTTATTTAATAGTGAAATAATTTAGATGTGTACCTCTCGATATATAATTGATTGGGACTTCATATAATGATGAACCATATTTTTTGGGTTACCTTCTCTTACATCTGCTATATGCTAATTAATTTTTCGTTTTTTGGGTTTCTGTTTCTCATTAAGATTTCTTGAATTGTTGTTCATATTGTTAATGAGTTTGTGTAAGTGTGGATGTTGAAATTTAAGTTTGACAAATTGAAAAAAAGATATGAATCGTAATATAGAAGAAGATTGTTTGGTGGTAACGTTTTTAAGGAATTGATAAATATAAGCTTATAGTATTACAATTGTAGACAATCTAAAGTTTGCTTATCAGAATATACATCGTATGTATAATCAATTAAAGATTGTTAATATTAATATAATTATAATTTTTCCCTTAAGATAATAATAGAATTATTATATTTTAATATTAATTAAATCACAATTGTAGATATGTTACTGGTTGTATACACACATTCACATGAAACTATATAATTTGCTTTAAAAATAGCTCATCAGCTGCGTAAAAGATCTACTCATATGGGCTTGTATTTATGTTTTTTCTAATTTTTTTAATATCTATATTATTGTAATTTGTAAAAATATTTTTATTTGATATAAAATAAAATTAAAAATTAAAAAGAAGAAAGAAATTAAAAAGGAAAAGGAAAATGAGTATTATCCTAATCAACTGACACGGATTGTTTATAATCTTAATATATACTAAAAGACAACTGACCTAACTCAATTGACCAATCACAGCCTTCAATTTCTCAAAATTAATTAAATCAACACATGTCTAAATTAATTACATTTTTTGGTTTTTCCATCACCAATTTACACTTTAACCCAATCTAAAAATAATTAATACTTTATTGCATAATGTTATCTAATAACAAAACATAGCACATTTAGATTAATACGAACTAATATTTATATCAATATTTTATTTTATATATGTTTAATACAAATCACAACACACGAAATCAATGAAAACCCCACGAATTAGCTGCTACCTTTATTATTCTTAACAACCATGGCTAACGAAAATAAAAATACTTTTAAGCAAAACATCAATGAGAACTCGGTCAATTGTGTAATCAAAGTTAAGATATTGTTTATCTGGAATAGTTTGTATAAAAGAAACCCTACTACACCAATTCAACCTTGATATTCAGTATTAAGATTTGAATATCTCAATTCCTTTCTATGTATACTTTTACATTTAACGTATAAGTATTTTTTTTGTTCAATATACTAATTCTTATATTGATAATGTTGTAAAACCCGTGTATTTGACACGGGTCTAAAATCTAGTATTTTAAAGATAAGATATATTATTAAATTGTAGTAAATATAAATTAAGTATTTAGGGCTAAAAAGTGTAAATTATTGATGGAAAACAAAAAAGTGTAAATTAGTGAGACTTTTTCTACGAATATTAATATAATAATATATTTGGATAATGATTATTAGAAATTTTAATTTATAATTAAACTAAATGATGACATAAGCGAGAGTCAATTTGATGAAATTGAGCGATATGATTGGTCAATAAGTTATTAGTTCAACTGTCTTATAGTATATATTAAGATTAAGATTAAGATTGGGAGCATATACCACCTGATTTACATTATCTACTTGTATATATTTAGCTTAGGAAATGGAAAACTATTTATGTTATATACTTGTGTAACGTAGTTCTTTGAATCATATCATATCTATCATGTTTCTATCCCACCTTTTAAGCACAAATAACACAAAAGATTAAAATTTCCATGAGTCATTATTATTCTCCCTATCTCCTTAATTGATGTTTCAAAAGTAATGTATTAATGAAATAATTTACAAAAACAACCCTTTAACTTCTAAATTAAGTACGTGACTTACAAAACCAACTTAATATGAGATTGATATTATTGATCAATATATTGGATTTTGATTCTGTCAATTTAAGCTAGAACAAAAGGTGATCATATCGATCGATGAAGACGAATTAAAGCTGTTTTGATGGGGTGTCCCATGTATGTATGTCTTGTATATATATTTGCTAACGACTTCGCCCGACATATGGCACATGACAATCATTTTTTATGCGAGTTGGCTCTGTTATTCCTCTTGATGATTCCCTAATTAAGATACAGCAAAATATCATCATCGCCATCACGACAGATATAAAAACCTTACAAAAAAAGACAATGTACAAAATTCTTTTATTTTTTTAGAAAAAAGGAAAACTAAAATCCCATATATTAAAAAAGGATAACGAGAGCCGGCCATATGCATTTTCCTAACTAACGCCAAGATTATAATTTCCCTATATCGAAGTTTTGACACATCGGAATCAGCTGGATGCCTGACTTTGATCATGTTTAACAAAAATAGATATAGACGCACAACGTAACAGCCTCGACGGAACAACAGTTGTACCAATTAACTGAAAATATATATGCGCGCAGTACCTATCTATTGAAGAGCGTATAGCTTCATCCTTTTGTAGAACCTTTCCAAATCATCATAGTGATATATTTAATTAAAAGCGAATTTGTCCATATATATTAAAAAAAAAACAAAAAATATTTGTATTAATATTATTCAATGAATGTGTAAAACAAAGTATTAATTGCTATCACAAGACACATCTATCAAACCCTTGAAACACGGCATACAAATTCTGTTTTAATTATTATAAAACAAGCTAGGATAGATCATTCCATTGAAAACGATAACGTGAAACTATTATAAGTTTATAACTACGTACGTAATACATGTCGGAATATGAAACACACAGCCTACCTAATTATAATTAATTAAATCATCAACAAATTAAGCTAGCTAGCTAGCACCAAAACTATAACTCTTATGACGTACTAGCCGGACCTATACATCGGCGTACCTAATATCTATAAATTAGTTGAATCGATCGAGCGTTTGCTGTTTTGAAACTGATGCTAGCTAATTACAACGATGGAATAATTGAACTAACTTATGAGCAAAACTGAACGCTAATACATGATGATGATAGAATTACTGTATATAAGAAGATGACAAATAGTAGGTAAATCCATATTATATGTATAATAATTTGATTTGATTTAAGGAATACGTACATGAAAGGAAATATATGATAGATGATGATGGATTAGTGGAAGGTGTTGAATTGAAGACCCATAACAGGAACAGCAAAAGAGGACTCTAACATAAGCCTTTGTTGAAAGGTTTCAAAAGTCCCACCGGCTGCGATTATATCTTTTAAAACCGAATAGTAATACTCTTTTAGCTTCTTCAAGGTGCATGCCTTTTTTATTCTCATCCAATTGGTCCGTATTCGTCTATATATCTTCACTACTAGTAGCAACTGCCTCCTTTTTCCGCCCAGTCTAACTGTTTGCACCTTCCTCTTCTTCTTTTTCATACGTAAAGGCCGCCATATACTTCTCTTGTTGTGGTGGATTATTATTGTACTACACTTGTATATTTCAGTGACACGAACGCTGTGATCGATATCATCGGTTGTGTTTTTAAGGATTAATGAAGCCATGGTTTCTAATGATCGGTTATTTCTTTGCAATGGATGTCTTATAGGATGTCAAGTTTTGGTGTAATTTATAACGCATTTCTTCTCACATGGGGACCGTTTACTCGCTTAGCCTGTATTATCGTGGGCCCTCGTTCCACCACGTCATCCTTTTTTTTTCTAATTTCTGTGAACCCGTATTTTCAAATTTGATTTTGGACCCACCTTACATGATAAACAAACGAATAAGAGTACTGATCTATATTTATAGTCCTAATACCCACCCGTACCATGTACAGATTATCTATATATATATATGTTATACCATTTTTATTTTTTGTATAAAATTTAAAAATTTTAGCCGAGTAAAGTATCAATTTACAAAGTTTTTAATATATTAAACAATAGCTATACCACTTCGTATGTATTGTTTTCAAGTACTGGTGAACTTTGTGTATTATATAAAGAATTGAAATTTTATATTTGCTTATGTTACGTGCATTTGTAATTTATGTCTTCTAATTATAGATTTATAGATTCTCGGCCGTCATGTGTTATCTAAACCCATTTATTATCTTTACAGGTATAGATATTGGGAACGTACCAAATTAGTGTTTAAACATAACCAAAATATACTATGTATAAACCGATCGCAGCTAACTTCTACGTATAAAAGCAATAATAAACAATGATAAAAACACATATTTTGACATGCGTTTGCACTAAATTACATGTATAACAAACATTATGCAACTATTTATACAATACGTAAACGTTATACAAATGTTAGCATACATATATGTATAATCAGAACTATATGGAAATTATAAATTACAATTATGTTACGGATATTAGATAAACAAACATGCATAATTTATTGTGCCTACAACGCAATAATAAAACAATATAAATAAAATAGAGATTTAAGTATATGTGCAATTAAATTAAATGACTAAAAGAAAATAAAATTTAACGACGTGAAAGTAGAACTTTTAAGATTTGTAGAATTAATTAAGTTGCATATTTGATTAATGATAAAAAGATTGCATATTTGATTATTAATGATATAAAATATGTACATAGTACACCCGTAGTATATAAAGAAAAGTAGCTAAATTTTATATATGAGTTGGAGAGGGAGAAGGTTATTAAGATTCGTGAATTGAAAAACTTTCCATAATTATTTACTTAATTTATTTTAGTTTATAAACATATTATAAAATAAAATAACTTAAATTAAGGAGATAATATCTAAAAAATCAAAAGGGACACGTGTCGCGTAAGACTCGTGCCAAGTGTTGCTTAAATAATATTGCAATCCTGTTTTAGTTTATTGGTAGATGTTTGACTATGTTTTTTTTTAAGGAGTGCATCAATTGCTCGAAACAGAGATTTAGCTTATGTTGTTTTAATTGGATTTGTGTTAGAGAACCCCTACCCTCTTAATACCTTGTAGGAGGAAAAACCCCAATTAAACTGCCTAAAAGGCACAAACATTTAATTGAGATAAAACCATGTCATTTCAGTAAGACTCGAACCCGAGTCTTGCATCACTGAGAGACTTGTGTGAATACCTTATGCTATTGAGCTAATTGCTCGTTGGTAGCTATTGGTGTGTATGCTAAAAAGATATTATCTCTACTACATTATAAAGCATTTGTTCCCGCCAAAATTTTCAACTTTTCAACTAAGTTTTTGAAAACCCTACAATGCCCTTATTATTTGTTCACTATTTTAAATATATTTACCTAAAATAACTATAATACCCTTAGAGGAAATCCCAGCAACTCATTTTCATCTCTCTCTTCAAATCTCAACCACTCATTTTTCTTCTCTCCTCATAAATCATTTTATTCCTCTAATTCATTCAAAATCTTTTATCTCAAAAGCCGTACATCGATAAATTATAAAAATTATATGGGTGTTCTTAAAATTTCATGCTCTTTCATTAGAGAGATCATTCGATATACTTTCGACGAATTTTTAAATCCGAGGGCGGAGCCCATACGGCTAAGGCATTTGGCTATCACACTCTATGACATATCACCTCCTATGACTTGTCACACTCTATGACCTATCACACTCTATGACATATCACCCCCACCAACTCACCGCCGCAACGCGCGAGTACCTTATCTCATTATGTACATATTAATATGAATTTATGTTTTAGAGTTATACATTATGTAATTTACATTTAAAGTGGATAATATATGGATCCATTATCAGTTGTCCACCGTCAATACGCAACCAACATGAAAAAGGATAAATCATGGAGTATCAACATATTTAAACCTGTTAACTTTTGCGTTTATGTTGTATAAGGTGTGAGACGTATAATTTATTGATTTGTGAGAATCTTAACGCCGAAACGGCTTAAGAAGGCCCAAACTTATGAATATATGGTATTTCAGTATCCCATGAGACAAGCCCACCTTGGGATGTTAAAATATTTGGGCTTTGGCCCAAGGGCAAGTCTTATCGATAAAGGAATATAATATTATAAAGAATTAATGACATAAATCGTCCCTGTGGTTTACCTAAATAGTCACCTTTCGTTCTTTAAAATTAAAAACCTCAAGGACAGTCCTTTATAGGAGGAAAAGGATCAAGTTTGGTCCTTTGACTTGTTGACCGTCAACTCTCTCCCGTTAACACCCCCACGTGCCTCTCACGTGAGGGGTATTACAGTCTTTTAATAATGAAAGGACCATTGGTGAATATTTTTCTTCTCTAATTAAAAAACCTTAAATTATCCCAATTTTCTATTTCATCTCCAATCTAAAACCTAAAACTCAAATATAAATATAGAACAAAGAAAAGCAGATCTACTCATAAACAAATCAGATCTCTCCACCCATCCCAAAGTTAGACCATCGCCACTGCCACATTAGACCACCGCCACTGCCTCTCAAAGTTATTCATGGAAGAAAAAAGGAAGAACAAAGTGACTTTTGGAAGTGATTTTGCTACTTGATTTCCCCACTCGTGCCACTACTTCCTTATCTGCTTAATCTCGTTTTCCTGGTGAATGTTCCGGATAGTTTTGTTAAGATTTTTGTTCTCCGGCGAGCTCCTTAGCGGTGGTTCGACTTCGAGTATCGTTCTCCGACGAATTTTCCGGTGAGGTATTTTACTAGTATTTGGGTGGTCGGATCTAGGTGTTAATGGTGGTGTGTGGCCGGATCTGGAAAGTGGTGGTGGTGGTGGTGCGGTCGAATTTGTTGGGATCTAAAATCTTGTTTGTGTATGTATAAATATAAATATAGATATAGATACATATATACATAGAATATAGATCTACAGAATTATATATGTAAATTTTTATATATAGATATTGATAAAGATGGTGATGATGATGATAGATCAAGTTGCTTATTGTATGTATAAGCATTCCGGCGGAGATGATATACAGCGAAGTTCCGGCGAGCATAATTTTTCCGGCCAACCAGATATACATACACATCCGGCAGTGGTAGTGGCTAGTGGTGTGCCGGTGTTGATATGGCTTTGAAACTTCAGATTGGAAAATTAATTATAAAAGGAAGGAAAAAATAAAATTGTGCCTTGATCGTTCCATCTTTTTATTCCATTCTTTTTTTCTTCAAATATATTAACTGATAGGTGGCACAAACTATGATATGTATATTTATATTTTGTGTATGTATAAATTGTAGGGGAGGAAAAAGATTGTTTAAAATTAGTGTGTGAAAAAGATGGACATAAAATGGGTGGTACGGGAGAACATAGTAGAAAATTGGGAATTATGTTGGTATGAAGAAGAAGGTAGGAAGGATGGAATGGAAAGGAATTTAATGAAAAACAATAATCAGGTTTGGTCCTTTCATTATTAAAAGACTGTAATACCCCTCACGTGAGAGGCACGTGGGGGTGTTAACGGGAGAGAGATGACGGTCAACAAGTCAAAGGACCAAATGTGATCCTTATCCTCCTATAAAGGACTGTCCTTGAGGTTTTTAATTTTAAAGGACGAAAGTGACTATTTAGGTAAACCACAGGGACGATTTATGTCATTAACTCTATTATAAATAAATAAAGTAGCGAAACGGCTGAAACCCCAAAAATAAGAAGTCCCAAATCGATCACAAATTGTTTTTCAGAGGAGACTTTTGAGAGTAAAAGGAGGGAGGGAGAAAAGATGAGTACGGAAGTAACGATGGTTCCAGCCGGTGACGCAGCAGCAGCAGCAGCAGCAGCAGCAGGACCTTCTTCAAAGAAGCCACGACGTTTTGAGATAAAAAAATGGAATGCTGTTTCTCTTTGGGCCTGGGGTCAGTCGTCACCGCATTCCTAACCCTAAATATATATATATATATATATTTTAATTTCTTTTCTCACTTTTTTTTTTATTATTATTAATTTTAATTTGTGCTGCAGATATCGTTGTTGACAATTGCGCCATATGTAGAAATCATATTATGGATCTATGTTAATTTTCTTCTCTTTGTATATTAATTAGTTTCAGTTTTTTATATTTTTGGTTGTATAATATAATAAAAATAATAACAATAACAATATGTATTATAATGCTCCTCCGTATAATATAATGTGTTGTTTGATTTTAATTTAGGCATCGAGTGTCAAGCGAATCAGGCTAGCGCTACCAGCGAAGAATGCACTGTTGCTTGGGGTATGTAAACCCTTATATTTTATTCTATTTTACTTTAAGAAAATACAAATAGTAAATGTTATATATGGTTATTCGTGTTATGCCTCGCTTGTAGTTGTGCTACAATCATATAATTTTATGTATATATTCTGTATGTGTAGTTTATTAATGAGATCATCAGTATGGCTGTATGCTGCTGCTAGCAAGTTGATGAATTATTATTACTTTGTTTTTCACTAATCTGGTTTAACACCATTAAATTGTCTAGCTGGAGTTTAAAAAAAAACTAATATGAAATTTGTAGCCGATTAGCAAGATGGGAAGCTAGTAGACATATTTAAATCATTCTATGTATATCAGTATATGTTTTGGATGATCAGACACGATTACAAATTGGTTAGTATCAAGTACTCCGTATTTGATGACTAAATGTTAGTTCTGTGAGCCCGGGAAACCAGAGATGGAGTAACTGTTGTACTCAAGCTCTTTATTGTTAAATGTATCTGGTTCATAATTTGCACTTATAGGGAATGATGTTGTTATGCGTTGCTGCGCATTTAAAACGCAGATGACTTATTTAGTATTTTAGTGGATTTTTGCAATAGGATACTCCTAGTAAATGTACATATGTTTTTATTGTTGGTTTATAGTTGTTATTTTTTTGGCGGGGCTGAAAGGCACGGGCAGTTGATTTGATCGAACATATGCATGCCAACTACCCAACCGTTTGCACCCTTTAATTTTAGACTTACTGATGTTATTATGGCATTACATATTCTATGTACCATCTGTATTTGATGTTAGATGCTTATGTTTTGTTAATCGTTATTGGTATGGGTGTGACATTCTGATCAAGGAGAACCACTTGCTCATATGTACTGTTTAAGTAACTAAGTTGATGTGTTAAAGTTAAGAATAACGGGTCATTCATGGGGGTAGAATACAGGTCGTCAAGTTTTTGTTTCTCTTGATTTCTTAAATAGAAATCCAGTGCAACCACGGATAAAAAGGAACATGTTTTTACATATTACAAGATATAAGAAAGTTATTTACTTCTTTAATAGACTAACTCAAACTCTTGATTATCAAATGTTTGTAAGAGTGGTTTGTTTTTCATTTGGCCCAGATGCTAGGGTTATCTAAATGACAAAATAGAATTGATAGATTAGAATGTGATACTGCTCATATAAGTATTAAGACTTATGCACGGGTATTGTGAGGACTATCCTAGTAACTTAATTTGTGGTTTTCTATATATTAGTTATCTTTAGGTAAATTTTTTCTGAAGGTTGTAGGAAGTTCATTTGATTAAAGATATGCATGCCACCCTACGTAGACTGGTGATGAAACAGCCACAACATTCTATTCTAGTTATATCTTGAAAGCACCAATTGTGGACATTTAACTTTTCATTATGGAGTATGAACTACCATGGAGTATCTGTTTCTCTTGGTTTCTCTAAATTGTGAGCGAACACGACCATGGATGAGTGGAATATGTTTTGTATATTTTAGGATTTAAGAACAATATGTAGCTGCATTATATGCTGTTCACTCACTTTTTTCCCACCGCCTCTTTGCACTCTTGTTGCATATATGCTTTATATGCTTACGCGAAAGTCTATTTTTGGTTATGCCTTTTATCCTGCAATATGGATTGGTTGGTGCTAACATTGTGCATGGTAGTTAAACTCGGTCGAGGACTCGACTTGGGTCTTGGTAGCCAAGCGGGGCGAGTCGGCCCGTCTTGGACTACATTCTAGGTCAACAGGATAAAATCTCGGGTCAACGCAGGTGAAACTCATCTGACTCGAGTTAAAGATGGTCATTTATTTATTCAATAAATTTTTATTTTTTAATAATAAACTTTTAGTAAGTTTATCACTGTATCTTCTAATTCTTGTTTTATTACCAAGTTATTGTTTGTGTTTGTCACTAGTTTTTTCTGTTAATATGTTAATCTATCTGATAAATTTTAAACTTTTAACCTTTGTAGTATTGTATTCATGTTTATGAATAATTAAATTTGAACTTTGATGTATTATGTTAATGTTTCTAAACAATTATGTTTAGGTTTTAAGTTTCAAGTATATTTCTAATTTTTGTATTACATATAATTTCAAAATTTTATATATAAAAATTCCAATCCTGGTACCCTCGAGTCCAAGACTCGAAGTTGCTAGTTTTCAACCTTGTTATTGTGTATTTCCTTGGATATGTGTCAAACTACAGTTGCATATTTTTGCATGTGCTATTATAGTATCCTTCTCTATGTCCTTGTTTTAATATGGATCATTATACTCTTACAGGTGTCTGCAACCATGCATTCCACTTCCACTGCATTAGCCGTTGGCTGAAAACCCGTCAAGTTTGCCCTCTAGGTACACAACTGCTTTACAACCATAATGCTCCCTGTATGTTACAATCTTGCAACATAGTGTTAAATATTTGCTCCTTTTGTTTCTGCAGATAACAGCGAGTGGGAATTCCAAAAATATGGTCACTAGAGATTGGCACTAGGAAGGAATGTTGTTACTGAGGAAACATGGATCAAGAGAGAGTTTGTTGATTTTGTTATTCTCTTGTAATGTCTTATGCACTTTTTTAACTTGTACCGAAGATTGTGAGATTGCTTTATGTTAAAAAATTATTAGATCTTTCGTTTATAACACAATGGATGAAAATCAATAGAATGCTGATTGCTGCTAATAACAATCTTAAATATCTTATTGCCCATGAGAATGTTTATATCATACATTTATAGGCACAAGCATGGTTTACAACAGCAACACACTGAGCATTTAGGACACGATGGATTACAGCTGCAGTTGCAGTGGCATGAAATCTCAGGACACTTGCAACAATCCGTGGTACAGGGTTTGTGTTGGCAACACGACCAACAGTCTTTCACCCGAGGACAGCATGAGCAACAGACTGTTTTCTTGCAACAACCACAACAGCAACACCACCACATGATCGACCCAGTCTTTCTCCTGGATAAACAAACGATTTAGGATAAATAGGGTAGCATATAAATGAAATCAGGCACTTTTGAAGAAGATATAATAGAAGTCTACCGAACGTTCTTCCAGAAGTTTCTGGATCTACCATGAGTCTTATTTCTGCTCCAAGACAGACAAATAAACATATTCACTACTTCAGAGGCATGGAAATACTGATGTATAAAAACCTGAGAAATTGCGGCAGCAGATTTGGCGGCTTGGGTAACCAAGGGTTAAGTTTGGTGCAAGTTGGGTTGACCCAAAATGCATTTTTGTCGAAAGGTCTATATGGATATTACTCATATTAGGGTGTTAGCAATTCTTGGTTAAAAATACATTTGGTGGCATAATATCATTTTTTACCCATAATATAGGCCCGTTCTCTTTTCAACAACAATATGTTTTTTTACCCGTTTGATCTAGAAGAGATATAACATAACCCGAAACACTCATTTACGAGTAAATGGGTCGGAGCTGCCACGGGTAAATTGAAAAGAGATAAAATTATAAAGGATTTCAGAAAACATACAATGCTATGAGCGGATCTGGTGTAGCTTCTACATAGTCATTAAGCCTGTATGCAGTAGGTGGCATTTGGTCAACAGAATACACCACAAAGTTTGAATGTAATAAAATAGTAATAGTGAGTAGTAATTATAAGTAGGAAGTAATAATTTGATGAAGATATATCCCATACTCTTTGCAACATCTTGATGCAAGTTCAAGCTCTGCAAGTGATTTAATCTCATCCTATTCACAACAAATAACAACTACATAAAAAAGGCTGCTTCTAGAAATGATGTAAAAATACAATAAGAATAAGAGTGAGGACTTGAACCTGAAGCAAGCTAATCTCTCGCTCAAGGACTTGAACCTTCGCAAACTGGCGACGTTTTCCATACAAATCGACAATAACAATGGAAGAAGAAGAAGGAGATGAATCATTTGATGTTCCACCCACCATTGTCATATATAATCCAACAACTAATTTAACCACACTTTCAATTTTTTTTTGTGTAAGTGAGTTTGGTTTATAACAATAATAGTAATAGTAAAAATAAAAGAGAAAAAGAAAATGTAGAAAGATAGATGTCCGTTTGGTTTGGTCTGGTCTGCTCTGCTCGTGTGGTTGAAAAGAAGTAAAGTGTAAAGGAGAGTGAATCTGTGTCAGAATGGGTAGTGGGTGGGTACGAATGCAATTAAATTTTGTTGATGAGACGTAAGAGAAACTTGTTTTGTGGTAAAATATTTTTATTGTAATGTAATTTTTCTCACTAAAAAATATTAAAAATAATATGGGCTTTGTTTCTAGCTTCTTGATACGGACGCCATGTGCCATTTGATGCTTTCACTCTCCCCTGGTCACGTGCCTTGTTATTGTATTAACAAAAAGAGTAAATTACATTTTTGATACACCAAGTTGTCCATATTTGCAGTTTTAGTCATTAACTGAATTAATTACAAAAAACATCAGGAAGTTTCACTTTTTTTTCACTTTTGATACATGCTGTCAACTCCGTTAGTTTTTGGCTGTTAAAGGACCAAACTTGATAGTTTTAGTTGTTAAAGGATCACAACAATGAAACCCTAAACAAACAAACAACAATTAAAATGCTAATGTGTTCAAGCTTATGAAACATGTTCCCAAACAAACAAACAAAAAAAAGCCCAGATTTTCACATCATCTTCATCTTGATCAAAAACAACAAACAACATCTTCATATAAATATATGCATATTTTCCCAGTCACCACAAAATCTGAAAACATATCTATACATACGTGTCTATATATGTATATATCATATATACACAAGATCTGGAAACATATATATATATATATCATCATATATACATATATATATATATATATATATATATCATCAGCCCCACCATCACGCCTACCACAATCACCACCATCGGTTTTTTGCCCGTATCATGGTGGCGGCGCCGATGTTTTTTAAAAATCAAGCTAACAGTCAAAACTATATATTTTCACAAAACAAAAACTATCAAGTTTGGTCCTTTAACAGTCAAAAATTAACGGAGTTGACGACAGGTATTAAAAGTGACAAAAAAACGAAACTTCCCGATGTTTTTTGTAATTAATTCAGTTAATGACTAAAACTGCAAATATGGACAACTTGGTGTATCAAAAATGTAATTTACTCTAACAAAAATGATTGAGAGACCTAAATAAAAAGCCTAAAAATTAACCTAACCACTTAAATAATCACATCTGTCAATCCTATTTAATATATTATATTATTCCTATTATACCCTTGAAATTTTGATTTACAATTGAGTAAAAAACAATTCCCGTTAAAAAATAGAAAATAACAATTTAATTAAATTATTTCTCTCTTCTTTATCATAAGACCGTTGATCTTGCATTTACCATCATATCTGCTACTTTGATCGATTCCAACATTTCATTTTTCTCCAATAAACTGTTAAGAATACCATTTGGCCTTTACTAAAACGGTGGGTGTGTGATGAAACGAAAAGAAAGGAGACGAAAAATGTAACAGCGAGAAATGAAACGAAACAAAAAGAAAGGTAAACTTGTATTCCCATACAACATTCATATATTGGGAATTTGTGTCAGAATCGGGAAAAAATTCACATAATGAGATGGAAGTTGCAATTTGAGAGGGATTTGATGAGTCTCGTTATATATTGGTAGAGGATGGTGGAGACATGGCCGGAGGATATGGGTGGCTCTTATTGGTGTTATGGAGTTGAGTGTGATGGTGGGTAACATAGGAGAGGGTGTGATGTGATCGGCAGTGTTCCTGGCGGAGGAACTCAAGGAAATATCATGTTTGTCAAAAAGATATATAAAAAACAATTAAAACAGTAAATTAATTCGTGAGTATTGAATAAAGGATTTTATTGGAAGAAAACTTTATAGGATTTTAATTTTAGAATTACAGCTAGATGTATTGGTTTAGGTCTCTTTTTAGGCCTATTTATTAGACATCTCTATCAAAACTCTTGTATTAATTGTTTGCTCATCTTTGTTCAATTTGTACTTCTTGCAATTAGTATAACACGAGTATCATCTCCAATATCTTTTTCAATACATTTTAATATATGAATAGATTTAAAAGACATGCGAGTAGTATTATGTAGAAATTTTATGATCATAATAAGTTAAAGTAATGAAAACTGAAATTGAATGGGTAATAGACTGACTTATTGAGAACATGTGAGGCTTATTGCATGCTGAAAAATGGACTGAGCACATGTTTTTGCTGCCATGGCACGGACTACCACCCCCACCATCAACATCACCCACCATTTCCATCATCATCTGTACGTTCTCTCTTCTCTTTCTTTCTTTTTCAGTTTTATTTATGTAAAAGGCACTTTTATTTCATGTTTCTAAATATATCTCAATAATTTATGTATAGTATGGAAAGTTTTTTAAATACATCTTTTGAGATACAATAATTTATATATGGATAATGATATATATGCCTAATTCATATGCCTAAAAATAGGTCTACTCCACATATCATATGACACATGTTTTCCACTCATTCTCTATCATCATCTCTACCTTTGATCTTGTCACATGGCTTGATCTCTCTTTTAGGCCTATCTTTAGGCACATAAATTAGTCACATTAATCATTTTCCTTTATATATATATCAACCAAAAAAAGTATTTGTTGTTTGAGACAAATGTGATATCAACCAATCACTAAAAATAATCAAATTAAAGGAGGGGCAGTTAAAAGTTATTTTAATAAAGAAAGAAAGAAACAAACTGCTCAGTGCCGCCTTCCGCGGGTTTTGAGTCCCAATACCTCGACGGTGTTTGGGGAGGTTAAGATGTAGGCAGACCCTACCTCTACCTAAGTAGAGAGGTTGCTTCTATGTTTTACCTAAAAGTTATTTTAATGATATGTTGAATAAGTCCGCAAATTCTTTTCTAACATTTAGTTGTATGCCCCGATTAACTTTTCAACTTTTGTTAATTTGTCTATTTTACAGTGGTTTGTTCAAATGAAACCTTAATTTTCTTTGGATCTCAAGGGCTTAATCTTAGCCCTTGGATCATTCACATCAATGGTTGAGATTAACACTTACCTCCTAATTAAAAATAAAACACGGAGGGGTATTATTGTAAATTTGCTAAAAAAAACAAAATTTCTCCTTTCCCCTTCCTTTCCTCCTGATGGACACACACACACACAGATACACACAAACACACACTTTCTCCCTCTCTCCTCTCCACAGGTGACGGCAACAACCACCACCATCATCTCGCGCTCCCCCTCTTTGTGGATCTCCATCTCAAACCACTAGCAACAACAACAAATGGATGATGATGTTTTAGATATTACTAGAGTGATATTTTATGTAGTTTATGTTTTTTAAATAAAAAATGGATAAACGAACCATTTTTGTAACATCCCAAACTTTTTAATTAACGGTTGACTTGAGTCGTTAAGTCAACACAACGTGTCCGTTAAGTTTCTAGGAGATTTAATGCTTAGTTGTGTTTAATGTGCTATATGTGTGAGGCTTTAATGCCTTAATGATTGATGTACTAATGTGTTTAAGGTATATTTATATGCCTTTAGAGGTGCTTGAAGTGTTTAATGTGTTGTAAGTATTCCCTATAGGTGTTTTGAGCTAAATATGAGTCGTTTGGAAGCTTAGGGACTAGTTTGACATAGGGTTGAACTAAAAAACGGGTTAAGGGTCTAATAACCTGTCATTAGACTCATAATACAGAGAATATACATTTCCTTTGAAGCCCTAGCCGTCCCCTTGGTTCCATAGCATTCTATTGTTCGATTTCATCATCGTTTGGTTGATTCGGGAGCGTTTTGATCAAGTTTTCACATCCTTTTTGTAATCTCCAGGTAGTAAAGGTATAACAACATTGATTTTATATCATTTCAATCATATAATCAGATCCATAACTGATCTAGGTCTTTAGAGGGTTGATTGGAGTCATAATCGTGTGTTTTAATCGATTCGGTAACCTAAAACGTTTGTTATTGTGATGCAAATCAAGTAGGGATTGATCAATGATTTCATTGCATCATTATGGTCTTAAAATGATGAATTTTGAGGTACAAAAGTCGTTCATAAGGTTTGGGGTCGTTTGGGGTGTGTTTGGTTAAGTTTTGGAGGTTAAACAATGAGGTTTGTGCAGAATCGGGGCCAGTTACGGCGCAACTCCTTAGTTGAGGCGCAACTAAAATGCAGTGACATAAGTTGCGATGCAATTATCCCATTGCGACGCAATAGCGACAGAATTTTCAAAAGGCCATAACTTTTGAACCGTAACTCCGTTTTTGACAAATAAGCTATCCATGGAATCGTGAGAGAGTCTACTTTCTAATGGTAATGCTTTTAAAAGATGATTATGATGTTAAGTTTTCAGAAAGGTTAATTTAGTGAGTGAATGTCGAGTTCCCTATAGTTATGTAAGCTCTAAAGTATTAATCGAATGTCCGATGCATCAAGCCTTGTCATGGATCATGTTTATAGATATTTAGGCTTGATTCATGAACATCAGTAAGTAGGTACTTGTTTATCTCATTATGGTCGTTCAATGCTTATAGGTAGTCGGGAATACTTGCAAAGCTTGGTAACTTACGTTATCATTTGTTGTACGCTTCTACGAGGTAAGATACACTACGTTGACACGCTGAGCGTTCAACAGAAACATAGTTTTCATATAATAACTTCCCCTATGTAGACGTAGATCGATGCCTAAAATGATACCCCAAAGATATGTGATGTTATGATATGATATGATATGATGTGAAATGCTATGAAATGCTTTAAGATGTTATGAAATATGATATATTATGATATGTATTGTTATCAGATGCCATGATATGATATGTATTGTTATAAGATGCCATGATATGATATGATATGTATTGTTATGAGATGATATGATATGTATTGTTAAGATGCCATGATAGGATACGATATGAGATGAAAGATGATATGAAATGGCTTTTGATATGTGATGAACTATTTGTGCATGTGTAGATGTGATGATTACATGGCTTGTTCATCTAGTTCACTAGACTTTGTAAGTTGCCATGACACGTGCACGTTTAAGGGCCCAAACGTTAAGATGTATATGTGATAATTGTTTAGGTAGTGTAAACACCTAAACTATATGAGATGTGAAATCGAGCTCGTAATTTAGATGTGAAAGTGTTAAGCTTAACTCGTACTTGCCCTTGCCCGGCTAAGTGCGTAGATGTGGTTGCTTGGGTGGCTCCTTGCAACATGGTCAAATATGTGAAGAGTAATACGGGAGGTCTGACCCGCCCCACTTGTCATGTACATACGGATTACTCCTGGAGTGGCTTGCCATTCCTTAACGACATTGATGGACAGCTGTAAGGTTTATTCATCTAGTCGGGTGTGAATTATGTTACACTTATAAAGATGTTAAGATGTTATATGTGATGATGCAAAAGATGATTAGGCACATTTAGGATGAACTATCCTATATGAAAGATGTTCAATGCTATGTGAGATGAATTGTGATGATATGTGCCTTAATGATGAAATATTACTTTTATAAAGTTTTAATTGGACAAATGCTTTATAAATCACGTGTTATCTTACTTAGCTAATTCGTTAGCTAACACTTGTTTCTTGAAATGTGTTGTCCCCTCAGGTTTAGCAAGCTTATGAGTGTGGAAGAATAAAGAGCGAGGCATGGGTAGATTGCTTGAGGATGACTATAGTTTACCCATAGTGGCTGCTCCTTTTAGACTTTTGAATTATGTTATGATGTTTATGACTTGTATTGATTGGTGATCGGTTGTTTTATGTTGGGCAACCGATGGATTTCCATTTAGACTTGTTTCAATGATATGGCGAGTAACACCATTTAATGAATAAACCAAACAGAATTTATTGGTTTGGACTTTTAAAAGTTTATTCCGCTTTCTTTGACGCCGTTAGACGAAAATTTTTGGAAATCCTTATTTTTAAATGATGGGTGTTACAATTTTTATCCATGATTTGTAGTTTTTTCTATTATTTTTGTTTTTTTCATATGATAAGAAGTTGTATCTTTGGTTGTTGTTGTTTAAAATTTTTATAATGAGTTTTGCCCACAAAGTGTTTGATGAAATGTCTAAACCAAAGTGTATGTACTAAATCAAATTTGATTATATACGTATTTACTGATTATACAGCCAATCATACTTAGTTGTACATAGATCTATTCTAAAATTTGAATTTGTTAAATTTTAAATCAAATTTGATTACGTATTGAATCCAAATTTTGAAATGTGTATTATTTTGTTTTCAATCAAATTTGATTTTATTAGAATCGAAGATATATCTGATACATGTTATATGTGATTCTGTACTAAATCAAAATTGATTTAGTATTAAATCCAAATTTGCAAATTTGTATTATTTTGTATTCAATCAAATTTGATTTTATATGGAATTGAATAATATGCAAAATATGTTATATGTGATTTTGTCCTCAATCAAATTTGATTTAGTATTAAATCAAAATTTTCAAGTGTGAGATAGATAAGAAAGACTTTTCATGAATTAAAATCTAAAAGTCAAGCTGAAAATAAATGAAGATTGTGTCTTGTGTAGAAAGTGTTTGGAAGCTTTGGTAACTTTGAATGAAGTATGTGTTGTGTAGAAAGTTTTCATGAATCACCTTTGGTAACTTATGAAATGTCTCATTTTGTTCTTTATCTTGAAATCAAATTAATTTGCTTTGCTAACTTTGAATGAAGTATGTGTTGTTAAGAATGGTTATAATAGACTGATTTATGAAAATCAAATTTGATTTGATAAGTATAGTGTCAAAAAGTATACAAAATCAAATTTGATTTTATGCATACATTTAGAAAAACAAATGAAGTCCATATCAAGAAACATTTACAAAATCAAATTTGATTTTATGCATACAGTGTCAAAAAGCTATACAAAATCATATTTGATTTTATGCATACATTTAGAAAAACAAATAGAGTCCATATCATGAAACCTAAACAAAATCAAATTTGATTTGATACGGACAGTGTTAACAAGCTATACAAAATCAAATTTGATTTTATGCATACATTTAGAAAAACAAATGAGTCCATATCAAGAAACATTTACAAAATCAAATTTGATTTTATGCATACAGTGTCAAAAAGCTATACAAAATCATATTTGATTTTATGCATACATTTAGAAAAACAAATAGAGTCCATATCATGAAACCTAAACAAAATCAAATTTGATTTGATACGGACAGTGTTAACAAGCTATACAAAATCAAATTTGATTTTATGCATACATTTAGAAAAACAAATGAGTCCATATCAAGAAACCTTTACAAAATTAAATTTGATTTTAAGCATAAAACTACAAAAACATAGATACGTAAAGCTTACATAATTAAATTTGATTCTATTAAATAAATTTGATTTGTCAAACAAGAACACAATCTGTAGACAAATGATCAACCAATGAAAACTATCATCCAAGTATAAAATTTGTAAACAGCTAAAAATTATTTATTTCTAAACATGTATAATAAAGAAAAAAAATGCTTGTCTAATTGTTTGCAGCTCCTTCAGTATCCATGTTTTCATCTACTTTTTGTTTCTTCTTTTCACATGTCCTACTGTTGTGACTCGTACCTCCGCACTTGCTGCAATTTCTCCGACAGTTTTCAAGTGTTCCATACTTTTTTTCCAAGCACTGATTGTCGCTTATAATCAACTATTGGCACAAAAAACTGCGATCCATCTGGTGTTTGAAATGTTTGTGTAACATTTGTTTTAGGTGTTTTTTCCAGCACAGGAATTGTATGAAAATATACATGTCAAAAACAATAATCAGCATAACAAGTATGAAAATATATATAAAATCAAATTTGATTTTAAGCATAAAACTACACAAATATAGATACGTAAAGATTCATAATCAAATTTGATTTTAAGCATAAAACTACACAAACATAGATACGTAAAGCTACATAATCAAATTTGATTTTAAGCATAAAACTACACAAACATAGATACATAAAGCTGTACATAATCAAATTTGATTTTAAGCATAAAACTACACAAACATAGATACGTAAAGCTTACATAATCAAATTTGATTCTAAACATATATAAGAAACTTTCGTTTAGACATTTCATCTGTAACATCCCAAACTTTTTATTTAACAGTTGACTAGTGTCGTTAAGTCAACATAGTGTGTCGTTAAGTCTATATTAGATTTAATGCTTATATGTAGTTATTGTGTGATATGTGTGAGGCTTGAAAGCCTAAATGTATAATGTAGTATATGTGTGTAAAAATGTAGTTAAATGCCTATGTAGTGGTATTTAAAGAGGTATTTATGTTATATATGGTCCATATGGTAGTTTTTGACTAGTAATGAAGGATTAGGAAGCTTAGGGACTAGTTTTGACATAGGAGCAAAGTCAAAAACGGGTTAAGGGTTCTAGGGAGTGTCATTAGATTATATTTGGCAGAATTTCATCCTCCTAAACAAGCCATAACCGTCCAAAGTGAATTCCCATTAATCTTCCATCAAATTGCAAGCCGAAAAGCCTTCCAACGTGTGATTCGGGTGTGTTTAGTCAAGTATTTTGCATCCCCATTGTGATCTTCAGGTAATAGAGGTATATTGATTTTGATTTTGTGTATTTTTGATCACATGAGTAATTAGAAATCAGATCTAAACCATTGGAGGGTCAATTGATGTCGAAATAACGTTTGTTTTATGATGCAATTCATGTGTGGTTTAATCAAGGATTTTATTGCATCAAAATGGTCTTAATATGGTGGATTTTAAGGTTCAAGGGTTGTTCATAAGGTTTGGGGTCGTTTGGGTTGAGTTTGGTTAAGTTTTGGAGGTTAAAAGATGATTGCTGTGCTGATTCGTAGCCAGTTGCGGCGCAATTGGATTCCAGAGGAATAGGTTGCGGCGCAATGAGTCATTGCGGCGCAACAGCGACTGAATTTTGAAACGGCCATAACTTTTGAACCGTAACTCCGTTTTTGACAAATAAGCTATCCACAGAATCGTGAGAGAGTCTATTTTCTAATGGTAATGCTTTTAAAAGATGATTTTGATGTCAAGTTTCCTGAAAGGTAGAATTAGTGAGTGAAGGTCGAGTTTCGTCGGATTCTATGAGTCCTAATGTATTACTCAAACCTCCAATGCATAAAGCAATGTCATGGGTCATGTTTAGAGGTGTTTAGGTCTGAGTTATGACCTTATTGATGTGGGTTTTAGCTTGTCTAATGATCGCTTAATGATTATAGGAGGTCAGGAATACTTGCTTTGCACGGTAACGTAGTTATCATTTGTCGTGCGCTTCTTCGAGGTAAGATACACTACTTTGACACGCTGAGGGTTCAACAAAAGATGGTTTCATATAATAACTTCCCAATTGGTACCTTGAATTGTTTGTGGGTATACGGGGTTACACGGGAGGTAATATGGGTTATGTAGTTGACCATTGAGACCTGAAATGCAGTTCCTAATGATATGTAATGTAGTGTATGTTATGAAATGACGTGTGATGTAGTATTATGTTATGAAGTGATATGCAGTATCTTGTGATGCATTGAGATGTAGTATATGATGTTGATTGTTGTTATGTGCATGATTGTATGGCTTGCTCATCTAGTTCACTAGACTTGTTAAGTTGCCATGACACGTGCACGTTTAAGGGCCCAAACGTAAAAGATGATTATATGTTATGTTTAGGTAACTTTGTCACCTAAACTATATGTGATGAAATCGAGCTCGTATATATGATGAAGTGTTAAGCTTAACCCGTATTCACCTTAGCCGGGTGGGTGCGTATATGTTGTTGCTTGGGTGGCTCCTTGCAACGTAATTACGTGGTTTGAGTATCTCCGGGTGGAGTGATTACCCACCAATGTCTTGAACATACGGACTACTCCTGGAGTGGCTTGCCATTCCTTAACGACACTTGATGGACCGCCGTATGACTCATCCATCTAGTCGGGTGTGAGGTTCCCGTTAGGTCTTATGACCGCCTACACACAAACTTACACCTTATATGATATGCGTGACTTATGTCACACCTAACGTGATGATATGTGATGATGAAATGATGATTAGGCACATTTAGGATGATTAATCCTACCATGAAAGATGTTGATGCTATGATATGCATGTGATGATATGCGAAATGTGTCTTTAATATGAAAAGCTGCTTTACCAAGTTTTAATGGGACAAACGTTTTATTAACTTAGTGTTATCTTACTTAGCTAATTCGTTAGCTAACACTTGTTTCTTGAAATGTGTTGTTCCCTCAGGTTTAGCAAGCTAGAAGTGTGTTGATGGATAATGAGCGAGGCATGGGTAGAATACTTGAAGATGCTATTAGTTACCCATAGTTGCTGCTCCATTTAGACATTTGATTTCGTTATGACTATTATGTTTTGATATGACTTGTATACAGTTGTTTTATGTTGGGCAACCGTAGGATTTCCATTTATACTATTTTGATGATGTGACGAGTAACACCTCCTATGTTATGAACAAACCAAACTGGATTTTATGGTTTGGACTTTTAAAACTTTATTCCGCATTCTTTAACACCGTTAGGTGTAAAGTTTTTGGAAATCCGTATTTTAAAATGTTGGGTGTTACAAGTTGGTATCAGAGAAATGGTTTAAGTGAACCAATGACTATAAGTGTGCCATAGGAATTGGACTTAAACTGATAGACGGCAAGTTAGGATTAAGTAGGTATGCTTAGCTTTGAGATGAAATGCCTTAGGACGGGTTTGGGATGAGTGAGAGTGTAGGATTAAGGCTATAGGATGATTGTTTATTGATATGTGAATATGTTTTTAGCCTTTATTCTTTTATTTCTCGTTTTTCCCGTCGCTAAGTTATCCTATTGCTAGGATAGACGGTCCTCGAGGTGATCTTCTATTCCTCTAACTGAATTTGATAAACTTGTGCTTTATATTATGTGAGAAGTTGTTGAGATGGACAAAGGTTGGAGGATTAGATGAGATGGTGTTCCATCAATGTTGTCTAGCAATGGGGTTAGTGATAAGGACCGTAAAGGATATGAGATGTTGTATGTGTGTTGAAAATCATGTGAATTGGGATTATGGGAAAAAGGGGAGATACACAAACGTGGTAACGAACATGCATGTGAAAGGATACAACTACAATTATGGTCCGGGACATAGTTGCAAGTGTATCACGACGCGAGCGTGTTTGTATGGCCATGCTTGTGTTGACCGGTGTACAAAGTAATGAAGTTGGAGAGATTTCTATGTAGTGAATCTTTATGTGTCGAGAGTAAACACCGTGTTACAACTATAATGATGTTGATGCCTCAAGTGTGTTGAAATGTGAGAAGATCGATGGAAAGTGATAGCCTTATTAAATGTTTATGAGGATTATGTTATACATGAGGTTAAATGAAGTTTTGAGATAAGTGAGGAGTGAAATGATTATTAGTCAATGTTGTTAAGTCTACTAGTTTTAAGGACATGGACTTGAAGTTGATGAGTGGAGTTGATGCTGGATTTTTGAAGGTTATAAGTAGGTGACGCATAGAAGGGTTACCAGGCACATGTATGGAAGGATACAGTTACAATTCCGGTCGCGAACGTAATTGTAAATGTATCACGACATGTGTGTGTTTGTGAGACTGTGTCTGTGCTAATCTGAATGGAGTGAAGATGAGAATGATGGAATCACCGGTTGGTGGCATAATTAACCACGTGAAGAGTAGACGTGTATCTATGGGTTAAAGAATGATGAAGCTGAAGCAAGTAAAGAAGATAACGCAATGGATGAATGAACCTTTTAACCATGAAGCCCTTCCATTCTCTGAACACCATGTTATGATGTGAGATTTTCTTCGAGCTGCGAAGTCTTAAAGTTGTGCTTGGGTGTAAGGAAGACGCTTAGATTTTGTTTGACATTATCTTTCCTGGTCATAGATGGTATGTGGCGCATATTCTGAGTTTTTAAGTTTATGCGGGGCATGTGCAAACGCATGGAAGTTACTGATCAGAAATGCTCGATTTAGGAGGCGCATGCACCATCCATGCGGCGCATATTTTGGTCTGTTTTGGATTTGTGACTCGTTTAAGTTTAGGTTTCGTTACGGGATGTTAGATGACGATTGGAACGAGTATCTACAGGTGGAGATCCTTCCTTATATTGCATGAAGGTATGGAGAACTAACACATGAACTTTTCTAGCAGTTCTATCGCATATTGCCTTCGCCGGTGTGACATGAAGGTGATGTTGATATCCTATATGAGTACGAGATCTTATGTCTGACTGCTTCTCAAGATAAAGAGTTTTCCCTTATGAAAAGTTAAGAGGTTGGATGACGGAGTTAACTATGGATACTTAAATCACAAGAAGTAGAAGTTTTCAGGAGCATTCGGTTCCGAATTGATCATGTTTCTCGCCTATGTGATCTACTTATGTAAGGAAAAGATTATACTTCAAAAGTCAAGGCCACCCGTAGTTTCGAGATGTTCTATTAAAGTTCTCGGTTTCATTGCGATCGTGAGGTCGAACCTTCTATTGACGTGTGACGAGTGCTACTTTTATTCAAAGACACCTTTCATTTTGTTCTCACTTATAGGAAGAAGTCAATGTTTTCGATTGTGGGATGTATTTCTTTCTATAAGATAGATTTACGGATTGTACTACCATATGATGAAGTTGATGATGAAAGTACTGCTTAGGTTAATTATACGCTCATTATGACCCTATTGAGTTACTTGAAGTACCTGCATGGTAACGAAAGGTCCTTACCATGTCATGAAATTAAGGGATAAAGTTTAAAGTTTCTCTAGACCGTTCAGTCATTACGTTCGGTGATGACATTATTATCTAATCTAAGTATAATGAAGAACATCATGCTGTGTAAGGAACGTTACTTACGATATTCTACAAGTAGAGGCCTAATTCTAAATTCGCCCAAAGTGAGTAAAAGTTAAAGTGGAAGCTGCCGCGTAGAATTGAAAGGAACAAAGTTCCATTTAATGTTTAATTCCATGACTATAAGGTTATGGTAAGCACTTGTCTGCAATGAGCCAGTCAAAGGTGATGTTTCTAGAGACGAAGATATTGGTATTATGTGAGTGGATTCTGGAAATTCATAAATAACCAGCGTGGAACTATAAGTCTAAAAGTAAGATTTTGGTATCCGAGAACGAAATGACCAAAAATTGTACTTGAGGAAGTTTATGAACCGTGGTGACATGCTCATTTGGATGCCACCTGAAGTGTGATACGACCTATTATGATACGAGGTGTAGTAAATTTTATATGTTGACGTGTGATTGGGTTAAAAGCCAAGGCTAGACACCGAAAGTTTGGTGGCAATACAAAGAATTTAATGGTCCTCTGACGGAAGTGAGTGGTCATGTCTCTTTGGAATAAGAGACAAATTTGCATGAGAAGTTAAAGGTAATGATATGACATGAGCAATTAGTAGGCAAGTTGTCCAAAAAAATGCTTATTACATGGTGAACTATTGCACCGTTTCCTTGTACATAAAAGAAAAGATGTATGATTAAGAAGTGCTCTTAAAGTGTGAAAGTAAATGGTTGAATGTTTTGAATCGAGACGGCCGTTATGTGAAGTTTTTTTTAAAAAGTATGAGAAAAATGGTGAACTCAAGTGATGCCTATCACTCTTAGACTAATGGGAAAGGGAATGAATGAGTTAGAAGCTTGGTAAAACCATATGATTGTGTGATGGTGCCTCGAGATTTATTTTTGTGTTCATAGGCAACAATGATTATGCCATAGGTTTGGGATGTCATTTCATGATACGACAAGTTATTGAAGGGAAAGTGCAGAGCCAAAGATCATAAAGACAATAGTTCATAAAGTTGGAATGGTTAAAGAAATGTTTTGATTAGCTCAAAATTGTCTAAAGGTTTTGTGGTGAACAAAGGAGGCTTATTATGAGCAAAGTGGGTAATATGGTCTAACCGTAAGCCTCTATGGAGGGATGTGTTATGCATCGAAAGTATGGCGAGTCGACCATTTGTTCAAATGAAATATGTGAGTTGAGATAGCAAGTTAGTAAGGATACGTGCTTGGAAGGCTTAACCGCCAAATAAATAGTATTCGCTGAATGTATTATGGGAATATATGTATGTTGAAATGTCTTATGTTGATATGATGATGTTTAAAGTAGAAGTATATATGTGCATATGAAGTATGATTCTTATAATGACGGTGCTATGATATGTTTAAGATATGTGCTGTTGATAATGTCGATGTTATGGCTTAATGTTGTTATGTGATATCTTATATGTGGCACTTAAGTACGGTATATGTAGTTCACTAGATACACGTATGAATCACTATGAGTGGTGCACGTAGTGGGATTAAACGTTAAAGTAGATGTGGGATTAATTAGGTAATGAATGTACCTAATGTTAAAGTAATATGTGAAATGAGGGAAATCGTGCTAGATGTAATGCTAGTGCGTAAGACGTGGGAAATCGTGCTTGTTGTAAAGCTAGTGCTTAATATGTAAATTGATTAAAGATATAAGACATGGATTAAGAGGTGAGTATACGATGATATGATGAATATGTTGATATGAAACCAATGTGAATCCGTGGAGAGATATGAGTATTGATGTTAAGGAGTGTTTGTAGTTGGCCTGGTTGAGATCCTTGGCCAAAAGTAAAAGAAGCTTCATAGGAAGTTAATTGAGCTTGTGCAAGTGGGATGGAATCATATTTATAGTGAAAGTAGATTCGGAAATTAACCTCACCTATTTTTATGCTGAAGTGATTCCGAGGACGGAATCCTCTTAAGGGGGAGGTAATTGTAACATCCCAAACTTTTTATTTAACAGTTGACTTGTGTCGTTAAGTCAACATAGTGTGTCGTTAAGTCTATATTAGATTTAATGCTTATATGTAGTTATTGTGTGATATGTGTGAGGCTTGAAAGCCTAAATGTATAATGTAGTATATGTGTGTAAAAATGTAGTTAAATGCCTATGTAGTGGTATTTAAAGAGGTATTTATGTTATATATGGTCCATATGGTAGTTTTTGACTAGTAATGAAGGATTAGGAAGCTTAGGGACTAGTTTTGACATAGGAGCAAAGTCAAAAACGGGTTAAGGGGTCTAGGGAGTGTCATTAGATTATATTTGGCAGAATTTCATCCTCCTAAACAAGCCCTAACCGCCCAAAGTGAATTCCCATTGTTAGAAATATAAATGTAGTAGTTGATTTGTGTACCTTTATGTTAATTTGTACTTATAATGTAAACTTGTTAATATGGAAGGGGGCATAGTGTAAATTAGGCATATGTATATAAACCCCCTCCATTATGCATTTTGTAACCTTTAACCCCATTTATGCAAACTAATCTTTCCTGCCAAACACACTTTCTCTCTCTACCTTCTCTCTCATCAAACCGCCATTGTTACACACACTAACACACACATAAGCTCAAATTCTACTCTTTACATTTGGTATCAGAGCACAATCAGAGTTTCTGAACGATCCACAAGCTTAATTGAAGCTTATTTTGTGCTTAATTTCAGAATTTAGCTTATTTTCTGAAAGGTTCATTTGCCGAGATCACTGTTTGAGTGATTTCTGCAAATTTAGTGTGTTTCTGTTCGAAATTTGTTCACCGATCGATTTATTATCAGTAAATCATCCTTCGTTATCAATTT
>CM067168.1:28385943-28400943 GCA_034093135.1 Erigeron breviscapus
AGTTGCCATGACACGTGCACGTTTAAGGGCCCAAACGTAAAAGATGATTATATGTTATGTTTAGGTAACTTTGTCACCTAAACTATATGTGATGAAATCGAGCTCGTATATATGATGAAGTGTTAAGCTTAACCCGTATTCACCTTAGCCGGGTGGGTGCGTATATGTTGTTGCTTGGGTGGCTCCTTGCAACGTAATTACGTGGTTTGAGTATCTCCGGGTGGAGTGATTACCCACCAATGTCTTGAACATACGGACTACTCCTGGAGTGGCTTGCCATTCCTTAACGACACTTGATGGACCGCCGTATGACTCATCCATCTAGTCGGGTGTGAGGTTCCCGTTAGGTCTTATGACCGCCTACACACAAACTTACACCTTATATGATATGCGTGACTTATGTCACACCTAACGTGATGATATGTGATGATGAAATGATGATTAGGCACATTTAGGATGGTTAATCCTACCATGAAAGATGTTGATGCTATGATATGCATGTGATGATATGCGAAATGTGTCTTTAATATGAAAAGCTGCTTTACCAAGTTTTAATGGGACAAACGTTTTATTAACTTAGTGTTATCTTACTTAGCTAATTCGTTAGCTAACACTTGTTTCTTGAAATGTGTTGTTCCCTCAGGTTTAGCAAGCTAGAAGTGTGTTGATGGATAATGAGCGAGGCATGGGTAGAATACTTGAAGATGCTATTAGTTACCCATAGTTGCTGCTCCATTTAGACATTTGATTTCGTTATGACTATTATGTTTTGATATGACTTGTATACGGTTGTTTTATGTTGGGCAACCGTAGGATTTCCATTTATACTATTTTGATGATGTGACGAGTAACACCTCCTATGTTATGAACAAACCAAACTGGATTTTATGGTTTGGACTTTTAAAACTTTATTCCGCATTCTTTAACACCGTTAGGTGAAAAGTTTTTGGAAATCCGTATTTTAAAATGTTGGGTGTTACATCATCAAACACCTTGGAGGCAATATTGTACCAAACAACAAAATCAATTAAATAACTAATAAAATTTAACAAATTCAAATGTTAGAATAGATCTAATCACATGTTATCTAATTACATTTTATTATACCTGACAAATTTCACCAACAAGGAGTTAGCCTAGTGGTAAGGCAATCACTTGATGACCTTAAGGTCTCAGGTTCGATCCCCGCTTGGCACAAAAAATAATTCCTTTAAGGTACCCGTTACCAATGAAGCCTAGACCCACATGTGAAGTTTAAATACGCGGGTTCGATCCTTTGGGGTGCCCAGATCGTGTGGGGATTAAGATGGAGGTATTGTACCGGCATCATATGACTCATACGGCGTGAGTCGATGAGTATCCAATTGTGGTACCGGGGCTAGGGTTCCCTCCATTACCCTACCTGGCAAATTTCGAATTTACATAACAAAAAGCCATATATTCGTATTCAATAGATCTTCCATTGTTTATTAACATCTTCAATATCCATTGATGATGACTGATGGAGATGATGATGATGACGGAGGCAACAATGGTTGTACCATTTCGATTGGAACGTGGTGGTGGTGGTGGTTATGGTTCTGCTACTGGTAGTGAGAGTGAGGCAGAGAGATCTGTGAGTGTGTGTGTGTGTGTGTATGTGTGTGGAACTAGTAAGAGATAATAGAGGGGTGAGATAATGTGCTAAATTACCAAAATGCCCTTCCGCGTGTTTTTTTTAATAAGGGTCGTCGATCTGTTTTGATCCAAGGGCTGAGATTTAGCCCTTGGATCTCACCAAATTATTAGGATTTGCCTGATCACAACTCCTATTTTACATAGTAATGAAGGACTACGTTATATTATTTTTATTTATATCTTGATTCTTTTTTAATTAAGCCAATTATCATCCGAGAACATCATCATCAGAGTACTGTACAAGTGTAAATATAAAATAACAAATAACAATAGATACATTTCCTAAAGCTACGGGCTGGACTAAAATGATGTTATCGCCATTGTCACAAATGTTCTATTTTTATTTTATTTTTTTCATCTCTAATTTAGCTAACTTATGAGTTATGTGACTATATCTGTCGAGGTAGATTGGATGTACGTGTTATAAACAAAATTGAAGTAGATTATACTGTTTATGAGACTTATAATCATAGAGTTATCCTAATCATAGTTAATTCACATAATATTTTATTATCGAAAGTCCCTCCAACTCAATCAATATCAATCAATATCAGCAGAGTACGTCCATTCTATTCTAGTCTAGTTTAGGAAGTTTTGCTGCGATTATAAATAGCAACTAAGTAATGAAGTAATTGCGAAGTGTCTTTAATCTATTGAATGATGTTTCGCATTTAAGCTTGCAAATGTCTAATTCTGATGTGTATCACAAGCTTGAACTACATTTTGAATTTTTGATCCTTTAATTTGGTTGTTCGAGAATTTTTTGGACAAGTGAGATATGGCTTTAATTTGGTTGATCCTTTAAGACTATTTATAGAATCCGGTAATGAACAAAACCATTCATGGGACGGATGCCCAATTTTTGAAACCCAAACTATGTCTACTACTATGCACCAAGTTTCATAATCACAAACTATGTTCAACAACCACCTACAAAGTCTAGGTTTCCTTTTTTTTTTTAAAGTCTAGGTTTAATGCCACGTGTAAAAGTTATTGCAATACCTGTCTCAATTTTTTAATGTATGTCCGGGTATCTCAAAACCCGAATCTTACTTACAATTCAGCTCAACTTGTAAGTCTAGTTTGTAAAACTTGTGTATGTTTATTATACATGCTTGGAAAAGGGATTAAGATCCCTCAAACTTTTCCAACTTGACTATTTAAATTAAAAAAATCTTAAAGAAAAATTTTAACTCTTAAATTTAAATCAACAATCAATATTGAATAATCATCTTTAAATAATAACCTTTGACTTTAGTTTGACCTCTCAACTTGAGGGGATCCTAATCCTTGAAAGAACTAAATATACTGGTGTTACAAAAAAACTCAATGATTTCCGTGTTAAACAACTTGTTTTAAGTAACACTGCATTTTCCTATAAAGAATTTGGTTTCAGTATAACTTTTCTATATAACTCTTTTATTTTTATCAAAATTATGAGTATTCTAAGTTTTTGCAGTATAACTTTTCTATATATAGTGTTTTTTAAATGATTTACAGTATTATGTATTTAAATAAAAAGAAATATAGTAGCTTGTAAAAGATATACTCAAGATTATGTTAGTTTTTCTTTCGCTTTTGATGCACATAACTTTTGTGTAGAGAAGGTATACAGCGATAGCCATATACATATATAGGTTTAAGGTAAAATAAAACATGTATTAAAGTAAAACAAATAAAACAATAGATTTTTCTTTAGTGATAATCATCGTGCATCATAAAAATCATCGTACATCAATTGCTTCGTGAATCTTCGTGCATCAATTTAATCATGATCTAAGGGTCAAGATCTTGTCTTATTTGTTTTACTTTAATACTTGTTTTACAATATCCAACCCCTACATATATAACATGTCCGTTACCATTTAATAAAAGACACGTGTAAAGTAGGGTCAACGTGAAAGGGGAAGTAATTAATTAGATGAGGTTGTGGTGGGGTCGAATATGACCCTGGCTGGTCTCTGGAATCTGATCGAATACATACATATGTTTGATAACGAACATGAAGTTGCCAACAGATGATTTATGAGTTGTGTATGTAGCCTGTGGCTATGATACCTCACATTCCCTAAATTAAACCAACCAATATACTTTTCATATATATATATTTTTTGCTACTCCGTAATTACGGAGTAGTGTGAATATATACGAATGACTCATACTTTTCAAAAAATAAATAAATATAGATTCATCATGCTGTGATGGGCTTATTTAATTAGACTACCCATAATATGTTTATGTAATGACTTCTCCAGTCATTTCTTTCCATTTGATACTATCGTAGAATTTTAGCTGATCAAGGTAGGATAACGAAAAGTATTCATATTGCGTGGTCTAAAATGAAACAAAGCTATTATTTGATTCAAAAATATATACTTAAAGATCTATATCGGTTTATCTCATCATATGTTTTGAGTTTTATCACATTATTTTTTGATCGAATCTCAATTATACATCAACATCTTTTACCTACTTACAACTTGGCTGATACTTTTTTTTTTAACGGACGGGCCAACAATTCTTATATATTATGAAGCCCGATATTCATCGAGGTGTCCCACAATAGATAGCCCCAACCCGATAAAAGCTACAAATCTTATAATCCAGTTGTGTCATTCCAAGAAAAATCACATAAGGTCTTAGCCGGGTTTGAAACCCCGAGCTAATGAATAAAACCTGAAGTAAAGGTGAACCTGATCCATAATAAAAGGTGAAACCGTAAAGGGTCGATTATATCTATGATCTTTTACTCTCACTCTAGATAGATATATACCTACATACAAAATTTTTGTTGAGCGGACTACAATGTGGGTCAATGGTCCATTACTGTGTGGGCCTAATTTAAACACAATGTAGCTAGTGTAGATTACAAACAGGTATGTGGTTATATACCAACTATAATAACGTTAAAAACGAAAATTCGTTTTCCATTTGTCATAGTAGGCAAGTACCACATACCATATAACTGGTTAACCACATATATCTTATGTGCCCATGAGAAATAGTCTCATAACCGAATGTTTTTAACTATGTTAAACTTGACTCGTGACCGGCTCATAGCTAGGTTCAACCAGTCCTAAAAATCAGGTGAGTAAATTAACTGGTTGGTGGATGGAATGACAAACCTCCTTAAAGATATGAATAAGTTATGTCTTCATACCCAACGAGAACCATCTTTTGTCGCATTTTCTCTAAACAATATTGGTTAAAGTAAATGGATATATCTTTCAATACAGATGTAGGATTAATTTTATACTTTATAACTAATTATTGGACTCGTGACACATACTATTCCAAGAAAAAACCAAGTCCCCCAATTATTTATGGTTTTCCAACAGATCCTCAAAATACCATGTCGACTGGCCAAAGTAGTGTTATTTCAACATTTGACTTTACTTTCTTTCCATGTATGCTCCAATTCAATTTTTGTTTACTATGTCCAGTATTAGTGACTGCTTCCTTTGTATGTACTACTAGCCTCTTGCTAGTTTTCATGCATTAATAAAATATCGAATGTTCAAAAAAAAAAAAAAGTCCCCCAATTATTTGGTGGTTGTCTTATGAGATGTGTTTTACCAAATGACAAAATAAAAGGGACAAGTCAGTTGTCCATAAATATGAAGCTCAAGCTCACAATTGACCTCGTGACCATGTTTCATGATCTGGTCGTATTTGGGTCGGGCCTCTCAATCTTGTCCAATAATAAAAAGAAATAATGATAAAGTAACAATATTTCACTTGATTGACCTTTTTTTGAGAAATTGTCACAAATCATCCCTGTGGTTTGCTCGATTCGCATTTTCATCCATGTGTTTTTTTTCTTCATTAGGTGTCCATGTACTTTTCATTTTCATTGCCAACCGTCCCTGACACTAACAGCCATTAGTTTTCATCCGTTAAACCCCTCATGTGCAATGCACATGAGGGCATTTTCGTCCAGTTTGTAACCACAGGACTATTTGTGATAAAACATCTTTGAGGGTTTACACACTTCATAATCTTCCCCCACAATTCCGGCCACCATCCCTGACCGGCTTGCCACCGCCGGAAAAGTCGTCGAAAGCCGAGAACCACCACCCCACTTCATCATCTTCACCATTTCAAACCCCAAACACCCCTATCACCTTGTACCTCCCCATAACTAACAAAACCATACACCCACCACCACCCAACACCTACTGTCCGCCTCCCACCACGACAGCCTCCATTTTCGACCTCCACCTCACGCCTTCTCTCTCTAAAAACCCTAAAACGGGTTCCCTTTTCTCCCTGGGTTGAATCGCCGTGAACCACCACCAACCCACCACTTGCCAAGAGGGGGTTTCTTTTAGCTAGGGTTTGTGCGGAATTCGCGTCTGAGCGTTTTGGTACCAACCTCGAGTTTTAAGTCAGAGATTCGCGGGAGAAATCTCGAAAATGAGTTTTCCGGTGACGTCTTTTCCGGCAACGGTCAAAGAGAAGGGTGGTCGGAAATCAGAGACAGAAGAGAGAAGGGATATATATATATATATATATAGAACATATATAAGGTTTGATACATAATATATATATACATAATATATATATATATATATATATAGAGAGAGAGAGAGAGAGAGAGAGGCCAGTTATAGTGAGAACCAAGAAAAGGTCGAGAACTGCGAGAACCAATTTAGTCCATTAGATCAAGTTAATCAAAGGATAATATTACTCCATGGCATTTTCGTAAATAAAGGTAAGCATGTGTATAGAAAAAACACGCGGAAGGGTGTTTTTGGAATTAAAAAAGAGACACTTATTTAAATAAAAAAAACAAAAAACAAAAGGGTGCATTTTGTTTTACTCCCGTCGAATAATAATCGCCAGAAATATCTCTCCTTCTAAAACCTAATCTATGAAGATTCTATACAAATTGAAAATCAACACAAATTCAGCGAACAAAGCAAAAAATCCGCGGTGCATGTGTACGCGACTACAATTCCGGGATCATTTGATAGTATAAATAGTAGGTTTTTCATAACTTATTAGAATGAAAAACCCTAAATCATCGAAAGGTAATTTTTAACCCTTATTCCTGTGAGCTTGTTTTTTGTATATTATTGGTGGTGTATATGTGTTATATTACGATTAAGATCTTATTGGGTTCTTGTATTTTTCGTTTTATGTAACAGTCCGAAGGAGTGAAAGGATAATGATGGTGAAATCGTTTAGCACATACACCAATAACGAGCAAATGGCTCTGGATTTAACCGGTGACTCTGATGAAGGTACTTCAATTGAAACTAATAACGGTTTTGTTATGTGATTTAACTGGATTTTGGGTTCTTGTAAGTGACACAAGTGTTTGTTTGTTGTCTTAATTTTTTTATCATAATTTTTATGGAAACCTGTTCCCGAGGAATTCATAAAATAATAAATTGATATGTGTTTTTGTTAAGTGGTAACATGTGTATTTAGATTTTTAAGGCTTCAATACCCGTAATAGATATGTGAATGTATATTGATAACATGTGTTCGTGGATTGGTTGTCGTTATTTTTTTAAATCTAATGTGTTTTTTTTTTTTTTTTTTTTTTTTTTTTTTTTTTTTTTTTTTTTTTTTTCTTCCTATTTTTTTTTTTTTTTTTAAATATTTTTCTGTTTTTTCACTTCACTTTTTTTTTTTTTTTTTTTTTTTTTTTTTTTTTTTTTTTTTTTTTTTTTTTTTTTTTTTTTTTTTTTTTTTTTTTTTTTTTTTTTTTTTTTTTTTTTTTTTTTTTTTTTTTTTTTTTTTTTTTTTTTTTTTTTTTTTTTTTTTTTTTTTTTTTTTTTTTTTTTTTTTTTTTTTTTTTTTTTTTTTTTTTTTTTTTTTTTTTTTTTTTTTTTTTTTTTTTTTTTTTTTTTTTTTTTTTTTTTTTTTTTTTTTTTTTTTTTTTTTTTTTTTTTTTTTTTTTTTTTTTTTTTTTTTTTTTTTTTTTTTTTTTTTTTTTTTTTTTTTTTTTTTTTTTTTTTTTTTTTTTTTTTTTTTTTTTTTTTTTTTTTTTTTTTTTTTTTTTTTTTTTTTTTTTTTTTTTTTTTTTTTTTTTTTTTTTTTTTTTTTTTTTTTTTTTTTTTTTTTTTTTTTTTTTTTTTTTTTTTTTTTTTTTTTTTTTTTTTTTTTTTTTTTTTTTTTTTTTTTTTTTTTTTTTTTTTTTTTTTTTTTTTTTTTTTTTTTTTTTTTTTTTTTTTTTTTTTTTTTTTTTTTTTTTTTTTTTTTTTTTTTTTTTTTTTTTTTTTTTTTTTTTTTTTTTTTTGGTACACATGTTAATTTGGGTTGTATTGTGTGTATGTGAACAGATGTACACGAGTTACCATTGGGTCAAGATATCAATGAAAGAAGCACACGGAAACGTATACTAAACAGAAATTGCCTTAGAGAGTAAAGGAAAAGGAATCCAATTGGTCAACGAAAACAAAGGCAGGAGTATGAAAAGGAAAGAAAATGGGACAGTAGATGGGAATCGTAGCAACAAATTGGTTAGGAAAGAAAAAGGTGAAGGGGTGAACGAAAAAAAGGTGATTGATGTGGGAGAGCAAACTTTTAGGAAGTCACCGAGGCTCAAATCAATGGTTAAGGAAGGCAAAATCAAAGAACAAGAACAAGATCGAAAAGAGGAAATGAACACAAAAAAACCTAAACAAAAGGCAGTGAAAAAACAGCACCCTGCCCTTAGGAATAGGACATCTCCTAACTGTTTGGTTCGCGCACTACATGGAATGAACACAAGCCAACGTAACTGTATTGTTGAAATGGGATTTGGTAAGATGCTAGCATTCAACATCACTGATCTTCCGTCTAAACTAGCATACCATGTGGCGAATAGCTTTGATGATAAAAAACTTACAATAAAGTTAGGTGAAAGAATGATCGAAGTGACCTCGCAATTGGTACATGAAATGTTGGGATTACCTTAGGGGGTGTGAATATGAAAACTGTTGAAAGTGAATCCCATGAAGGTTTTGTTGTGCACGAGTGGATGAAACAAAACGGGGACAAGGGTGTTACTGCTGTCGAACTGAAGAACAAAATTGTTAGGTCACATGTGGCGGACTGGGATTTTAAACTCAGCTTCATAGTGTTGTTTGCAAACTTAATGGGGGGCACTATTGCACGGTCAAAGTGTGATTTGAGTGTGTTAGAACACGTACGACGGAACACCGACTTTAAAAAAATTGATTGGTGTCAGTTCTTGCTGGACTCTATGAGAAACTGCAAAGTAAATTGGAAAGCCGAAAACAGTGGAAAGCATTATGCGGGCCCTTGGACGCTTCTAACGGTATGTGTTCATTCATAAGTAAACAAATTAGGCGTACATGTTTTATATATAATAAACGTTGATTCAGCATCGCACATACGTTGACCAATTCATTAACACATGTACTTGTAACATATGTTTGCAGTTGATATACGTTGACGCTACAAAACACAGCTTGTTTGATGTTGCCAGACGGAGACCCGCTATTTTAACTTGGAACGCGGAGACGCTGAAATGCAAAGAGCGAGCTGAAATCGATTCTGGCGAGTTTGGGTTAGTTGAGGTTAGGGATACATTTGAAGGCTTACCTAACGGTGACGATGGCAACCTTAGTGACGATGCAAATGGTGATATCCAATCAATTGGGATGTATTCATATAAACCAAATGATCAAGAGGTAACTTTTTCTTGATTGATAATACATGAAATGTGCCGTTAACGTGTGTATGTGTATATATATTGTGTGATGCGTGTTACCTAAAACTGACATATCCATAAAAAATCGCAGGGGTATGTGCACAAAATTGAAACCCTGTATGGAATGTTGTTGAAGAACAAAAAGCATTTGCAATCTACTACTAAGGAAGCGTTGGACAGGTTTCCGGGTAACGTTAAGATAAGGGAGTGGGGTCTGAAGGTGGAAGGTTTGCTAATGAGGGATGCAGAAAGGTTTAAAACACCGAACAACAACAAAAAGAAAGTTTGGGAAACCAGTATAGGGGATGCAGGGCCTACGAAACACATGAATGAAGGTGGGGTTGGCACATCCAAACGTGTGAAAGGGGATGAAGGTGGTCTGAGTAATAAGGCGCAAGGGGGGACTGAAGTGTTCACAACACCAAATCAAAAAGGTTGGCATATGGGAAAATGTGCTAGTGGGCTGGAAACAGGACAGGAACCGACGGTCGGAACAGATGGAGAACCAGGCATAATGGAGACTAACGATATTGTGGCACCAAGAGAATTGGATACCGAAGAACCGTTTAGTCAATTTTGGGATGATCCAGCAGTTATTGAAGAGATAGAAAGGAGTTTAGTGAAATTCCCCAAGACCGGTTTCGAGAGGGCAGTAGTGATATATTCTGGTGGTCAACCAAAAAATGATGAAACCATTCCGTCATTTAGCTTGGGGCTCACACAGGAGTTAAATGAGTCTCCTGAAAACCATAAGATTGTGACAGGATCAAGTATGCAAAAAGGTGTGACCGTGGGAAAAGGGAAGAGAATCTATGTGATGGGGATAAAAGGAATAGAAATGAACGAGAAGGAAGGAAACGTGCAACAAAGAATGCGGACACATGTAGGTCACTGTACTGGGATCGGGTGGTTGATGTTGAGAAACGAATGACATCATAGGAAAGTAAGGTGTTGCGTTATTTAGAGTCGGATGTGGGAAAAGACAGGTAAGTTTTGTAATAACCTTTTCATTATGGGCATGTAATGCTAAGCATGTATAATGTAACTAATTAAATCTAATGTGGCATTTATTTACAAAGTTCTAAAACATGGTACATGATATTATGAGTTTTCTGGTTTGAATTTCGACAGTGATGTTTTGTTTCATACTCGAAGTGCGGACACAGGACTCCGTTTTCATTTTAGAAATCTGCTACAGACCTCTACGATTGCTGAGCATGTTTTGACTTGTTGGGCTGCATTATTGAACCTTGAAGAAGCCAAAAGAAGCCGAGACTCGCCGTTCAGACTATTCCGCAACTTGACAGTCATGGTACGTACAATGCATTGTTAACCTTGATATAGTGGTATTTGAATGTGCACACATGTGTATGCAGCCAATAACTAGTTATTTTATAATTATCAGAAGGATATTTTGCGTGAAAGGAAGATGGACGATGGGCAGCGTCTAAAAGTCTTCACGTCAAAAATCAGTGCTGTGGTGAATAAAAACAAGGTTCAAATGAAACTTGATGAGTTTGATATGGTATGGAATATGATAAACCCAAAATCAAGTGTGTTGAAAGTGTGTATCAAATGTAGGTTTTTGATTGTTTAAAAATCATGTGATTTGCTTACATGCAGGTGTTTTTCCCAATGTTAACCGGATATCGTTACTATCTGGTAGTTTATGATTTTAGGAGTGGAGAAATAGATGTTATAGATAACCATAAGGGAACCAAGGAGCATGAAAAACAATATGCAGCACAAATAAGGATATTGGTAATGAATTAAATAACCTTTTGAAATGATTATTTATATAAATGTGTTGACTCTGATTGGTAATCTAAGTTGTTAGATATACTGATTGAAATTTGGTATTTTGAAATTGTAGCACAAGGTATTTGTGGACTATCTGAAGAGCGTAGGAAATGCCAAATGGGAAAGAGTAGTGGATGCAGTTCCGAGTATCATTGATATGACTTGGCAAACAACAAAAAATGAAGTCGACGGTGGGGTTTTCACTATGAGACACATGGAGACGTACATGGGGGAGGTCGGTGCAAAGTGGGATTGTGGACTGGATGTTGAAGGGAGAACACAAAAAAACAAGTTGTCCAAGCTGCGAAAGAAGTATGCACTTAAACTGGTGTTGTCAGAACACAATGTCTGCCGCAAAACGATTTTGGAATCTGCCAAAGACAAGAAGTAAAATTTTCTAAGTTTTCATCTATGGCACTAGTACATTTAATCATAAGTTTTATTAAGTGTTTATTATTAAGACTATGTTATCGTGTATCCGTCCGGTACTCGAACACATTATCTATCTGTTTGGTTTTTCCATCTTATGTTTGAATTTTAGGACTATAATAATAAATCTCTGTTTGGTTTTTCCATCTTATGTTTTAATTTTTTTGATATCCATATAAAGTGGCCAAGTTAATGTATTTCTGTATTCAACTAGTATATCCAGGTACTCGAGCACATGTTTATTGACATTGGGAAAATGTGTTTGTGTTGTATATAAACTATGGGGCATGGAATGAACACAATTTGTTGCCTACGCGCACATGTGTGATTGAGTTTCATACACATGGTGTCAACGAGCACATATGTTTGCACAATTTTTAACATGTGTGTTCCTGTGTTGCGGGCATGTGTTTGTCTGGTTGGCATGTGTACATGCCACTTAAACACGTGTTTTCCTTGGTATGGAGACTTATTCATACATCGTAGAACATGCGTTTTGCTAAATTTGTATTTTTAAAGGAATACACATCATGCTTAAACTTTGGGAAGCGTTTATGTAACTGGATCGGCTTTCTGTACCCGTTTGGTTGTCTTTTGTATTATTGGTAATAACATATGGGCACATTTGTGGTCTGGTGGTCACATTTGACTTGTAAAACTTGGTGTTTTTGTCATGTGTCTTTAGTTTATTAAAACAAACGTGCTACGAGTTGGAAAGAAAAGAATGGGTCATGATTTTTGTCCAACTGGGTAAAAAAAAAGAGCAAGCGGTCAACTTGTAACCTTTTTTTTATAATATTTATATGCAGTTTATTGAAGTGTTTACGGTATGGTCAAGATTGAGTTCATGAATTTAAAAACAAATTGACTGTGTACACTTCCAAAGATGCAGTTGCATAAAATTGCAGAGTGTCATTGGGAATCCACAAAACACATGTATACAGTTGAAATGAATTCAAACAACATTGTTGTGATAGTAAAGGGCACACAAAGGTTTAGATTATTAAAAAAACATGTATAATGAAAATTTACTGACATAGAGATGAATAAAATGGAGGAATCTCATAAGTTGTTTGAGTTTAACAAGATTGAAACTAGAAATTAAACAAAATTCTTGAACTAAAAATAAAAACACAAAAACACAAAAGCAGGTGTGCCTTAACCTTGTTTTGCCCTCTTTGCTGCAGCCTGGGCTTCAACATCATCTCTTTTCTTGATTTCACAGTTCCGTATGTCGTGGTTGTCTTGAACCTCCTTACAATATGCGCACTTGCGCATCTGTCGTTTACGTTTATTGACATGCTTCTCACCTGGACTGACGAATCTTTTGCCACTATTGCTTCCCGAACCTTTGGTGTTGCTTCCTGAACCTTTGTTGTTTATATCTTTGGGAGCAAACATGTCACATTTCTCTGGTACGGTTACCCCAAGCAGGTCCATGAAAACTTGCTCGTCATCTATCACAGGATCAGCTCTAGGTAGAGTGGAAAGTGTGGATTCTGATAGTTTGTTAACCTTGTCAACAAAGGAGGCAAACATCACGGGATCATGTCTTAGCCTACTTAAACACAATTCGATGCCTGATATTGCTTGGCTACTAATCTCGTCTACCTCAGCATGCTTGTTAACATATCTATGTTGTTTATCCGACAGATGACGTGGAAGTACATTACGCCTCCAACGACGCATTATGTACTGGTCTGGAATAACGTCCACGTTTTTACTCCTCAGGACACAAAATATATGGCGACACAAGTACCCATGGCGTCCAAAAAGGTTGAAACTACAGGTTATGGATCCATCGTCCTTGTTTCGAATAACCTAACAACCACAAACCAAGAATGTCACATTTAGGATGAGGTTCAAATTAACAATGCGCCTACACAGTAGTTCACAAAAAGGATCAAACTGATACTTTACCTTATACTTCAGATGCGCTTTAGGTGCTGTAAGTGAGTGATTGACCTGGTATATTTCTTTCGCATCATCTGACTGAACAAGCTGGTGTGAGCCGACCCACGCACCTTTGAAAATTTCCTTCTGAACTTTAAAGAATATACTTCGAGTGTAGACGTTAGCAGCAAACCTCTCAATTGCTAGTGGGGTTATCATCCTTGCATTTGTTCTGGATGTGTGATCATCAAGAGCACCTTGTGCGTGCCTTTGCTTCTCCATAGCAGTCTCAAAGCACAACATGAATTGAACAAGTGTGTTACTCTCAGACCTTGACGTTGTTTTCATAAGACAACACATGGGCAAATGGTTAAAGTATGCTGGAATCCATGAGTGGCGTAACTGAAACATGTATGACAACCAGTTGTTATCTTCTAAGTTAAACTCTTGGATCAATGCCATCCATTTATTCTCAAACTCCTCGGGCTCAAGGAAAACATTCCACACAAGCTTGTGTAGACGCTTCCGTAAATCAGTGTTATTAAGCAAGTCCGTACAAACCTTAGAACAATACAAAAAAATCATAAACTAAGCACATGTATTTTGTAAGGTAAAAATATGGGGAAAAAAACATGAAAACAAAAGTAATGTTTCACACTTCATATAACAGTATAAACAAACATCAAACATGTGTGTGCACCTACGTAATTTCATAAAAGTACCTTCAATGGGAGTTTTTTCATTATGTGCCACATGCATAACCTGTGTTGTGCCTCATTCATAACTGTTATGACAGCTTCAAACATCGCCGGATCCTGATCTATTAAAACCAATCTCGGTTGTCTGTTGTGTGACTTTAAAAAGACGTTGAGTAGCCACGAATAAGACTCGATGTTCTCATTCTTCAACAAGCCTGCTCCAAGTGTGACACATCTGTTGTGATTGTCAATACCAGTGAATGGGACGAACACCATACAGTACCTAGAAAGTAATTCAACATCAATGATTAGGGGACCTTACTAACACAAAGAATTTAGTACAAAAAACGATTATTATCCTTACTTGTTGGTTTTGTATGTCGCATCAAATACATTACATCACCAAACTCTTTGTAGTTACACTTCATTGTCTCATCGGCCCAAAATAAACCAATTAACTCATTATTATCACATTTGTAATCGAACGAAAACTCAGGAAGACACACTTTCCTATTTCTAAACTTATCCACCACCATTTGGGCGTCCCTGTCACCAATGAACATATTCAACTTTGCCTTCCAGTTTTTAAAGTCAGTAACCGTACCTCGCACTTTATCATATCCTCCTTTAAGGGCAGCACGCAAACGATGAGCTTTAGTTGCACCAATATTGTTTGTAGACACGGACTGAATAAAGACTTTATCATCAAATGTCAATTGCCTCCGTGCCCGAGATAAATGACTGTGATTATCATCAATGAACGGATGGTTATGTGCCTCAACAAATTCATATAACTGGTAGCTTTCTGTCCCTTTTATCAACTTCAACTTAATA
>CM067168.1:28405943-28423443 GCA_034093135.1 Erigeron breviscapus
CAATCATGTCTCCACACTTCCCTGTTTTCAACTATCCTTTCCCTACACACATGCTCATGCTCAGCTTTTAGTACAAATAAATAATTTCAACAAAATCCCCAAACGAGGTATCATTCATCTTATAGTACAAATGGGCAAAACAATCCCCAAGGCATGTGCTATAAATTTACTCTTTCATAAATTTATACAATTACTGTAATCGGCAACCACAAGTTCTTTTACCCTATTTAATTAGAAAGTCTTTTCCGGACCCTCACCTCTTTGGGCTGCTAAAGGTTTACAAATTGTAGACGGCTAACGAATTTGTTGATCAAAGTTATCTTCCATTTGATTCATATTAACGCAATCTAAATCCGAAATTAATGTCTTTTTTCAGAGTTTTTCTGAAGCATAGTAGTTCGTATAGTTTAGGATGAGTGCAAATATCGATAAAAAAAACAGAATAGGATAAAATAAGTTACGCCCGCCTAGGGGATTGTGTAGATTGACTCAATTGGATAGCACATGCCTTGGGTTTTCATGCTACACAAACAAACAAAAACTATTTGCGTATATCTACCACACAATACACATGCATCCCTTCAAACTTCCCACTTATGATCATTGCTTCTTTAACCTTTACTTTGTCCATACATTTCTTGCTGTGACATGTTACACCATCCACATGTTAATGTTTTTTATTTGTATTTTGATATATATATTTTGCAAATACAAAAGTTTATTGTCTTATAATAGAATGTTGGCCGACTGCTTGTGCAAACATTTTCAAGGAACACTTGTAGACCATCATAGGTTGATAGTTTGATACGACCTTTGATGTTGACGATACATGATTTATAGAAAGTAAATACATTCAAACACTGTTTTCAATAGAGTTGTATATATATATATATATATACGTATAGCTTTACCAAAAGGTCTTTATCCGGGTTGATTATTCAATAAATAAGTTGTCATTTCAGGTTTTGTTTAAAATAACTAACACTGTCTAGATATTAACTTTTTTTTCTTATAACGGCTGTCTAAATATTAACTGGTTATAGCTGTATAATTTTGCCTTTTCAAAATAAGTTGTATGTAATTACACATTTGATAGAGCTTACAACAACGGAACCCAAATCCCGACAAAGCGGCGTATAGGGAAGATATGATGTAGACAGTTTTACCATATCCAAAAGTAAGGAGGCTGCAACCTGAAGGACCTCCGGCTTAGGGCTTTACCCTTGAAAAAATAATATTGACGACAAGGCGAAACCAAAGCCAAAACTAAATAAATCGGGTCTCAATGTCAGATTTAGACAAAAAAAGAGATAACTCTCTCTCTAGAGAGAAAGACAACGTTAAGTTAATAGAGCTTATGTGTTGTGGATCTTTTAAGGCAAATGACTAACAAAAATAAATAAATCTAACTTGGTTTATTTACTTATAAATTTTAGAGTAAACTACATTTTTCGTCCCTAAACTTGGCACATTTTTCACTTTTCGTCCCTAAAGTTTAAAAATTACAATTTTGACCTTAAACTTGGCAGAATTTTGCAATCGACGTCCTTTGGCCATACGGCGTTAAGTTTCAGCCGTTAAATCCCACACGTGCAAAACACGTGAGGGACTAAAAGTGCAAAAGGTGTCTAGTTCAGGGACGAAAACTGAAATTTACATTATATATTGTCATCATCTTCATCTTTTCCGGCTGAGTGGCCGGAAAATTCGCCGGAAAACTTAAAATGCCGATATCTCACTCGTTTCTTCGAATTAGACCACGAAACCACCACCAAACTTCTCAAAATTAATTTCCGCACGAATCCTAACCAAAAGATTTCAGATTCAACACTTGCCGGAAAACTCAAAATCTCGCCGGAAAACGAACTGCCGACCAAACTCAACGAAATGAAGAAATCATCACATCAACATGCTCAGAATTCTATCGCGAATAAAACCTTGTGATTTCCAGATCGATTTGAGACAGAAGATCAGTAACATGAAACCATGACGTTTTGTTGCTTGATCTAAATCCAATGTGGAGTGTATGACTAGACTTATGAGAGTCTTCTTTCTTGTTTTGGGGTTAAAAATCAATTTCTACAAGCCTAATCTTTATGGAAGCAGTGTTGATGACCCGAAATTTCTGAGCTAGCGGATAAACTACATTGTAAGTCATGCTTTTCCTTTCATGTATTTAGGTCTTAAGGTATTTATTCAAGAGTTGGAAACCAGTATTTGATTTAGTGGAGGCACGACTCTCGTTATGGAAGACCTCGGTTTTATCTAATTGGAGGGCGGGTTACTCTATTACGCTCGGTTTTTGTGACCACGGTATTTTGAGTTTTCCGGCAAGTGTTGAATCTGAAATCTTTTGGTTAGGATTCGTGCAGAAATTAATTTTGAGAAGTTTGGTGGTGGTTTCGTGGTCTTATTCGAAGAAACGAGTGAGATATCGGCATTTTAAGTTTTCCGGCAAATTTTCCGGTCACTCAGCCGGAGAAGATGAAGATGATGACAATATATAATGTAAATTTCAGTTTTCGTCCCTGAATTAGTCACCTTTTGCACTTTTAGTCCCTCACGTGTTTTGCATGTGTGGGACTTAACGGCTGAAACTTAACGCCGTATGGCCAAAGGACGTCGATTGCAAAATTCTGCCAAGTTTAAGGTCATAATTGTAATTTTTAAACTTTAGGGACGAAAATTGAAAAACGTGTCAAGTTTAGGGACGAAAAGTGTAATCTACTCTAAATTTTAAGAATTCTATTTTTTTCGATCAATAAAACATATCCAATTTCTAAAATGTAAAGGTAAAACTTTTATTTATGGTCTTTTTCAACCCATACCTCTTCTAAACGCACTCGACATTTGGACATCTCTTTCGGTTTGATAGTTTTTCCTTGTCAAATGATTGAAAATGGGTTTTAATTTATATATCAAAACAGTTATATTTTTGTGTCACATAGTTGATTCTCACATTACATTTGTAGGCCATTACAAATGCATACCAAAATGGACATGGATAATTGGCATATCACCTCTAATCTTTAACTTTTTAGTTGTGAGGGGTTTTACATTCTTGTCTTTTCATTTTTTTTCATTTAAATTCATCTGCACTTTCCCCGATCAACTCTTTCAAAACATTGAGTACAAACTTTAAAATAGCAAAAATATGTTGTATTAAAAGGTACTAGCTAGAAAATTGGCATCTTTAGTTGTACCGCTGCTGTTGCCTTTCTGCCACTTTTTTGTGATAGTATGTAAACTAGCTTGCGGCCAGCCATAACAGATGGAGAATCTTGCTTACAAGCTAAATGTATGATAAAAAAAAGCCAAAAATATTATTCTCGTCTAGAAACCAACTAGCTTGACATTGCACCCATTCATTCAGCTTCATCTAATTTCAGCTTAGAGAAGCTAGCAATTCTCTTGACTCGTCGTGACAAACACTCGAAAACAAAAATGTCATATAACACACACGACGGTCCCAACCAAAACTTGAAAATGTACGTTTTGTAGAACATAAAAAATGAAAGAAAGTATGAAGTAAAAGTCATAGCAAAATAAGACAAAAATTATGAAGAAAAAAGTTTGTGTTTGCTAGTAGCTAGTACGAGTATTAATTTATGATGATGACTTTGAGAGCACCAACTAAATTAAGTAAGCATCTACTTCAATCAAGTCTCCCAAATGCAGCAACAAGAACTTAGAAAAACTAACAATGTTCATTTGTTTAATCATTACGATATGAGTCCCCATGTTCTTCTTCTTCCGATTCATTAGAAGACGACGATTCAACGGTAAGAGTTAATGTGGGCATACAGCTCTCGGATCGAAATAGTCCAGCAGATTCGGTTTTATTCATGGGACTACTAGGCATAGACCTCGGGGCAGAATTAGCACGCTTCAATAACATCTTTCTCATAGCGGAAATCAAATGGATAGCCGGATTGGGAGGCGGTCCTCCTGGTGATCTGGAGGCTTTACAAAAGGAGGTGTGGCGAGTCATTGCTTCTTCACAGCTGATAAGCTTTTGGCTCCTCGCCATCTCATCTTTCACGGCCTCACTACACAATCCACAGATCCATTTTCCTTGATGCCGCTGTTTGATCCTTTCCATATATGCCCTCGTACACTCTTCTGTTAATCCACAACAATCGCAATTCGCAAACTCTATTTCCTCATTCTCATCCTCCGCCTCATTATTATTATTTTTCAAATTACTCGTTACGGATTGCGACTCCAATTCGATTACTGGCATCATCATCGCGTCGCTCATCACCGAAGTTGACATTCCTAAAAATATAAAATTAAAATATATATATCCACAATACATATATTATCAACTAAACAAACAACATTCAATTACCAGCAAAAGCAGAGGAAGTTCGATTAAGCATATATATAGACACATACTAAAAAATATATATATAACTATCTCTCCTTCTCCCACTCAGTTTTTTCAACTATTGATTTTTTATGAAAAAGAAGCAAAAAATTAAAAGACATTTGAAATACTTCCTGTGCGTTTTAACTGGAGCAAAATGTTTAAAACTTAAAATAACAAAGTACTAGGTCGTATATATATACACACAATATATAATGAATATTAACCTCTGAATCAAACACAAAGCAGAAAACAGAGGAAGGAACAAGGAAGGGGGGAGATGAGAGAGAGAGAAATATTATTATTGTGGTTTTTGTAGATGCTGAACAAAAATCAAATTAAATACTCAATGATTAGAGATTAGTGGGGGGTATATTCCACTTGGAAAATGGGAATAGAATAATTTCCACGTCATCGGTTATATAGTCTACAGATGTGCCAGTTGGAAATTATCGGCTCGGGGATAACTTAGTAATTTCATTCAATATTTTTACATTAAGAGAGATTTCTTGCCATATTGGTCACCTAATCACCACTCGTGTGTTGCCACGTGAGCCTTGCAAATGTGTACATTCAATTATCCAGCTCAGCTTGACAACTATTTTAAGTTATTTTAATTGAAAAACTTTAGGAAATTACATTATTATTCATATTATATCATCGCAATGATACGTGGGATTAATTTTTGTATATATTTTAAGTCATGATTTACTACGTTATAAATATATATATATTTTTTATTTTTTTATATTATTCGATTGCTTTACTAAGTTTCCATTTTTTAGTTGCAATTTAAATTACTTTCCTTTTTTTTTTGCTCGTAATTAACAATTACTCCGTAGATATTAATATTGATATAAAATAATATTGGATTATTTAAATTATTATCTTTGTTGATCTTGTTGTATACGTTTTACCAATCAATTAGAGATTTTGATACGTTCACACGATTTATAATTAAATCAATGTTTTAAATGTCAATAATCAATTTGAATGATTGATTTTAGAGAATTAATGGGTTTACTCCAATTAAATGTCGTGCCTTCGGGCGGTTTAGTTGGAGGTTTTCCCCCCCTCCGTGGTTCCCTGAATACTTGTAACGGCCTGTGGTCAACATCTCGTTGTCTTGGGTACGTGCAAGGCTTCACCATTATGGTGAGGTTTTCCTGATGTCGTGTTCCGACTGAATGTTCAAAAAAATAGAATTAGCAAGTCAATTGATTATTTTAGTTTTTTTTTTATTTTATTTCTTTTTTAAAAAATGAACTACAATTATTTTGTCGAATGAGTTAATTGCAAGATTCGGCTCTTTGGTTTGTTTATATTCGCGGTGTACATCTCTTCTAAAGAATTTTATTGAAATAGGTCCAAACTATTCTGTTTGTTGCGAGTTACATCACTGGAGAATAATGTGAATAACGAAAATGAATAAACCACATGTGTGTAATTTGCAACAAAACTGACGACATCAAAAACAACATGAAGTGAAAACCGGTGGCTCGACATTCATGTTTGGGGTTTTTTCTCGTTTCAGACAACTGTAATTGGCACGAGTTTTTTAAACTTTTTCACAACCTTAGAAGTTAAAAAACCGGGTTGAGTGTAGATTGTGTTTCTATTAATTGTAACTCTAGACTGTATTTTGTTTTCGATCATTAGCAACTTGCTAGAGATCGGTAATAATGTAATTTCTTTTAGACGTTAAAAAAATAAACTGACGGCATCAAGGATGTAACTTGTAATAAAACTCCGTTAGACTAAAATTCTTAAAGAGATAATCATGCAATTAACTCTAGTCAAATTAATGATTAATTATGGATGAAATATGCAGCAAAATTTTAATACTTAGTATTCTTTTACGAGTATTTTGTAAGTGACTAATGTATAAAATGTTTTCGAAAACAAAAAGATAGGTGAAATCTTGTGCATTTGAGCATATTTGTATTATTTCTTTAGTTCTAAAATAATGTATACATTTTATTTATTACAATTTGCTGTCTTTCTGTAAATTGGACTTTTACATTATATACTAATACAAAATTTATAAATATTTCTATTTAATAGTAAATCGTAAGCTTAAACTGTGATGAAATTATCATCTCTTCACAAGATCGATACTCTTTCTTTCTGTAAAGGAGGTAAAAATCTCTCTAATTATTTGCGTACTACATCTTTTTAAAAGATGAAAGGATATATCTCTCAGATAGTAGGTAAGCGTCTTAATTTTAAGCTATAAAATCGATCTTTTACATCGACAGATTATATTTACTGTTACTTTCTATCACTATTGAAAGTGTGATTGATTTTATTTATTTTTGTCATAGTAGACACATTGATCACGACCAATTTGCGCCTATATAGTAATGATACCTGAATATATTATTTTTCGTAAACATTTGGTGGTGATTTCTTACGTAACCATTTTTTCATATTTATTACATTCAATATTTCTAACGTGCCATGTTGTGTTGGCATTTCTTGATCAATAAGTTTATGTTTATATTTTCGGTTTTAAAAAATAAGAAAAACCACTAGACAAACTACTTTTTTTAATGAAAATAAATAAACAAAATGACATCTGTCAATGATGGTCAGCCCAGCTGGTCGGAGACACTCTCGGTTTTACCCAAGGTCTTGAGTTCGACCCTTAGGGATGACAAGTCTTGGGCTTTTTCCCTCCGAATACTTGTAACGGCTCATGGTCAACATCTCGTTGTCTAGGGTACGTGCAAAGCTTCACCATTATACGGTGAAGTTTCCCTGATGTCGTGTTCCGAAGAATGTTCGGAGAAAAAACAAAATGACATCTAAAAAGCACTAAACACCAAACCAAAGTACAAATACAGTATACAACATTACAATGTTTAGGAAAATCTAAACTATGTTACACTGAGTGATATGATATTCATTAAACTTGTCTTCAGGTTACTCAGAGAATAATTTTGAATTATGTATAATCTCTTATAAAGTATATTATCCTCTTTATTTATTTTTTTCTCAACCATTCAGATTTTAAAATATCAAAAAACTTATATACAATTAACATACTTTATTTCCATATATATATATATATAGGGAGCCATCCAATGAGAACACTACAAAAATAAGAACAAGTAAGAACCAATAGAAAAATAACAAATCTGCAAACATTAAAAAGGGTAATTCAGACAATTGCAAAATACAATTAAATTTTAATATTTTTCAAGCAGTTTATTTGATTGTATAAATTTAACTGCCTTTTCAAATTTGAATTAAATTATCAACGTCTTCCATATAAATTAAAGATTATTATATATCAATTCAGTTTCCATATTTTATCAAATACACTACCAATTTCATGATTAGTTTCTGAGTAGTCAATCGAATCATCTTGTTTATATGGGTCGTGAAGATAAGATACCAGAAAGTAAGTTTTTTTTTTATACCTTTAATTGTTAATTATGCATATTTCCCTTTAATGCAGAATCCTTAAATTCCATTCGTATCAATCAATATATAAATTAACTCTTGTTTTCCAATGTTACATTATGACTGTATTTAATTATAATATTTGATCATTGTATTTTATTTTTTTGTTGATGATGATTTCGTTTTTTCCTTCAGAATAGTTGAATATCGTTAATTTCAAAACAGTGTTTTGCTTATTTGCATAGAATGCTTAATTTATGTATATATTAATTTCAACAAACCAGTAATAAAACACTAAACTATAAATTGTTTATTTCAACAAATCATCGGGTAGTAACTTTTATGCAGTTACTCTTTGTACAAATGATTGAAACCTATTATGATATAAAAAAAAAAATTCTAAATTCAAATTTGATATACATGACATCAGGTTTATATCAATGAGTTCTGCATCCATTGTTTTAATATGAGTTGTGCATCCATTTTGGTGTATACATCAAAATTTCAAGATGATTTGCAAATTTAGGAGTTATTATTGGCCTTTTTGTATAAGATTTGTTAATCTATAAATTGTTTATTTCAACAAATCATCGGGTAGTAACTTTTATGCAGTTACTCTTTGTACAAATGATTGAAACCTATTATGATATAAAAAAAAAATTCTAAATTCAAATTTGATATACATGACATCAGGTTTATATCAATGAGTTCTGCATCCATTGTTTTAATATGAGTTGTGCATCCATTTTGGTGTATACATCAAAATTTCAAGATGATTTGCAAATTTAGGAGTTATTATTGGCCTTTTTGTATAAGATTTGTTAATCTATAAATTGTTTATTTCAACAAATCATCGGGTAGTAACTTTTATGCAGTTACTCTTTGTACAAATGATTGAAACCTATTATGATATAAAAAAAAATTCTAAATTCAAATTTGATATACATGACATCAGGTTTATATCAATGAGTTCTGCATCCATTGTTTTAATATGAGTTGTGCATCCATTTTGGTGTATACATCAAAATTTCAAGATGATTTGCAAATTTAGGAGTTATTATTGGCCTTTTTGTATAAGATTTGTTAATCTATAAATTGTTTATTTCAACAAATCATCGGGTAGTAACTTTTATGCAGTTACTCTTTGTACAAATGATTGAAACCTATTATGATATAAAAAAAAATTCTAAATTCAAATTTGATATACATGACATCAGGTTTATATCAATGAGTTCTGCATCCGCGTATATACCAGTTATGCAGCATGTTCATATAAGAGTGGTCATGTATATGTTAGAATAGTGACTCCATTTGTTTAAGTTGACTTGTGCAGCAAATGAAAAATGCATCCATTTATAACTGTTACTTGCATTAGTTTCGATTGACTCATTTATATGCCGCAACACAGGTGCCGAATATGTTCCAAGGACATCATCCATTGGGATCCAACAAAATGTCCCGTCCGGTCCCAAAAAATTAAACCAAAGTTAATCGATCAGTCTCTTATACCAGTTAAGGGTATGGTATTTGATACTCTCAACCAGGCGTTTCGGTTTTATACGAATTATGCTGAAAAAGGTGGATTTGAAGTCCGAAAATCAACACACAAAACGGTGAAAATTAATGGTGAAAAAGTTGTGACGTTAAAGTATTATGTGTGCAGTCGTGAAGGTCATTTAAATAAGCGAAAAGTAGAATCAACTGAGGATATTAATGGATTAATTTTTAAAGGTCCTAATGAAATTTGCGAAACCAACAGTCTGAAGGAGGATGGGGTTCAAAAAACCGCAAAGAAGCAAGAACGCAATAGGCCGTCACAACGATGTGGATGTGACGCAAGGATTCAGCTCGAATTAACAAAAGATAATAAGTATGTTCTGTATAAGTTTGAGGATGAACATAATCATGCGTTAGTGGATCCAGAGTATAGGAATCATCTAAAGTCGAATAGGAAGCTTGATTTTTCCAAGAAAGTTTTGTTGAAGAATTTGGCAGATGCTAGTATTGGTCCATCAGTTGGATATAGGGTTTTGACTAAGATTCACGGTGGGCATGATAATGTACGTGCCACAGAGGTTGAATGCTTAAATTTTAAGAGGGATTGCAACGCCTTAATCGGTGATGCCGATGCACAAATTCTGGTGGATATGTTGAAGAAAAAGAAGGAGTATTTGCCTGATTTTACGTTCGAGTATTTTACAAATGGTTCAGAGTTAGAAGGAGTTTTTTGGGCAGATGATCAGGCAAAGAGGAATTACCATGCATTTGGTGATGTAGTGTCTTTTGATGCAACTTATCGGAAAAACAAGTATGCCTTCTGTTGATGTTGTTTTGTTATATTTTTTGGATGTACTGTCCCAGTCGTTTAAGTTATCTTTATATTATAAATGTAGGTATGGTATGGTTTTCATTCCGTTTATTGGAGTTGATAATCATACAAGAACAGTTACATTTGCCGCTGCGTTGTTGAGTAAAGAGGATGTTCCTTCATTTACCTGGCTATGTCGTATGTTTCTTAAAGCTTCTCCGCGTGAGCCACAGATTATCATGACAGACCAAGATCCGGCTGTCAAAATTGCAATTGACCATACTTTTGTGAAGGCAAAGCATCGGTTATGTATGTGGCATATCACGGAAAAGTTTTCATCAATGGTACTACCTATTATATACTTTAAACCTGATGCCTTTTTGATGTATTACTTTGATATCCAGTCAGATTTAGTTGATTTTATTCTTATATTTTTTTGTTTACGTTTGTTTTGTAGGTTGGTGTAGCTATATGTAATGCCGGTTTCAGGGCCGATATCTCAAAAATAATTTGGACTGACAAACTGGATCCCACAGAATTCGAAGAAAAATGGTTCCAAATTTTAGATAACTATGATCTTAAGACTAACAAATGGCTAAAACGGATGTTTTCTTTGAGAGAAAAATGGGTACCTGCTTTTTTTAGAGATTGGGCCATGTCTGGGCTTATGCGGACCTCTTCTCGTTCAGAAAGTACAAACCATATGTTTGGGCAGATAATGAAGGTTACTGACACATTGGTTGAGTTTTGGGGTCATTTTGATACAGCCATGCAGTCACAGAGGCATATTCAATCCAAAAAGGATTATCAATCTTTCTACACAACACCTCAAACCACACCAGATGTACCTTTTGAGAAGGATGCAGTGTTGTTGTATTCAAGAACAATATTTATAGAGGTTCAGAAAGAAATTCGCGCATCTATGAAGTACTGTATGTCTCGTGAATTTTATGCGGATGGAGGAATAAACAAGTATACAATTGTTGATTCTAGTGTCATAAGCACAGCCCTGGATGGAAAAATTGACAGGGAGAGTGATCCTAAACATTTTGATGCCCTCATTCCCAAGGAAAGTCAGGTGTGTGACTGTATCATAAACTTGCAATTCATATCTTTAATCTTTTTAGGTTTTAGTGTTGTTCAATAATGAATTTGTTTTCCTTTTTTTTTACAAGGTTACCTTCAACGAGTCACAACAGGATGTTGTTTGTAGCTGCAAGCAGTATGAGCGCTTTGGGCTACTTTGTAGGCATATTTTTTATGTATGGCGCATGTCCAATGTGAAGCATTTCCCAAAAAAATACATCTGTCGTCGATGGATGCAAGATGTCGTGCCCCGAAGATACTCTGATAGTGGATATGACCCAAGTGAGACTGGTGACACAGAAGAAGAGGTTGGTAGCTTGTTACGTGAAATTTACTACCAGGTTGATTATTCTGTTCGGAAGTTGTTGCGAGACCCTGAAAGGCTAGGAATGTATCTAGACATACAAAGGGGTTTGGCAGAACAAACAGAGGAGCATATGGGTGATCAAGAAACTAGTTCAAAGGATTTTGTGTCTGCATTACTTGGCTTGAAAAAACCTGAAGAAATTGACGTTTTTGCTCCTAAAGGACTTGTCAACAAAGGAGGGGGTACAAAGAGGCGACGTATTACAAGTTCCCGGGAAGATTCAATGAATAAGACAGGTAAGAACAAACGTCTTTGTGCATATTGTAAAAAACAAGTTTATCATGATATACGAAATTGCCCCAAAAAGAAGACCGATGAGGCTGCTAACCCTGCTATCTATTCTGACTCTTCCGACAATTCCGACTGTTCAGGAGCTTCTGAATCTTCCGATGGTTCTTAGTTTATGTTGTTTTAGATTTTTCGTCTTTGTATTGTTATAGAGACGAAAGATAGTGATATCTGTGTTGATGTAGAACAATTTCATATTCACGCAATTCTATAGTTGATATACATAATGTTTATATAATTCTGGTGTCGGTTATATTATGGTTTGGATGTTTATTTTTTGATTAATGTCCTTTGCGTTGATATCATCTTGAGTACTACTGAAATTATTGAGAAGATTTTTACTAAAAAATTGTTTCGGTTAATGCATCCCAAGTCATATCGCCCATTGACACAAACATAATGTTAATGATATGGACTGGTGCAGCTATGTAATTGAATGCTTGAAGCGCATCAAATAACAGTAGGATCGTCAAAATGCAGAGATTTGTTATAACGGGCAAGAGGTTGTATTTTTTTTGTAAGTTCATCGTTAGTGGTAAATTTCAGTTACATCATACTGTCATGGAATTTATTGCATCCCAAGTCATATCGACCATTGACAAAACCAGTGATTCACTTATGTAACCACAATCCTATACGTGCTAGTATGTTTTCCTGACATTTATCACTTATAAAGTACCAGAGTCATGAAAATTTAAGAATGGCTACCTGCAGTCACAAATCAAACTTGTACTAAATTTTATATTCTAATAACCTGAACTGGACATCAGAATAATGCACCAACAAATGTATGACTGTATATTAACCCACACAAATCTATACTGAATCCATCTGATTAGCACGTATGCTTACGAAAACCAAGCTAACATTATAAACAATAATTCTGATATAAACATCCAATAAAATAGAACATTCAATAACTCTAACCATTTAGAAATAAACATAAGTTCTTAATAAACCAAACCACCGAGTTTTGATCTTTCAAAACAGGAAAAAAGTATTCATGACCCCACATGATATTACAGTTGCTTCTATTTCATTCTGATCATCCACATCTTTGAAGTCTTTCCTCAATCCTCGCTTCTGCATCATCTCCTAGAAGGACAATCTCCTCACTTGGTAAAGTCATGTAAGCCTTTAATTCTAAGGTAACCTTCAATTTAGCCTCGTTAATATCTGACAGCAAAATTTTCGATAGGTATTTGTGTCTCAGCTTAAAAATTTGGTCATCTTGTTCGTCACCTTCCACTTTGAGGCCAGATTTGAATCCCGACAGTCCACCCCCATAATATGTTTCCATGTGACGCATCACGAACACACCACAATCCTTTCCATTATGTATGGTTCTCCAAGGCATTCTCAATCTGTTTATGTTTGAAAATCTAACCCTATGTGCTGCTGGGTGTCTTACATCAAGCAAATATTTTTTAAATAGTTGCCTCTGTACACACAAACATAATGTTTTGATTGTGAAATCCAACAAATTGCTACTATAATAAAATTAATTTAGGTTGTAGGGGATATTACCACTAACTCAGGAATCTTCTCATATTTATGGTATGAATCGTCAATATAAGCTATGTTGTCTAGTAGGAAATACTCATCCTTTGTCAAGTCAAAACATAGCAAGTAGAAGTGTCGAGCTCTTATAATTGGAAAAAAAACCTGCTTTCAATCATAATGTTGTTACACCATATATTGTTACACCATACCATTATTCCTTTTATCTAAAATTATACAAACCAAATCATATGAAAACCTTACCAATTCTGCCTGAATTGTAGACATATTGTTGTCTTTTAGGATCTTGTCCATGCTGGTATGGAATGCTTCATACTTTCCGATTACTGTCATGGTCTTACCTACCATATCCGCTGTCTGAAAAATTACAAAACATGTCAATTATATATGCATTACTTTGTAAACGTGTATCTCCTGTTTCATATAAGTTCAAATGTATACTTACAATCATTCCACTGTGACAAAAGAGACGCCCACGACTAGCAGCACTTTTAAAGGTTTCTTCATGATTCAGGATTCTAGCCCAAACGTTTATTACACCAAAATGCACATGTGCATCCGGAAATAGGCTTTCTAGAATTACACGACCAACCTCAAGTCCAGGTTTATCTTTAAACAAGATGTCACTAACATTGTTAACATAATAATTAACATCAGTTTGTTAGAATAATATATCACTTATATATGATGGCACACACTGCTAATAATAAATTTAAAAGAGGCGACAACTTACTACTCCGGTCGAAGCGCCAAAAATATGCATCCTGTTATGTTCATCTCCATTTTATTCAATGGATTTTCGATTTCCACAACTCTGTTCCTATATGGAGACTTTAGTACCTGTGCCGGTTTCACAATTCGTTTGCCCTTTACCATGCTCCCAATCTGTTTCTCTGTTTCTTGTACATATTTCTTCACTAAACCAACAAAGCCACCATTTGTTGGTTTTTCACTCCGTGGATGGTGGATGGGATTAGGCAAACGTTGTATGGGTGTGTTAACACCCTTTAATGTTGCCTCAGGGGTTTTGAATAATTTTTTGCATCCATCTTGCTTTGTTTGTACTGCTTCCTTTGACTTCTCTTTCATAGCCCTGATTGTGTCTTCTGCGGACCTCATTATATCATCAAATTGTGTGGGGCCTAGTATTTCAGGACTCCATAAATGTGTTTCTTCATCCATTCCATCACCTTCTGCACGTGTCTCCACTTCTTTGTTATTTTCTTTACCGTCATCCTTGCATCCCGATTCTTTCATCTCATTCTTAACTCGTTCTATTGCATTTTGCAGTTGTTGATCCATTGGGTATCTTTCACATGCTGACGTCATTGTACACATCAACTCGTCCCTTTTAGAGCAATACTCATGAAAAAGTTTATATATTTCTTCCTCCCAATCCTGGGTATCACCATTAAAATAGTTGTCAATTAAGTTGTACATTTTTAAATCGTTGTAATAAATGTATTTGTGTAGATGTTATAATCATCAGATCATACCTCAGCCGTATAAAATAAGGTTTGGTCCTCATGCTCCGCATATGGATCAAACTGAGTACATGGCACCTCATTTAGAAATTGAGTATCCAATGGGCTGTTTCCCTCTTCTTGTTCTTTTGATTGTTCCTTTGACATTTCAATGTTTCCAGCTGATAGTTTTTTGACTGAATCATCACCCTTCTCATCATTTGTCGATTCTTCATGGTTCTTATAACTCTCAGGTTCAGACTCATTACTAGTTGCAGCACAGTTGAATTTAATGAGTCCGAATCCCCCATTCTTCAATTCCTCTTCTTGTCGTTTTTTTAATTTTTGGGTTGTCCAACACAATACTGGGAGTTGCAAATCACTAGAGCTTTTGAATGTGTATGTCGTGTTATGCACATACCATACCTGTATCAGATTGATATTTTTCATAAAATTAACTTTCATGGCACTTATATGTAACAGAACTTTATCAATTAAGATGAACTTACAGTCAAAAAAATATGTGGACCGGGGTAACTACTATCTGGATTATTACGATCCCACTTTTCTTTGCTACGCTTCAAGCATTCAAGTACATAGCTGCACCAGTCCATATCATTAATCTTTGTAGCATCTGTAATGCATGGCAAAAACTTTTGATTAACAGTTCCCATTGTAACACCCTCCACCATTATAGTCATGATAAGAACGAGTATGTTAAGCTTAAACATTCTTCCCCCATCACCGTCCTTCATAATCAAAGACTTGACATCTTCAAAGTATATTCGTTGTCTTCCTTGCACTGGAATTCTAAACTGTGATCGCCATTCACATAACACTTGTTTCTTACCTATTCCAGCCCTTTTGGAAGCACATACAGGTATGGAACCCATCGGGAAGCCCAAAATTTGCTGCACACTTTCTTTCGTTATTCCAATAAACTCTCCTTGTATAGTCATCCCACATTTGGATGGATCAAAATTATCAACCAACCAATATGCCATTTTAGATGGGATTTTTTCAATGTTGAAATCTTTCATCCCATCGAAACCCATTTCTTTCAAACTTTTTCTTTGCTTTACATTTAATTTCCGTAGTAACATAACTAGCTTCAACGGGCATTGCCTACTTTTAAGTTTATCAGATGCTCTTATAGGTACTTTCATCGGTTGGCCTTTATTATTCTGAACCAATCTTCTTATAATTGGGCTTGAACCAATAATTACCCGTCTAACCCCCTTTTTTTTAATGGACTGCCGCGTTTTCTTTTATAGCCCGCTATTTTTCTCGGTGAACTTACAAAATCATCATCGTCATGCCACGTTAGCCGTTTAGGAGTCTCTGTTAAGTCATCATGAAATAGCATGTGTTATTTTGCAGTATACCTATTAAATTTAGCAATACATATTTATAATTGAAACATTCAATATCATTATCTCCTCTGATTAAATTGAAACATTTATAATTGAAACATGCTATATAAACACGTATTTAGTCATCAGTTTTTAGTCATAAGTATGTATCTATGGAGATCCTAATAAAAAGGTTTGATTAAGTATTTAGTCATAAGTATGTATCTATATATAGACAACCCAACATGCTATATAAACACGTATGTTTTGCCCAAATCAACATAACACTCTTTCTTTTTTTATTTTTTCTTTTTGTTGGATTCACTTTTATTACAAACAAATACAAATGGATGCTTCATGGGAATCAAAATCTAATGACTCGCCCCCTAATGTCAAGCAATTTATGGAAGAAGTTAACAAACTTCGTGCAGAAGCCTGGGAAATCCGACACGATATTCTAGCTATATCTCATCGGTTAGGTGAATCTTTTGGTAAAAAGTCTAGCCTCAAGCAACATTGGATCAGAGCTGCTAAAATCTCACCATTTCAAGATGAACATATTCAATTTTTAGCCAAAGATTCGTTGCAGGATGCTAAGACAGCTACTATATGTTTAGATGCGTTTAATGAAATTAGCAAAGCTATTACAGCAAAGTATGACTACCACAACCATCTCAGCACCTTAGAGTATGACCTCTAGTTTTCTTAATTTTCAAAACATTTCGTGTAATAAGTCTTTACCCATCATTTGTTTTCTTTATTTTTCACGTACCATTTTATTTTTCCGAAATAATAAGTGTATTTTCAGTGCTTCAATTATAATTAATTCAATTATTACTCTATACTCTGGATGCATTGTTAAGATGAAGTACTTATCATATTAACCTAATGGATGCACTAGTCTTTTACATTCCGGATGCATAACTACAAAAAAAAGTGGATGCGTCTTTTTTTCTACGTTAAGTTTATAAACAAGGATGTATCAACATCTATATAAATGAGGATGCACTTCGAATTGGTTGCATATCTCGAATCGAAGCAAAAATCTTATATAAAAGTAGTGGATGCATAACTCAAATTGGATGCACAAATCATCTAAAAGTAGTGGATGCAGAACTACGAAACAACATGGATGCATCTTTTTTTCTACGTTAAGTTTATAAACAAGGATGTATCAACATCTATATAAATGAGGATGCACTTCGAATTGGTTGCATATCTCGAATCGAAGCAAAAATCTTATATAAAAGTAGTGGATGCATAACTCAAATTGGATGCACAAATCATCTAAAAGTAGTGGATGCATAACTCAAATTGGATGCACAAAATCATCAAAAT
>CM067168.1:28428443-28578920 GCA_034093135.1 Erigeron breviscapus
TTTTTTTTTTTTTTTTTTTTTTTTTTTTTTTTTTTTTTTTTTTTTTTTTTTTTTTTTTTTTTTTTTTTTTTTTTTTTTTTTTTTTTTTTTTTTTTTTTTTTTTTTTTTTTTTTTTTTTTTTTTTTTTTTTTTTTTTTTTTTTTTTTTTTTTTTTTTTTTTTTTTTTTTTTTTTTTTTTTTTTTTTTTTTTTTTTTTTTTTTTTTTTTTTTTTTTTTTTTTTTGGGTTACTTTGATTATACTTAGCTTTTAACTCACATATTTCTCGATATGTCTTATGATTATTCGGGTTTATGAAATTCGTTTAAGTATTATGGGTCATTACCAATTGGGCCTAAGTGTCATGGGCTTTTAAGTGACTTGGGCTTGGTTTAGTTGTTGGGCTCAACCTTATTTGGGTTATGTGCTTAATGGGTTATTTTGGTTAATGGGCTTTATGGTTTGTTGGGCCAAATGGGTTGTTGGGCCACATGGGCCCACTGAGTTATATTTCATTTGGGTTCACTAATTAGGCCAAGTTGGCCCATTATGGTCTTTAGTGCATCATTTGGCCCATTACACAATTTATAGGATTCTTACAAGTTTTCTGTTTTTATATAGCAGATTTATGAAATGATTGCCACTAATTAGGGGTTAAGGCTAATTATTTGGACCCTTCTGATTTTTATACAACATTCTATATATGTCCACTTATTTTGTGATTTTTGGATTAATTTATAAAGAATGTTTAGTACCTCTAAATATTTTTATAAGTGAAAGTGGTCAAAACAGTCACTGTTTTGCATACCCAAATGTTTTATAAAAGTTCCTTGGGTTATGTTCTTAATAAAAATTCCATGATTTTATTTTAAGATCAGGACACATTGAACCTACTTTCCACCAAGTATGACCTCCTGGAACCTTATGGATTAGGAGATAAAAATTTTCAAAGTTGATAAAATATTCAGACAAAAATGAAGTTTTGACCAGTTTTAGTAGAAAAATCATATCTTTTGTTTGGTTTATTATTTTTGAGTAATTCCAGTTGGAGGTTAACTTTAACTCATATATCTACAACTTTTATGTTGGTCACTTCATCTGAATCGATGCGCACATGCAGGTTTTACCCGTCCCAAGTTCTGCTAGTGTTTCTGTCAGTTTTGTTTTGGTTCAAACAACCTACCAATGGTCTTTCTTACTTTATTTTACACTCACATTTCATCACTCACAAGTTTAACATTCATTTTTATATCTCTTAACACATTCATTACTGATTAAAAGCAAACTCAAGATCATTCTTCATCATATTAAACTGAATTTATACAAAACTTAATCAACAAGATATAGTTCTTACAAAAACCATACAAAAAGTGAATGCATGTGACCATCTAACCATTTTAGCAACAAAACTTTTATTAAATCTTTCTTGCAACAACAAAATGAGTTTATTTATGAAATATAACAGAATGCAAGCTTCATTTATATCAACAAGAACCGATTTTTGTAGGGATCCATCAACAAATTTGAAAGCTTTCTTATGAACCATCACTTTTGGGTCTTATCAAAGTTGAATCCTTGAATCTTTCCCCTAGATCTTGACATGCAATGGCATGAAAGGAAAGATTCTATCAACATGCCCTCATTAAGTGTATTTCAAGAAGAAAAATCAAAGAGAAATATGGTTTTTGATAAAGATCTTTTAGTACATACAAAAACATGATAGATTAAACAAAGAGATGATGTTTTATACCCTTGATGACTCGAAATGGGGGCTGTTTTGGCAGCCAAACCCACGACCATATGACATAAAAATGAGCTCCCTAACTTGCTTTGACACACCCTTGAATGACCTAGCTTGAACCCTTATTATTATAGTTGATTTAGTTAAGATTTAATACCCATTTTGGGTGATGCATGGACCGAAATTTGAAGAAGAAAGTGGGAGAGGAAGTGCAGATTTTTCTTAAGAGAAAATGAGAGAGAAATGAGAGAAAAAGTCTAAAGTGTGTGTGAAAATGTGAGAGGATGCATGCAAGAGTGTTGCTTTTGATCCAAGAGCTTCCTTAGGAAGCTAAAGAGAGCCATGTGCTAGGTAATTTAGGATTGGTGGAAGATGCACATGGGGGGAGGGTTGGGGCCGGTTTTTGAAAGGAAAAAAAAGGAGTGGGTTTTTGAATTTTGGTGTATAATATAAGTGTATTAATATTTGTATGTAATTTATGTTTATTTAGTGTAGGTACATGCATGTAATCCTTGACTTATTACTTGATATAAGTGTTTTCAAAGCAAGTTATGTATATGTATATGCGTATGGCCATATATATGTATGTATGTATATATAAATTTGTGTTTTGATTTTTCAGCCTTAAATAAAATCATTCGTCATCTTCACTGTCCTGATAGTTCCCAACTACCATCTAAAAACAATTTTAAGAAACAACCCGTAACAAAAGAATAAAAATTGATTCTTGATGCAATATGTTGAAGGAGGGATGTAAAACAACATAAAAAATAAGTTATCTTAATTTAAGTTTTATAAGACGATAGTTGTCGAATGTACACACTGCCAACGATTTTTTGTAAGTTGATTAACATGATTTTGAGAGAAAAAAAATGAAACAAGGTGATTGATTTGGAGAGTGAGAGTGAAAGGCCAGTAAGAAAAGTAAGGAGAGGTGGCAACAATTGAGGCTTTATGTTTTCTATGAGTATAAGATGTGTCATGTGAATATGTGTGAGTCACAAACAAATGTTTTATTTTGATCAGTACTAAACTATTTAAAAAAATGAGTTATCACGCCTACCTTTTGCTTTTGATGAAAAGTGGCTCATGGTATTGTAAATTGTCAGGTTGTTTTGGTACAATTTTTATTTTATTTATTCATATATAAATATTTTTTAAAGAAGAGTTAATTACAGAAATCGTCCTTGTCGTGGACCTCTACTTGCAGCTTTCGTCCCTAAGTTTAATAAATTACAGTTTTAGTCCAAAAAACTTTGCTCCGTCAACACTTTTGGTCCAAATGACTAACGGACGTTAAGAACCCCATCAATCAATCAATCACACTTTGAAATGTTACCATATATGAAGAGTCAACAAACTGGTTTATTTCCCAATTATACTACATCTATATAAAAGAATATATATAAAGAATCGAATGCTGCATATCCCCGTCATCATTCGCAGCTTCAGTATCAAGTTTGAAGTCATAGGAAATCCACAAAAGGAAAAAAAATAGAGAAAGATGAGGGATCTTATGATGGTGGTGGCAGGAAATGGCCGATCCATGGTAGTAGGTTCAACCATTCATCACCATCTTCTCATTTGTCATCACCACAAATCAAGTTAGAACACCTTACAAAAACAAAAAAACAAATCAAGTTTGAACACATATGAAATAAAACCCATCACCAACTCCAGATCTAAAAAAATATTCTAGATCCGAAAACCAAGAAAATCCGGATCCGAATTGAAGAAGACCCGTATCCATACTTTTAATATGTAGGAGACTAGGAGGTAGATATTTAATAATTTGGTTTCGTAACGAGTTGCTTACCAAGTCCAATAGCATCTGACTCTTTCATGATACGAAGTCGCTTGCAAGAATCAACAAACATTCTGCACAAATTAAGTATATGCATTGGTGAGCATCAATTGTTTTCTTGATTGAAAATATATATATACTTGACCATGAGTGAGTTTATTATAAAAATTTTCATCATCAAGACTAGAAATCGTATTTTTTTACATATATATATATATATATATATATATATATATATATATATATATATATATATATATATATATATATATATATATATATATATATATATATATATATATATATATATATATATATATATATATATATATATATATATATATATATATATATATATATATATATATATATATATATATATATATATATATATATATATATATATATATATATATATATATATATATATATATATATATATATATATATATATATATATATATATATATATATATATATATATATATATATATATATATATATATATATATATATATATATATATATATATATATATATATATATATATATATATATATATATATATATATATATATATATATATATATATATATATATATATATATATATATATATATATATATATATATATATATATATATATATATATATATATATATATATATATATATATATATATATATATATATATATATATATATATATATATATATATATATATATATATATATATATATATATATATATATATATATATATATATATATATATATATATATATATATATATATATATATATATATATATATATATATATATATATATATATATATATATATATATATATATATATATATATATATATATATATATATATATATATATATATATATATATATATATATATATATATATATATATATATATATATATATATATATATATATATATATATATATATATATATATATATATATATATATATATATATATATATATATATATATATATATATATATATATATATATATATATATATATATATATATATATATATATATATATATATATATATATATATATATATATATATATATATATATATATATATATATATATATATATATATATATATATATATATATATATATATATATATATATATATATATATATATATATATATATATATATATATATATATATATATATATATATATATATATATATATATATATATATATATATATATATATATATATATTAGAGATAATGGTAATATGAAATCTGAAAAAGCATATAAATTTGGGAAATTATATAGATCTATATATGAAATATGTTGGTAAATGTATGTATATATACACATATATGGGGGAAAATATTATAACCCTTACAGCAGCAGCAACGTATGTATATATATTTTTATTAAAATAATTTATTATTAGAAAAGTTAATTACACTTTTAGTCCTTGCGGTATTAAAAAGACTAAAATACCCATCACGTGCAGGTCACGTGATGGATAATTAAACGTCCGTTTGGAACTTGGACCAAAACTGTTGACGAGACAAACTTATTTGGACTAAAACTGTAATTTATGAAACCTAGGGATGAAAGCTGCAAGTGAGGGTCGACGACAGGGACGATTTATGTAATTAACTCCAATAATAAAACTATTTTTCAAACAGATAATATAATACCCTGAATTTTTATTAAACGATAATAATGAATAACTAACAATACTTAGTTGTACGTATGATATATGTAAATAGTGATGTTTTGGGTAGAAAAACTAAGTTTGCATAAATGTACATAAATAAAATAATGTCATAAAGTGAAGAGTTTAAGTTAAGGTTAAATTATAATGATAATATCATGGATAAATATAGGCCTTAGAGATAATGATACACAACTTAACTGAAAGCCCATAATTTACGTCCTGTATCAAGAAGTCGGCTAAATCTAGACTTTAAATAATTTTCGTGATCTTCATCGGGTTCATTTACTATTTATTGAATCGAACTCTACATAGTTATAAACAACCTCTTACGTACTCATTCACAAATAACAATACGACCTTACAACAATATATATACATCCGATCGAGAGGAACCAAATACACATTACGGTGTCCATCTTTTGAAATCATTAAGCGGGATAGCAGAAGTAGTTTTGAACAAGTTTCGAGGTTTAGAAGGTATATCTCTAGCCATGTTAATATGTCAATCATATGTCCGTTTGTATCATGTTTTATACTTATGTTGCTAATAGTCATATACAAGATCTAATGACGATATTTAGTAAGTCTTAGAATGAGTAACGGACTAATGAAACAAGAACTTATAATCGATCCTAATGTTTGGGTGTCATAAATTCGGAGTCGTTTACGAAACTAAAAACTCACTCTTAATCTTTATGATGTCGAAACAGATTTTCTTTTGGAGTCCCAAAATAAGTACTTAACAGATTAACGCAGAACCCGAAATTGTGTAGTCGACTATTGTTTTAATTAGTGTCATAAAATTTGTAAGCATATGAAGTCCATCGTTGGTAAACTAGCATTAAGTGAAGAAGACGATGCAGATATATTTTTGTATAGTAGTCAGTAGTCAGATAACTAATTTGATGATAAAATTCATATGTTTCAAAGATAATTTACTTTTGTCTAGAGATTTTGATTTCAATATTTATTAGTACTAAGATTGATTTTAAATGACTACAAACCTTTTTATAAAAACTTTAAGCGATCTTGTCACAAATTTTGTTTCAAATAGCTTTTCGGCCGTACTGGTTATTAACATGAGTAAGAGTGGGATATCAGTGGCACATGGTGTGACTAGTTTATGAAATCTAATTGAATAACTCGATGTAGACTTCTTTGAGGACTTTGGTGCACTTGATTTTAGGAGGTTTAAACACTGGCTGAGGTACGGATTCTGATTTTAAACTTCGTTTATTATATAAAGTACGGATTCTTCTCTTATTCGAACATCAAAATTGTGATTTGAATTCCATTAGTTCATTCAGCGTTGCTCAATCATTATTATATTTTGTCATTTCGTTTAAGGCCTCAAAACTGTTTTATTTGTTCCTTATATGTAAGCTGTGATATGATAAACTATTTTGCTTCGAAAATTAGCTTCTTTGATATATCTTATTGCTATTGCTTGATCTCATTGATTCCCTGTGATTGCTTCTACACGTTTGTGACAACCGTCAAAATTTTAGGTTGATTAATTTACTATTACGTGTACTATTTAAATTTTTGTTGATCAAATGATATGAACAAACATTTTATGGCATAATAAACTGAACAAATATTTTTTGATAAATTATGGATAACTATTGCCAAGAACTCAAATAGTTATTTGAGAGTTGCTTGTAAATACTTTTTCATACTTATACTATCAATAACCGTATTTATGAATAGTACAGTATTCATGAATAGTAATGTATACATGAATAGTACCGTATCTGTGAATAGCAATCGTATCTAGAAATTGTATTTATGAATAGTGATCGTGAATAGTGACGTGAATAGTGACTGTGAATAGTAAAGATAAAAAGTAAATTCTAAATAATAACGGTAAAAAGTAAATCTTAAATAGTAAAGGTAAAAAGTAAATTCTAAATAGAAAAGGTAAAAAGTAAATTTTAAATAGTAAAGGTAAAAGTAAATTGTAAATAGTAAAGGTAGAAAGTAAATTGTAAATAATAAGGTAAAAAGTAAATTTTAAATAGTAAAGGCAAAAAGTAAATTGTAAATAGTAAAGGTAAAAGTAAATTGTAAATAATAAGGTAAAAAGTAAATTTTAAATAGTAAAGGCAAAAAGTAAATTGTAAATAGTAAAGGTAAAAGTAAATTGTAAATAATAAGGTAAAAAGTAAATTGTAAATAGTAAAGGTAAAAGTAAATTGTAAATAGTAAAGGAAAAAATTAAATTTTAAATAGTAAAGGTAAAAAGTAAATTTTAAATAGTAAATGTAAAAGTAAATTGTAAATAGTAAAGGAAAAAATTAAATTTTAAATAGTAAAGGTAAAAAGTAAATTTTAAATAGTAAATGTAAAAGTAAATTGTAAATAGTAAAGGTAAAAAGTAAATTTTAAAAAGTAAAGGCAAAAAGTAAATTGTAAATAGTAAAGGTAAAAGTAAATTGTAAATAATAAGGTAAAAAGTAAATTTTAAATAGTAAAGGCAAAAAGTAAATTGTAAATAGTAAAGGTAAAAGTAAATTGTAAATAATAAGGTAAAAAGTAAATTTTAAATAGTAAAGGCAAAAAGTAAATTGTAAATAGTAAAGGTAAAAGTAAATTGTAAATAATAAGGTAAAAAGTAAATTTTAAATAGTAAAGGCAAAAAGTAAATTGTAAATAGTAAAGGTAAAAGTAAATTGTAAATAATAAGGTAAAAAGTAAATTGTAAATAGTAAAGGTAAAAGTAAATTGTAAATAGTAAAGGAAAAAATTAAATTTTAAATAGTAAAGGTAAAAAGTAAATTTTAAATAGTAAATGTAAAAGTAAATTGTAAATAGTAAAGGAAAAAATTAAATTTTAAATAGTAAAGGTAAAAAGTAAATTTTAAATAGTAAATGTAAAAGTAAATTGTAAATAGTAAAGGTAAAAAGTAAATTTTAAAAAGTAAAGGCAAAAAGTAAATTGTAAATAGTAAAGGTAAAAGTAAATTGTAAATAATAAGGTAAAAAGTAAATTTTAAATAGTAAAGGCAAAAAGTAAATTGTAAATAGTAAAGGTAAAAGTAAATTGTAAATAATAAGGTAAAAAGTAAATTTTAAATAGTAAAGGCAAAAAGTAAATTGTAAATAGTAAAGGTAAAAGTAAATTGTAAATAATAAGGTAAAAAGTAAATTTTAAATAGTAAAGGCAAAAAGTAAATTGTAAATAGTAAAGGTAAAAGTAAATTGTAAATAATAAGGTAAAAAGTAAATTGTAAATAGTAAAGGTAAAAGTAAATTGTAAATAGTAAAGGAAAAAATTAAATTTTAAATAGTAAAGGTAAAAAGTAAATTTTAAATAGTAAATGTAAAAGTAAATTGTAAATAGTAAAGGAAAAAATTAAATTTTAAATAGTAAAGGTAAAAAGTAAATTTTAAATAGTAAATGTAAAAGTAAATTGTAAATAGTAAAGGTAAAAAGTAAATTTTAAAAAGTAAAGGCAAAAAGTAAATTGTAAATAGTAAAGGTAAAAGTAAATTGTAAATAATAAGGTAAAAAGTAAATTTTAAATAGTAAAGGCAAAAAGTAAATTGTAAATAGTAAAGGTAAAAGTAAATTGTAAATAATAAGGTAAAAAGTAAATTTTAAATAGTAAAGGCAAAAAGTAAATTGTAAATAGTAAAGGTAAAAGTAAATTGTAAATAATAAGGTAAAAAGTAAATTTTAAATAGTAAAGGCAAAAAGTAAATTGTAAATAGTAAAGGTAAAAGTAAATTGTAAATAATAAGGTAAAAAGTAAATTGTAAATAGTAAAGGTAAAAGTAAATTGTAAATAGTAAAGGAAAAAATTAAATTTTAAATAGTAAAGGTAAAAAGTAAATTTTAAATAGTAAATGTAAAAGTAAATTGTAAATAGTAAAGGTAAAAAGTAAATTTTAAATAGTAAAGGTAAAAAGTAAATTTTAAATAGTAAAGGTAAAAGTAAATTGTAAATAGTAAAGGTAGAAAGTAAATTGTACGCGTTAATATATCGAACGTTATTATTAACGCGTTTTCCTTCCCTATAAATAGCACCTTCGTTTAATCATAAAACTCACACCATCATATATTCACTTCTAAATTTCTCTCTGATAATCACACAAGATTAAGTACGTCTAAGTGATCTTTCTTCTACAACACTAAGGTGAGTTTCCATATTCCCCTTTTTAATTCTTTTATATGATTTATTCCGGGGACTGAGATACATGCATAATAATTATTTTATGTTATATATATACGAAACTTTGAAGAACAATTGCAAAACTATATGATATATAATATACTATGTGAGTTTCTATAATCCCCTTTTAAACTCTTTTATATATATATTATATATACATATATATATATATTATTATATATATATATATACTTATATGTATATTTTCAAAATTATATTATATGTAATATACTTATATGCATATTTACAAATTTATATATTATATATATTTTGTAACTCTGCTTTATTTATTTTACCTTCGGGGTAAAATACAAACTATTTACTGTTATGATGAACACAAGTATTTTTAGAAATGTATATATGGTTGATTCTAAGTTGCTCTGTTCAATTAAAGACCTCTCTATCATGAACGATTAATTATGGAAACATAAACGTGGGTATATTGAATAGTACTATTGGGGTAGGCACCCCCATTCGTGTTGGTCATACCAACTGTATACGAATGCATTATATTTGGAAAGCTTAGGGTACCCTGAACAAGGTACCTACTCTGGAGGCAAATAAACACACACTTGTCTAGTTTCGGTTCATGAGCTTAGAACTTGATGTATACAGTATCTACTCTTATATTCTATTTGATCCATTGTGTGATCAAATAGTTACTTTAAATCTTGTGGTTCATACTCTATATTTTAATTAAAACATATGATACTCTTTCCTGATATTGTATCATAACTATTTGACATTGCGGTAAGGCAATGGTCACACTGAACTCTGGCATTTTGTGAAACTATATTTTCTATATGAAAAACTTATGGAACTCACCAACTTTATGTTGACGTATTTTAGCATGTATTCTTAGGTAACTAGACGATACTCTATACATGGGACATTTTTCCGCTGCATACAACATACTGGACCATGGCCTACCCTCAGACTCTAGTAAAGACAAGTCAATTTGCTAAAGTATCTGTCTACTGTTTAATATTGTTTAATATTAAATAAATGTTTTCAAGAATAATATCTTTCATAAATTGTAATATAAATTTGTGAACAATGCTTTTATATAAATGTATTTTAAAACGACAACGTTTTGTGTCGTTCAGTATATCTTGTGTTGTGAATCCATGTAAGTCATACCCCGTCTAGGGCGGGGTGTGACAGATTGGTATCAGAGCCCAAGTTATAGTGAACTAGGTAGCAAATTGATGGACCTAGACTATAACCCCATATAGAACAAAACCCACATACATGCATAATTTTATGAATAATCCCTACTTGATTATATATGTTTAGAATATATAATTTAATGTATATATATATATATATATATATATATATATATATAGCAACAGAGTAATGTCGGGATTCGTAGTGGAATACTTATCCGATCGTGAGGAAGAGATTACGTCTCAATCACCTCCACCTGTACTTGAACCCTCCGACTCTCCTCGTCATGTAGTAAATCAGCCAATGGAGGAGACCGATCACGTTGGAGAAGAAGCTGATAACGCACTTGTACCTGGACCAAACACTACTGTCACCACTAATGCTTTTACTAGCACTACGCCTACTTTTACTTTTTCAAATCCATCTGGGGAAGGTCCTTCAAGTTCACCTCGATCTTTAATACGAAGGATCCGAACGCCTAGATATCCGATGTTTAACCACCCTCAGTCACGACGTACTCATCCTGAACCACCCGCTCAGCGGCTGCGGAGATCTATTAATGCTATACCAAGATTCCTGGTGGAATGGAGATTTGAAGAAGGACTCCTTAACTCTGACCGGTTCAGAAAAGCCAACGGTCCAACCAATATTCCTGCATTAACTATGGAACCTTTGCATGACACTGTCCCTACATTGGTACTACGCATAGTCCGAGCAGAAAAGTGTATTACGGAGTTGAGGGAAAGAACAAACATACTACGGAGGAAGGTGGAAAATCAAGATAATATGATAGTCGCACTGGAAGGTGAGATGGAGGAAGCTCACTTCAGGATACATGGTCTTGAAGACACCGTGTTGGAACTACAGGAGAAGATAACAAGATTTGAAGCTATGTTTGAGGCTATATCGAGAGCCACTACTATAACCCCATCTACTCTGTCACAGTAGATATTGTCTAGTTACTTACTATTTACGGCGTATATGTCGGGAAATGTAATTTTAGATAAAATAATGGATTCTTGAGATGTTTATATCTCAAAGTTTGTTATCCAATAAATCTACTATCTTTATCTTGATTTACACTTCTTTTAGTCATAACTATTGAATTGTGGTTATGGTATGATGTGGTAGTATCTCATCAATTTCTTTATTTATATTTAAGGATCCGGCCGTCAAAAGAAGTACCAGAAATGAACGCAACAGATATTGCTAGAATTGTAGCAGAAAGTATAGCAGTAGCTTTTGCAACTCAAGCCGCAAACGGAAACAATAACAACAACAATCGGAAACAACAACAACAACAAACAACAACAACAACAATCGAAACAACAACAACAACAACAATCGAAACAACAACAACAACAACAACAACAACAACAACAATCGAAACAACAACAACAACAATCAAACAACAACAACAACAAACAACAACAACAATCGAAACAACAACAACAACAACAATCAAACAACAACAACAACAATCGAACAACAACAACAATCGAAACAACAATAACAACCACAACAACAACAATCGAAACAACAACAACAACCACAACAACAACAATCGAAACAACAACAACAATGCTCGAGGAAGGGCATTCATGATCAATGCGGGAGAAGCCCGCAAAGACCCAAACATCGTCACGGGTATGTTTCATCTGAATAATCATTGTGTCTCTGCTTTATTTGATCCTGGTGCCGATAGAAGTTTTGTGTCAAATAAAATTATTCACCTGCTTTCAATTATACCTACCCCATTAGATGCTAAGTATTCTGTAGAATTAGCAAATGGTAAAATGATCGAAGTCGAAAACATAATCCAAGGTTGTACCTTAGAATTAGCAAAAGAATTATTTTCTATAGATCTAATACCATTCGAAATAGGAAGCTTTGATATTATCATTGGTATGGACTGGTTGTCTAAAAACCAAGCAGAATTAGTCTGTCACGAAAAAGTTGTTCGAATTCCAATTGCAAACGGTGAGAAGTTGATTATCCAAGGCGATAAGAATGGAGTACGATGTAACATTATATCTTGCATGAAGACTCAGAAGTATCTCAGAAAGGGATACCAGGCAATCCTAGCCCATATATCGGAGAAAAAGACTCCGGAGAAACGGCTTGAAGACATACCCATCGTACGAGATTTTCCAGAAGTCTTTCCTGAAGACTTGCCTGGTCTTCCACCAATCCGGCAGGTGGAATTCAAAATAGACTTAGTACCTGGTGCTGCACCAGTGGCACGAGCACCATATCGATTAGCTCCTTCCGAAATGAAAGAACTTGCAAGTCAATTGTAAGAACTTTTAGAGAAAGGATTCGTTCGACCGAGTTCCTCACCTTGGGGAGCTCCAGTCTTGTTCGTCAAGAAGAAAGACGGATCTTTTCGCATGTGTATAGACTATAGGGAGTTGAATAAGTTGACGGTTAAAAACCGGTACCCACTTCCTAGGATCGATGACCTGTTTGATCAATTACAAGGGTCGAGTTGTTACTCAAAAATCGATCTTAGATCCGGTTACCATTAGCTTAGAGTTTCAGAAGAAGACATTCCCAAGACGGCGTTTAGAACCCGCTATGGCCATTACGAGTTTGAAGTGATGCCATTTGGTTTGACGAATGCACCCGCAGTTTTCATGGACCTCATGAACCGTGTGTGCAAACCATATTTAGATAAGTTTGTTATCGTATTCATAGATGACATTCTAATCTATTCTAAAACCAAAGAAGAGCACGAGGTACATCTGAAGAAAATTTTGGAACTACTCAAGAAGTAAGAATTGTACGCAAAGTTTTCAAAATGCGAATTCTGGATTCGTACAGTACAATTCTTAGGCCATGTCATTGATAGTCAAGGAATTCATGTAGATCCTGCCAAGATCGTGGCTATTAAGAACTGGGAAGCACCGAAAACACCAACAGAAATACGACAATTTTTAGGTCTTGCTGGCTATTATAGAAGATTCATCGAGAATTTTTCTAAGATAGCCCAACCTTTAACGTCGTTGACTAAAAAAGACAAGAAATTTGCCTGGGAAGATAAACAAGAAAAAGCATTTCAACTGCTGAAGGAGAAGCTCTGTAGTGCTCCGATTTTGTCACTGCCCGAAGGAACGGATAATTTTGTAGTATATTGCGACGCATCTCATCAAGGATTGGGATGTGTGTTGATGCAGAAAGATAAGGTGATAGCCTATGCCTCGCGTCAACTTAAGGTGCACGAGAAGAACTACACGACTCATGATCTTGAACTAGGAGCTGTAATATTCGCTCTAAAGATTTGGAGACACTATTTATATGGTACAAAGTGTACTATATTCACCGACCATAAAAGTCTCCAACATATTTTTTACCAGAAAGATTTGAACATGAGGCAACGTAGATGGGTGGAATTGCTCAGTGATTACGATTGTGAAATTCGTTATCATCCGGGCAAAGCAAACATTGTAGCAGATGCTTTAAGTCGTAAAGAAAGAGTAAAGCCACTTCGAGTACGAGCTTTAAGTATGACCATTCATACTCATCTTACTTCCCAAATTCGTGAAGCTCAACTTGAAGCATTAAAGAAAGACAATCTCAAAGAAGAAGCTTTGAGGGGGATGGAAGAGCAATTTGAAGTTAGACCGATGGAACCCGGTATTTTTCTAACCGGATTTGGCTACCAAGCTATGGAGATTTAAGAAACTTGGTGATGAACGAATCACACAAGTCAAGATATTCGATACATCCTGGATCAGATAAGATGTATCATGGACTAAAAGAATTATACTGGTGGCCTAACATGAAAGCTGACATAGCCACCTATGTTAGCAAATGTCTAACATGCTCAAAGGTGAAGGCAGAGCATCAAAAGCCATCTGGATTGCTACAACAACCAGAGATTCCCCAGTGGAAGTGGGAATGTATAACCATGGACTTTATCACAAAGTTACCGAAGACTGCTAATGGTTGTGATACGATATGGGTAATTGTAGACCGACTCACTAAGTCTGCACATTTCTTGCCCATAAAGGAGACTGATAAAACGAGCAAGCTGGCTAGATTGTACATAAAGGAAGTAGTATCACGACATGGAATACCTATTTCGATTATTTCTGATAGGGATAGTCATTTTACTTCCAGATTTTGGCAGACACTACAGAAAGCTTTAGGTACACGGTTAGATATGAGCACTGCATACCACCCGCAGACCGATGGTCAAAGTGAAAGGACCATTCAAACGCTTGAAGACATGTTGCGCGCTTGCATAGTTGATTTTGGGAATGGTTGGGAAAAACACTTGCCTTTGTGTGAGTTCTCATACAACAACAGTTACCACACTAGCATCAAGGCTGCACCATTTGAGGCACTGTATGGGAGAAAATGTCGTTCACCCATCTCTTGGGTTGAATTAGGTGACAAAATTCCAGTAAAGAAAAACAGTCCAATTACAGGTCTTGAACTCATTCATGAGACTACTGAGAAGATCGTACAGATACAAAACCGATTAAAGGCAGCACGAGATCGTCAAAAGAACTATGCTGATGTAAGAAGAAAGCCTTTGGAATTTCAAGTAGGAGACAAGGTTATGCTGAAAGTATCTCCTTGGAAAGGAGCCATCCGATTTGGAAAAACGAGGTAAGCTAAATCCTAGGTTTATTGGACCTTTCGAAATACTAGAAAGAATTGGTCCAGTAGCTTATAGGCTTAGACTACCACAAGAACTTAGCCGTATACACGATGTGTTTTACGTCTCAAACTTGAAAAAGTGTTTGTCTGACGAAACACAAATTATTCCACTGGAAGAACTTCGAATGGATGACAAACTGCACTTTGTTGAAGAACCAGTAGAGATTATGGATAGAGACGCCAAGCAGTTGAAACAGAGTCGAATTCCAATTGTCAAAGTCCGATGGAATTCAAAGCGAGGTCCTGAGTTTACCTGGGAACGTGAGGATCAAATGAAACAAAAGTATCCTCACTTGTTCGAAAAAGCCCTACATTCCGACCACACGCGCTAAATTTCGGGACGAAATTTAAATAACTGGGGGAGAATGTGACAACCGCCAAAATTTCAGGTTGATTAATTTACTATTACGTGTACTATTTAAATTTTGTTGATCAAACAATATGAACAAACATTTTATGGCATAATAAACTGAACAAATATTTTTTGATAAATTATGGATAACTATTGCCAAGAACTCAAATAGTTATTTGAGAGTTGCTTGTAAATACTTTTTCATACTTATACTATCAATAACCGTATTTATAAATAGTACAGTATTCATGAATAGTAACGTATACATGAATAGTACCGTATATGTGAATAGCAATCGTATCTAGAAATTGTATTTATGAATAGTGATCGTGAATAGTGACCGTGAATAGTGACTGTGAATAGTAAAGATAAAAAGTAAATTCTAAATAATAACGGTAAAAAGTAAATCTTAAATAGTAAAGGTAAAAGTAAATTGTAAATAGTAAAGGTTGAAAGTAAATTGTAAAAAGGGTAATAAAATAAAATAATATAAAGGCGGGACCCATATGGGACCCACGTCAAATCATTCCTACGACTTTGAATTTCTAATTCCGAATAATTTCAAAAGTAAATAGTGCTGAATAGTAAACATCGCTTTCATACTTTATTCTTATAATATAAACGTCCAAAACCCGCTCACAGGGGTTAGTTGAGTAAAAATTATTAAAATGAAAGTTGTAGATTTTAATTTTCTGATCTTATAGAAACTTGAATTTTCTCAATAGGAGCCCGTATGCATAATTTAGGATTAAAACAATGTATAAATATATACTACTAGTATAAAAGAAATCTATCATTAGAAACGTCCAAGAGGTAGTGGGAAACACACTTTTATCTACTTTATAATTTAAAATTCATAAATTATGAATCACGGGTTTAGTTCACTAGAGATATGGACAAAAAAATACTATATATATACATACCCCTTATTCATGATTAACTTTATAATATAATAATAATATAATATAATAATAATATTATATATAAAACGCGTTTACGCGTTAATATATCGAACGTTATTATTAACGCGTTTTCCTTCCCTATAAATAGCACCTTCGTTTAATCATAAAACTCACACCATCATATATTCACTTCTAAATTTCTCTCTGATAATCACACAAGATTAAGTACGTCTAAGTGATCTTTCTTCTACAACACTAAGGTGAGTTTCCATATTCCCCTTTTTAATTCTTTTATATGATTTATTCCGGGGACTGAGATACATGCATAATAATTATTTTATGTTATATATATACGAAACTTTGAAGAACAATTGCAAAACTATATGATATATAATATACTATGTGAGTCTCCATATTCCCCTTTTCAGTTATTTATACATTTATTTGGGGACTGAGATACATGCAATAAAACTATTTGTTATACTTATATGTATATTTTCAAAGTTATATTATATGTAATATACTTATATGCATATTTACAAATTTATATATTATATATATTTTGTAACTCTGCTTTATTTATTTTACCTTCGGGGTAAAATACAAACTATTTACTGTTATGATGAACACAAGTATTTTCAGAAATGTATATATGGTTGATTCTAAGTTGCTCTGTTCAATTAAAGACCTCTCTATCATGAATGATTAATTATGGAAACATAAACGTGGGTATATTGAATAGTACTATTGGGGTAGGCACCCCCATTCGTGTTGGTCATACCAACTGTATACGAATGCATTATATTTGGAAAGCTTAGGGTACCCTGAACAAGGTACCTACTTCGGAGGCAAATAAACACACACTTGTCTAGTTTCGGTTCATGAGCTTAGAACTTGATGTATACAGTATCTACTCTTATATTCTATTTGATCCATTGTGTGATCAAATAGTTACTTTAAATCTTGTGGTTCATACTCTATATTTTAATTAAAACATATGATACTCTTTGCTGATATTGTATCATAACTATTTGACATTGCGGTAAGGCAATGGTCACACTGAACTCTGGCATTTTGTGAAACTATATTTTCTATATGAAAAACTTATGGAACTCACCAACTTTATGTTGACGTATTTTAGCATGTATTCTCAGGTAACTAGACGATACTCTATACATGGGACATTTTTCCGCTGCGTACAACATACTGGACCATGGCCTACCCTCAGACTCTAGTAAAGACAAGTCAATTTGCTAAAGTATCTGTCTACTGTTTAATATTGTTTAATATTAAATAAATGTTTTCAAGAATAATATCTTTCATAAATTGTAATATAAATTTGTGAACAATGCTTTTATATAAATGTATTTTAAAACGACAACGTTTTGTGTCGTTCAGTATATCTTGTGTTGTGAATCCATGTAAGTCATACCCCGTCTAGGGCGGGTGTGACAACGTTGCCTTATTTGCCTATATCGTTATTGCTTGTACTCTGTACTCTGGGTATGCGGGTTATTATCCACCTATGGGGGGTACCATAGGCGCGTCATTGTGGCACCAATGGCGTGACACTTCCGTAGCAGTGTGATTGGTTACGGCGTCTTCTCTTTGTTGGCCATATAATGGTTTTAGGGGGCGTATGGATCGATCCTAGTTATTGTATTGATTTTGGATTGTGGATAGTGGCGTGTGCCAACACGCTATTCACCAGTGTTTGGTTCATGTGGATCTGCAGTCCCATGTTCCCATTGTATTGTATTGTATTGTATTGTATTGCATTGTATTGCATTGTATTGCATTGTATTGCATTGTATTGCATTGTATTGCATTGTATTGCATTGTATTGCATTGTATTGTATTGTATTGTATTGTATTGTATTGTATTGTATTGTATTGTATTGTATTGTATTGTATTGTATTGTATTGTATTGTATTGTATTGTATTGTATTGTATTGTATTGTATTGTATTGTATTGTATTGTATTGTATTGTATTGTATTGTATTGTATTGTATTGTATTGTATTGTATTGTATTGTATTGTATTGTATTGTATTGTATTGTATTGTATTGTATTGTATTGTATTGTATTGTATTGTATTGTATTGTATTGTATTGTATTGTATTGTATTGTATTGTATTGTATTGTATTGTATTGTATTGTATTGTATTGTATTGTATTGTATTGTATTGTATTGTATTGTATTGTATTGTATTGTATTGTATTGTATTGTATTGTATTGTATTGTATTGTATTGTATTGTATTGTATTGTATTGTATTGTATTGTATTGTATTGTATTGTATTGTATTGTATTGTATTGTATTGTATTGTATTGTATTGTATTGTATTGTATTGTATTGTATTGTATTGTATTGTATTGTATTGTATTGTATTGTATTGTATTGTATTGTATTGTATTGTATTGTATTGTATTGTATTGTATTGTATTGTATTGTATTGTATTGTATTGTATTGTATTGTATTGTATTGTATTGTATTGTATTGTATTGTATTGTATTGTATTGTATTGTATTGTATTGTATTGTATTGTATTGTATTGTATTGTATTGTATTGTATTGTATTGTATTGTATTGTATTGTATTGTATTGTATTGTATTGTATTGTATTGTATTGTATTGTATTGTATTGTATTGTATTGTATTGTATTGTATTGTATTGTATTGTATTGTATTGTATTGTATTGTATTGTATTGTATTGTATTGTATTGTATTGTATTGTATTGTATTGTATTGTATTGTATTGTATTGTATTGTATTGTATTGTATTGTATTGTATTGTATTGTATTGTATTGTATTGTATTGTATTGTATTGTATTGTATTGTATTGTATTGTATTGTATTGTATTGTATTGTATTGTATTGTATTGTATTGTATTGTATTGTATTGTATTGTATTGTATTGTATTGTATTGTATTGTATTGTATTGTATTGTATTGTATTGTATTGTATTGTATTGTATTGTATTGTATTGTATTGTATTGTATTGTATTGTATTGTATTGTATTGTATTGTATTGTATTGTATTGTATTGTATTGTATTGTATTGTATTGTATTGTATTGTATTGTATTGTATTGTATTGTATTGTATTGTATTGTATTGTATTGTATTGTATTGTATTGTATTGTATTGTATTGCATGATCCGTCTGTTGTTATCTATTTCTTTATACTTGAGATAAACCCTTTTTTTGACGTTTTTATTTTACCGATTACTAAATCATGCACACTCAATAAATATTATATGTATAGGATTATTTCATTTAATTGTGATTTAGTATATGTTTTGTAAGTGAGTGTAATTAGAAGTGGTATAATAAGACTTCAAATAAAAGGTTAACTTTTTGTTTCTTTAATACAAGTATTCTTTACTCAATATGTAAAGTCAAATATTTGGTTGTAGCATCAAAATACTGACATACCTATTATGAGTTTTATAATCATACTATGAGTCTGCGTGCATGATTATTTTTGATTTATGTTTCTTTTTTTTGGCTTATGGTTTTAAATGAAGTTTCCGTTCTTTCATTCGTTTTTTGGTTTTTAGTTTACTCTACAAAGTTAATTTATTGTCGGCTTTCATTTGTCTATTGTTTTCTAAAATGAATTGTATGGTAGTTTTTTTTTTTGCTTTGACATAACATTATAATATTAGTACGTTTTCATTCATATTTTTTTTCTCTTTTTTGGTTTTTTCTCCACTTTGTCTTTTTTGACATAACGTTTCTGAGAGGTATATTGTGTCTTCCGGGACAACGTCCGGGTAACATAACTAGTTAACAATAACAATGGAAAAATTTTGTGGCAATCATTCATTAAACTCTCTAAGTAATGGGCCCAAAATAAGTTGATCTGGTTCAAAACTTCAAACTATAATTGGGCTTTGTAAAAAAGCACGAACCCGATTCATGCTTGTTGGACCTAACCTATAGCATATGCATCTCTCCCCGATAAGGAACATAAATAATTTTTTTTCTCTTCAAAAGGTGAATTACTTGTATATATTAACACAACTTCAAACTATACATAACGGTGGTGTTAATGGTGGTGGCGGTGATGGATGGTGGCAATGTAATGGTTGTGGCCGTGGTGGCGGTGACAGGTAGTAGCGGCGCGCGATTGTAGCAGCGACGATTGGTGATGGTGGCGGCGGAGAGTAGTGTAGGTTATTGGTGTAATGTGGTTTTCATGAATTGTTTAAACTTAAAGTTCAACTTTATAATATAATATAGATTATTTGTATTCAATATAATATGTATAAGGGAAAAGTGAGTATGGGTTGTCTACACACCTAACTTGGGTGAAAAACCCTTCACATACTAATTTTTAATATTTTTTATAAATAAATGATTGGGCCCATATGTATGTATTAAAAAAATAGTATGTGAAATGTTTTTCACTCAAGTTAGGTGTAAGACAACACCATATTCACTTCCATATATATAAGAAAGTGACTGTGTTATTAGATATGTAAGTTGGATGGAAAATCACTCACAAATTAATTTTTACAAAATAAACCTTTTGTTTGTTGTTTTAGTATATTAGAATATAAATACGTGAGTAGTTTTCATCCAACTCACTTGATTCAACATCATATTTACTTAGTGATACCTAAGCTTGAGGGTTGGCTTTAATATTGGCAACCACATATTTTTATCTATCTATTTAATTACTTATGTACTACTATATAAAACTTGTAATCTCTTGTTGAAAGTTATATTTTTAAGATATGACGGCTTAAAACGCATGCGCTGCACGCCGGGGAGGAATTATAATTGTTTGCGCGTAGTAGTTGTATTTAAAAAGGATTATGTTGGTTGTTAATGTGTGGTTTGAGAATGATTCACATAAAGATGTTGTGTTGTGTGTAAGATGAAACTTATAACATGTATAGGACTGTGAAGATAGAAAGCAAGGAAGTAAGCAACATTATAATATATAGTTGTGGTGCTTAAAAATTACATGTTGTTAAAAGTTGATTATTAAATTTGTAAAAATACATCTACATCACTTTAATGAATTTGACTCTCAATTTTGTAAAATCATTGAATTGTTGGATACAAAAGTTAAGCACCATCGACTTCATTTTGTATATGATGCATTTTTTTACTTATTTGTTTAAACTTTAGTGTTATAATATCATGGGTTTTTATATAATTTGTGTTACTACCATGATATGTACAATATGTTTTACAATTAATTAATTTCAGTTAATTGATCCTTATTATGCGTCACTCTATACATGTAATTTGAACGATTATAATTATACTTATTTGTTTTAAAAAAACTATGTAAAGATACAATCAAGTTGTATATTTAGTTGGGGTATGATTTATTATAAATTGATTTTGAGTCTAATTTTTGAATACTTTTTTAACATAAAAAGATCCTTATAAAGGCTAAACAAAAATGTGCCTATAACTGAAAAGAGTATCCAATCCTAGTCCGTAGAAAATACATTTGACTTGGTCACAACACAGACCATCAAACATTTAATCCAAGAATTGATTCCAAAAAAAAAAGTTACATATGTGCTCTGTACTATTTGATTTACACCCATATCTATGATGATTGATGCCAGAGTGCAAACTTTAACTTTTTGCAAAGCGGGAACCACATCACTCACAGTAACCAGTGTTGACGATGAGTTTTAAAGATAAAGATGGCTGCAAAACATTTATTTCTATCAGTTTTCAACGAGAGGAAAGATCTTGCGGACGTAAAAGCCTTCTACCTAGAAAGTTTTTTGCAAACATTGAAGTCAGATGACCGCATATGCATAAGGATTCCCGCCTTTCTTGGTAATGATTGTATCGCCCAAAGCACCCAGAGTGTTGCACTGACGGTCCCTGCAACGAAAACACCGTACTTTTTTTTTTCTTAGGTGCAAATTTAGAAGGAAGAGTTGTCAACCATAGATATAAAACATTACATCTTAGAAGACAAATAACTAAACTAACATCGTTGGAATGGAAAATTCATACCTAATAAACCTTGAATGGTCTGACATTTGTAGTAGTGTTATGCAAATACTTAACAATAGGCCCTCATGAGAATACTTTAAGGAAATTAATAGGGATGGGCATGATATTTTTACAGTAAACTTTAGTTAAAATATATACCCTCGTGTTATATGTAATAAGACCAGTTATTAAAAATAAGATGATTTGAACACTATATATGTAAAAATCATTAACAAAAACTCAATACATGTCAAGAATTACTAACCATAATAAATCACTTTAATTCAATGAGCAGAAAATCTACACGGTGGGCCGGTGGCTTCTTTTGATGATATAAACTCAATACTTCACCATTTATCAACTCTATTATATTGAGTCGAACAAATACATCATTAAAGTTTTTAAAAATTAATTTAAAAGTTAATGCAAAAGAAGATGGAAACATTAATAGAATATGGGAATGGGAAAGAACTAAAGCAAAAGATAACTCAACAAACCTTTGGATTGGGCTATCCGGAGTGGTATTGTCGAGGGTTGGGCTACTTTCACCACGTCGCGCCATGTGGCATCCTAGGTTGCTGGGGGTTGCCTGGGAAAAAGAGGGGGAGTGGAGTTGCCTGGAAGGTGGGGTAGGGTAATGATTGATTTTTTTTTTTTTTTTTTGTGTTTGACTTGTAAATTAAAATTAATTTTACACTTTCGGTACCTAAATTTTAATATAAGTTATATTTTAGCCAAACTAAATAAAATTACATTAAGATTAAAACATTACAAAGTTTTAAAAAATTAAAAACAAGTTACACTAAAACAAGTTACACTAATTAAAAACATGAAACGAGCAACACTAAAACATAAAAAAACTACATATATCCATATTTTTCACGGATATCTTGTTGCGCCTTCATCATGATCGAGCGATTGGGTTCTTCAAGATGACTATAGTCGTTAGTCAACATTTGTAACTCGGCGAGCTTAATCTCACTTTCCTTCGCCTTCATCCTTATCTTACTCAACTCGATCTTCTCCTTACCCATACTAACACGCTCCTTGCTTATGTCCATCAAACCCTCCAATTTGACCGTTAAATTGTCAAAAGTCTCTTGATACCTAGCCTTCCCCTTCCCTTTTCCTCCCGAACCCGATGAACCCGCTTGCGCGGCTTTCCTAGCCGCGTCTCTACCACCAACCCTTTCTTCAAACACCGGCTCATCATCATCCAAGTAATTTAGGTCGATATTAACACGAGCATCCGAACCTATATATAAAGTATAAATTGTTACAAAAACTATATATATATATATTGGGTAAATTACACTTTTGGTCCCTGAACTTGGCACATTTTTCACTTTTAGTCACTAAACTTCAAAAATTGCAAATTATACACTAAACTTGCCACTTTTTTTCACTTTTGGTCACCGCGTCAACTTTGTTACCTTTCCTCCGTTAACTTGCCCAGATTCGTTAGTTTTTTTTTTTTTTTTTTTTTTTATTTTATTTTTTTTCTGCCCAGATTCGTTAATTTTTTTTTCCACTTTTCGTCCTTTTCATTTATTCCATTATTAAAAGTGATAATCGGCCTAACTTCAGGTCTTAGATATTGTTTTGTTCGATTAGTGAAAATACATATTCATTTGTGAGGGGTTTTGAAACAGTTTTTTTTATGTTTACAATTTACTACTTTATTGATTATAAAATAGTTTGATTAGATGAAATAATTGATTTTCTTTTTGAACGACGATGAAATAATTGTTGGTTGAAATTTTTATTTATAAAGTTAGATTTTTTTTAGTGCCTCTGTTTGAATTTTTTTAGTCTTCTTATTTCTACTTTAACCGTAAATATTTTTGTTTGTGTTATATAAATTTATATAGTTTTCCTTAATTCATTTTATTAACTATTGCTAAACTATAATAAAAATAAAATATTGTAACGGTTATCCGGAGTAACGTTTTCTAGATTTTTTTTTCTCTGAATAATCGATAACGCCTTATGATTTAACCGTAAATATTTTTGTTTGTGTTATATAAATTTGTAATAAATCATATAAATGGATTGAGTTTTGAATTTACTTTTCATCGATTATCACTTTTAATAATGGAATAAATGAAAAGGACGAAAACTGGAAAAAAACTAACGAATCTGGGCAAGTTAACAGAGGAAAGGTAACAAAGTTGACGCGGTGACCAAAAGTGAAAAAAAGTGGCAAGTTTAGTGTATAATTTGCAATTTTTGAAGTTTAGTGACTAAAAGTGAAAAACGTGCCAAGTTTAGGGACCAAAAGTGTAATTTACCCTATATATATATATATTATTAAGTTACTACGAAAACTATATATATATATATATTATACTTTGATGATTATTTGCATTGGTGAGACGAGTGTAGATTTGGTTGAAATTTTGTATTTGTGGGCGCATTTTTCTCCATTTAGCACCCACCCCATCGGCATCACGATAACCCGCGGGTTTCTTTTCGAGCTTGAGCAACAAATCCGTAATCCGACTCCAATATGTCCTTTCCTTTTGAAAATTGGCTACAAAAAAGCAAAAAAAAAAAAGGCCGAAACCCAAAAAAATAATACGAATTTAAAAATTACAAAAAAGTGGCCGAATTTTAATACCTTCACGTGGGTCTTCGGTAACCTCAAGCCAAGCTTTACATAGATTCATTTCCTCGGCCGGTGACCACGGAATAGCCTGTGTTCTCGTTCGTGGTTCATCGGACGCCTTCTTTTTGTGTGGACGCCTTTTTCGCGGGTTTCTTGAACCGCCCTCGTCGGCTTCAAGCTCAACTTCGGGTTGAGTTTCTTGAACGAACTCGATATCGGGAGAACGTGGTGGGGTTGGAGCAAGTTGTTGACGATCAAAGTGTTGTTGTGGCGTATCTTGAACGCCACGAAAACCGAAGTTGTCTTGTGGCGTGTTCCAATTACCAAAACCCATTTGTGGCATAGGTTGTGGCATAGGTTGACTAGGTGATTGAAGATTAACGTTCATTTGTCGAATTAGGTGGATGAAAGCCGCGTTGTTTAGTAAGTTTGGATTGTTAAAGTCGATAAACGGACGTTGTTGATTATTTGGGTTGGTGTTGGGATTATTTTGATTGTTGTTGGGATTGTTTTGATTATTGTTGGGATTCATTTTTAGTTGATATAAAGTGTGTGAATAAGTTTTTTGAGGTAAGAATTTGAAGTTAAAGTGTTAAAATGGAGTGAAAATGGTGTGTTTTATATATATGTAAAAGTAAAAGGTAAAAACAAAAAAAAATTATTCAAACTAGCCGTTTGAATTTAACAACGGTAGAAAAACATGAAAGTTTGAGCCGGTCAACAATTTTTCAAGCAAACCGTGGGGATCGCTTGGATGGTGGATCGCCGGGCCGGGCCGGTGTTCACGGCGATCCAGGGGCGAAAGTCAGTGGGTTGCTACCTGGGTTTGCTCCACTCCGTTTAGCCTTACCATCCAAATTATTAATCATCATTCACAAACTCACTATTTAATTAGAATATCAATATCAATTATGCATATACTCACTCATAAATACATAACCAAGCAAGAATTTACAACTCATGCTACATTCATTTGTAAACCATGCAATTAGAGCTATAACAATAGTTATGAAGAAAGATTATTTTAGTTTTAAAGTTGATTCATTACTCAACTTTTATATTATATAAGGATAATGATTTTTACCAGTGAATTAATTTACACAATTAGTACTTTATTTTCTAAAAAGCATCCACTATCATTTTTACATCAAATACATTTACATCAATTAAATGCATCACCACTTGACGCTGCCACTACTACCAACACTCGTTGTCGCAGCTAGTGTATTGTGCGGGTACCCTATATATATATAGGCCCATGTAAAAAGTCAAAAGGCATAAATGAATGGTGCAAATAATATGCATGAGCGACATGGGCACACTGTTGGATTTCACAGGCCCTCAAACTCACACACAACACTCACTATTATATGTATGAATTTACAGAGTGTAAACAAAACGAAAATATTAGCTTTGAAAGTCTAGTATATTAAACTGAAATTGAAAAGGGTACATAAAATAACTTCTATCCTATACTATTTATAGCCAAATAAACATAACTACCAATACTAAAATAACGTGACCACTACTTGCTGAATTGTAGAACCACTCCAACATTTCATGCTGCCACTTCTCCTATTTACTCGGTCAAACATGGACCACTTCCTCACCAATAGTTGCTGCTCTATGACCCATGTTTCTGACCCGTTACCAACTTGACCCGACTTGACCCATGACAAACCCGTACCATCAAGATTAATTCCAACATTTCAGCTGCCACTTCTCCTATTTACTCGGTCAAACATGGACCACTTCATCACCAATAGTTGCTGCTCTATGACCCATGTTTCTGACCCGTTACCAACTTGACCCGACTTGACCCATGACAAACCCGTACCATCAAGATTAATTCCAACATTTCACCCCTTCTCCTATTTACTCGGTCAAACATGGACCACTTCATCACCAATAGTTGCTGCTCTATGACCCATGTTTCTGACCCGTTACCAACTTGACCCGACTTGACCCAGGACAAACCCGTACCATCAAGATTAATTCCAACACAGACAAGTTAGCCACCGAAACACGTGGTGTGAAGGACAAAAGGGTGGTTAGGGTGGGCTAAGCCTCCCGGCCTGCAATAGATGTTGCGACCCTGCCTGCTGCAATTAGTCTGTTGTTTTAGCTTGCTAGCTAGGGATGTTACGTACTTGTGTCACATCCGGCCCCGGTCTATACCAAAAAAATCCATACATATATCTGACAGATTGATATATTGATGAACTTCGACTTCAATGCATATATACATTTTATGAGTATGTATTTTTTGTAATATATAAAATATGTTATGTCGATCATGTGTCCAGTAAAAAGATCCACTATCATTTTTACATCAAATACATTTACATCAATTAAATGCATCACCACTTGACGCTGCCACTACTACCAACACTCGTTGTCGCAGCTAGTGTATTGTGCGGGTACCCTATATATATATACATGTATTATATTAACTATATGATTGCTTACATATATTTATATGACTATATAATTGCTTAAAATGTTCATATAACTATTATATATATATTGATCATCATACTCTATTATATATATATATATATATATATATATATATATATATATATATATATATATATATATATATATATATATATATATATATATATATATATATATATATATATATATATATATATATATATATATATATATATATATATATATATATATATATATATATATATATATATATATATATATATATATATATATATATATATATATATATATATATATATATATATATATATATATATATATATATATATATATATATATATATATATATATATATATATATATATATATATATATATATATATATATATATATATATATATATATATATATATATATATATATATATATATATATATATATATATATATATATATATATATATATATATATATATATATATATATATATATATATATATATATATATATATATATATATATATATATATATATATATATATATATATATATATATATATATATATATATATATATATATATATATATATATATATATATATATATATATATATATATATATATATATATATATATATATATATATATATATATATATATATATATATATATATATATATATATATATATATATATATATATATATATATATATATATATATATATATATATATATATATATATATATATATATATATATATATATATATATATATATATATATATATATATATATATATATATATATATATATATATATATATATATATATATATATATATATATATATATATATATATATATATATATATATATATATATATATATATATATATACGTCTTGAAACAGCCCTTTTATTCCCCTTTGACAAGGACTAACAGCCACGAGACTCACCGGTGATCACCCATCACACCCCCGTCGTCAAAATTGGTCCTTCCACCAAGACAACGACTAACACTAGCCACCACCCGTCTCCATTTACTGCTGATTTACAGTCTCAAAAACAGCCACTAAACGACTCCAAAACAACATCAAAGCAGCCCCTAAACAGCTTCATACGTTCATCACGGTCACCCCTTCTTTCACATAAGGACACTTGACCCGAACTATATGCTGTCTCCATCTACCGATGCTGTTTGTGTGTTCTAACTGTGATCAAAACATCACAGCCCGGTTTTCTCCTGCTGCGTTTTGCCCCGACAGCCAAGGCGACCCTTTCTCGAAACTGACTCTCAAAACCGCCCTGTTTTAACCTTTGCTCTGATACCAATTGTTGGATTTCACAGGCCCTCAAACTCACACACAACACTCACTATTATATGTATGAATTTGCAGAGTGTAAACAAAACGAAAATATTAGCTTTGAAAGTCTAGTATATTAAACTGAAATTGAAAAGGGTACATAAAATAACTTCTATCCTATACTATTTATAGCCAAATAAACATAACTACCAATACTAAAATAACGTGACCACTACTTGCTGAATTGTAGAACCACTCCAACATTTCATGCTGCCACTTCTCCTATTTACTCGGTCAAACATGGACCACTTCCTCACCAATAGTTGCTGCTCTATGACCCATGTTTCTGACCCGTTACCAACTTGACCCGACTTGACCCAGGACAAACCCGTACCATCAAGATTAATTCCAACACAGACAAGTTAGCCACCGAAACACGTGGTGTGAAGGACAAAAGGGTGGTTAGGGTGGGCTAAGCCTCCCGGCCTGCAATAGATGTTGCGACCCTGCCTGCTGCAATTAGTCTGTTGTTTTAGCTTGCTAGCTAGGGATGTTACGTACTTGTGTCACATCCGGCCCCGGTCTATACCAAAAAAATCCATACATATATCTGACAGATTGATATATTGATGAACTTGGACTTCAAGATTGATATATTGATGAACTTCGACTTCAATGCATATATACATTTTATGAGTATGTATTTTTTGTAATATATAAAATATGTTATGTCGATCATGTGTCCAGTAAAAAGATCGATCGAAAGATATCAAATACATTTCATGCTACATATACAAAACAGTATATACCAAGCACGCATTTACAACTTATACAACAAGATAATTTTTGAACTTCAAACATGCAATTGTTTTAACTTTAGAGAAGTTTTAGAGTAAAGAAATTTGTTAGCTAATTAGTAGTATTACGTACAGAGACTTGAAATTAATGAATATGTTATGGAGTGGATGTCTCTAAGAATCATGTATCACAAATATCATTTTTAAATTTGAATACTCCACCTGAAAACAACACACGATCGACATGATAGCCTCATCACACCAATGGGAACGCTCTTGGTGACGAGGAAGTGATTTTCAACTAAGCGTTGGATATGTTAGTTTTTTTTTTTGAAAGGTGTGGATCATTTGCTCGCAACAGGGGATCTAGTTTACGTTGTCTTAATCGGGTCCGCTAGAGAGCCCCCTCACCCTCAATACCTAGTAGGAGGAGAAACGCCCAACTAAACCGCCTGAAAGCACGACATTTAATTGGGATAAAACCTTGCCTCCTCTGCAGGACTCAAACCTGCTTCACTGAAAGACTTTTTTGTGAAATTCCTTGAAAATGTCATTTGATTGGCTAATATTGTTATAATAAAGCATCATATAAATTTGATTTGAATGTACGAAGTGCATACTAAATAAGTTTATAAAATAAAGAAGGAACAACATAAGCTTATATCTTTATAAAATAAGTTCATAAAATAAAAAAGGAAGAAACAAAATAGCTTATATCTTTATAATAAGTTAGGCCTTTCAATTACATTATCATGACTAAATTACTCTATACTTATTTGCTATCCCCACCAGGAACAGGGCAACCCCACCAGGGCATTAGCGGCGACGTCGCCGCTAATGGTGGGCCCCGACAAACTTTCGATCCATGACTGCCAAGCGTGTTCCCGACGTGCCACGTCTCAACTATTAGCGGCGACGTCGCCGCTAATACGTGCCACGTGGCATGTCGGGAACAGGCGTGGCACCATGACTGCCACGCCTGGTCCCAGTTGCCACGTCGCAACTATTAGCGGCGACGTCGCCGCTAATAGTTGAGACGTGGCAACACGTGTCACCTCGGCGAATTTTGGAGGTTTACGACGATCATATAATTTGGTATATATATTCTATCGCAGTTTCCTTTTCAAAATGCGTATATTTTTGTTTCGCACTATCGTTTTCAAAGCTGCTCGCACAGGTATATTTCGGACGATACATATATAAATATATTATGAATATAGATATATATATAGTATGGATATCATCAATAGTTAATGAACTAGATGTTTACTTGTTTACTTGAATTGTTTAAGATGGATAGTTTTGAGGATATTTGGGCAGACCCAGAAAACTTACGTATTGAAGTGCCCGATGATGAGTTTGAGTCACCTGATGCAGACGGTCAATTTGACTGCGAACCTAGAGACTTAGAAACCGAGGAGGTGTTCGCTTCCGTCGAAGAATTGACGGAGTGGGCCAAAAGAACAGCACTGGAGTTGGGTTATGTTTTAGTCACCCGGCGGTCGAACAAAAATTCGATAAAGGTGGTCAATAAGGTGACACTAATATGTCACCACGGTGGACCACGCGATAAAAGGTTAACTGGGCCACCCAAACGGTCCAACAAGATAGGTGTCCCTTTACTTTGGAAGGCCGCCCCGGGTATGATGGTGGTTGGAGGGTAACTGTCAAGGACTGGAAACACAATCATGATCCAGCTACCGATCTGCAGAGGGGAATGCATACGCGAGACGGATGACGGAAGAAGAAAAGCAATATGTGGGAAACCTATCTGATCGCGGTATGTTCCCACGCCAGATCCTGGTTAACCTGAAAAATGAATTTCCAGGAAACCTGACTCGAAGAGGAGACATTACCAACTTTCTGAAATCGAGACGGAGGGCGGGCCATGCAGGACATACTCCAATGCAGGTACAAACATCATATTAGTGATTACGTACTCCGTTGTTGGAAGTGACATATTTACTATATCTTGTTCACCTGTCGCAGGTTATGTTCTCACTGATGCAAGAGAAAAATTACTTTTACCAGTTTACTACAAATAGTAAAAATGGACGGTTGGAGAACCTCTTTTTCATGCATCCAACATCAATGACCCTATGGCGCGCATTTCCCTGGGTTATTGAAATAGACTCCACGTACAAAACCAACGTGTACAACATGCCGCTTGTTGAGATTGTCGGCGTCACTTCAACGGGCCGGACCTTCAGTTTAGCATATGCTTTTATCGTAAACGAGCAGGAGGCGAATTATAAATGGGTGTTACAATGTCTGAAGTCCACCCTTGTTGAAGGCTTTACCGTTCGTGTGGTTTTAACTGACAGGGAGCTGGCCCTTATGAGAGCATTGAAGGTTGTTATGCCGCAAGCGAAACACCTGTTGTGTAGGTACCACATATGGCAAAACATAACCAAACACTGTGAACCGGCATTGCGGGTGAAGAAAGATGTTAACATTGAAAGGCTTAACGTGTGGTGGAAAAGAGTCTATGAATCTCGGACTCTTGACGAGTTTAAATCAAACGAGAAGGAGTTAAAGAAAAAATTGGGAGCTTATCCAGGTGTCTACAAGTACCTCAACGATAATTGGTTGTCCCCGTACCGAGAGCAGTTTGTGTCATGTTGGGTCGATGAACATCTCAACTATCAGAACCACACCACAAACAGAGTCGAGGCTGAGCACCACCATCTGAAGGAAGAGCTGAAGGGGAAATGTACATTTACTAGAATCCTGCAATGTGTTGATTCTGTCATTATCGGTCAAGATACTGAAATAAGGGGCCAACTGGGTATAGCAAGGGAACCCGGTTGGGTAAACATAATTACAACTGTATGAAGGCCCTGCTGGGAACGGTTTCACATAAAGCTTTGGACATCATGGTTGATGAAATCGTTCGCTTAGACAAACAACTGAAAAAACATGTGAAAAAGTGCGGTGCAAGGTTCGGTATAGTTGTGGGCTACCATGTGCCTGCAAGATTGCCGAGTACATGCACCGTGGTTAGTATGTTTTAATACAATATTTTTTAATCATACCTACATAAAATCTTATACTTATTGATATAAAAAAATGCAGAGACTCGTATTCAGCCGAATGTGATAGACCCGTTTTGGAGAAAGCTTGACTTATCACCATCGACATCCCTAAAAGACGAAGACGATATAGAAGTTGTCCATGAAGTGGTAGGTGATCTTACGACATTCTTGGTGGAGCAACCCAAGGCCCAACGGAAACATTGGTTGTCGAAGATAAAGGACATGTTTAAGCCGGGTAACTCACAACTGAAAGATCCCATTGTTCAGAAGAGCACACGCGGTAGACCGGTCGGGTCGAAACAAAAGCCGCCAAAGGTAGACCAAACACATCATAAGCTTAATTAGTGATTTAAGAATAATTATAAAAGTAATTGATTTTAAGTAATTGTTTTATATTCATGGTCTAGGTGCCCGATCTTAACAAAAAGCCACCTGGGGTTCGGAAATGCAAGTCCAGTCGCCCGAGGACTGAAGAGGTGCCCGATCTGAACAGGTCCCCACCTGTGCAGCCCGCCAGACAAAGTGAGTACGCGCCCACCAAATCACGGTTTGATGACCCGCAGGGTGCGCGACACAGTATGTACGAGCCGTCCCAATCATGTCGTCTCCCCGAGACACGAAAATTCGGGGAGCCGTCCCAATCCGAGTGGGTCAAGGAGAATCCAGACTTATTCGGAAACCTCAACCCATATCCAGGTCTTGAGAAAAAATATACATTCGGGGACCCGTCTCAATCCTATGGGTTCGACGGGCTCCAAAATTTATATGGCTGGGGGGAACCCTCCCAATCATATGGGGTCCAATCTGAGCAGCCATATGCCAGCTTTGTTGATGACTTGTTCCGGGCACCATCGCATATAAAGGAGTCAGAGCCAGAGTCAGAGGCAAAGTCAGACACCAGTTGGGTTGGGTATATTGCGGAACCGATGAACGCTAGACTGTCCCGAAACATCACATGGGTACTAAATGAGCTGCCAACGTACATTCGACCTTACGTTGTCGGCGCAGAGAATGTCAAAGGAGATGGTAGTTGTGGATTTCGAGCAACCGCGGTTGCTTTGGGCCTAGATGAGGATTACGGTTCGGAGTGGGTTCGTACGCAGATGCTCGAGGAGTTTGAATCTGACCTCGAAGGGTACATGCGAATGTATGGGCCCGAGGGCAAACGTATATTAGAGGCGTTGCAAACCTCTTATTATAAAAAATGGCGTCCCAAAGACCATTGGATGAGTAAAGTGTTTTTCCATATCCTCCTGGCCAATAAGCTGGGTATAATAATCAACTGCATCAGCTTACGTGACGCCCGAACAGTATTCCCGATGCATCATGGCTTGGATCAATTAATGTTGGCTCAACCGATAACTATTGCTCTCGTAAATGAGGAGAGTCATTTTGTTGCAGTGGAATTAACAGGTGAGTACCCAATGGCTTACAAGAATCCTGAATGGTCATACTACGCAACCCCGCCTGCACGTGCGGTGGCATCAATGTACGCACATCGAGAACAAGCGTTTCAAGAATGGATGTATGCAAACTGCCCAAGAATACCACCTGGGCCTCCTATTGTTATAAATGATTAAATTAATTACATGTTGTATTTTGATTTTTTTTATGTTATTTTTTTTATTAGACATATGTTTTCCAATAACATATTTTATAATTTTCTTATTTGAATTTAATTATTATTAAAGGTATATACTATTAATATTTATGTACAGATTATGATTTAAAACTTAAAATAAAACTTAAAATAAAACTTAAAAGGTATATAACATCAACATTTTGATATAATGAGTTAAATAAAACTTAAAATTAATCTATAAATCCAAACTTATCTTTAATTATGAATTAAGAAAAATTAAATAAACTAAAAAATACAAACTAATCACTATCACTACCCAAGCGATGTGTGGGTAATGAGGCGGAACTAGACCCGGCCATGTCCCAAGGGCTCGCAGGGTTGAAGAATTGATCCACGTTAAAGAGCGGCGACTCTGCTGGGGCCTCCAAAGGAGGGTCAACCATATGCGGGAGCTCGACATTCAGTCCTCGTGTTCCTCTCACCAAACGCCCAACCCCGCGGGTATGTCCCGACCGGAGCCCCAAAGCATCCAAAAATGTCTGAGTCGGCGGGGTGTTGGGCTGTTGAGAAAGTGCCTGGTGGGATTCAACAAGCGGTCTTGTACCACATTAAATCATAAACAAAAAAAATAAGTAGTTATATATTAATATAAATATACAAAAAATACAAATTTAAGTGTTGTCCGAGAACTTACATAAATGGGAGGAGCTCTTGCCTGCACCGTCCCATCGTGTAATGTGTGGGCCCGCAAAAAGAACTCAGGCGGGGGCTCACGTTGCCCCTGATTACTACGCTGTATATACGTTAAAAAAAGTTATATATATGTATGTGTATCTCTCTCTCTATATATATATATACATATGTGGATATAAAACGTAAAAATAATAACTTACAGCGTATTCATATTCACGCTGAGCGTATGACTGGCGACCGTGAGTACTGACAAGATTATCTTGTCCATGCCTGTTAATCGCGTTTCTTTGGGCAACAAGCATCCGGTGCTCCCTGGTCCAGTAATGCAGTAAATCCCTCCAGACATCTTGAGGCATTCCATGCGGCGGAACACCTTCGAATTGGCCGAGTCTATCTAACCCACCCCTGTCGCTAAACCATTTCCCCTTGAATTTTGATTTTTTATCCCTGTAGTTCTTTAGGGCATCTTGACGAATCATGTTTTCAATGGCGACTCGTAAGGGGTGACCGGCTTCGTTATTTAGATACGGGTCCAAGTAGAACCGTCTCTGCAATTTTGTAGTAATAGTCAGTATCTACCCTAATTTTGTAATGACGTATTTAAATTGTAAAATAAAATGTTTTAAACCTGGAGCCAGGGAATAAGTCCATCCCTGATGTGTGGGGGCACCTGATCCCACGAGTCGTAAGTATGCGGGACGGTAGCGACATATGTCCCCAAATAGCTCTTGTACCATTTGGAGGTGTCACCGATAGTCTGCCACCTGCTTTCAGCGGTATCAAGTCTAAGGGTTATACGTCGTCCAGACTTCTGAAACTCCCGCTCCAGTTCCTTGTTAGCAGCGGCAGCTCTCCCAGAACTATTCCCTGCAAAGCAAAATTAAATAATAAATATATATAAATGTAAAATATATATATATATACATATATTTTTTACATACATTTATATATACTTACCCCCGCTACGCTTGCAGCCCCATTGGGGATTCCACCCCCAATTTGGAGGGTCATTGCCACCATCTCCGCCATGAACAGCAGCCATTTTAACCTACATAAGTTATATACAACTTATAAATCATTAAAAACAATTATCAAGGTTAAAAAAGGCGCAAATGAAATATATGCATATTTTTGACACAAATCTTTTTTCCAACTTATTATACCTAAAATGAGCACATTTTTCTAACAATAATACTTGCAATCATATTAACCTAATAACAACTAGATTCACAATTACAATCATACTAACAAGTGTTTTCTAACATAATACTAACAATCATATTACAATAAACATAAAAGGCGAACAAGCAGAGAAGGGCGAAAGGGCGAAAAGGAAGAGGGGGGAGAACGAAGAGAAGAACAGAGAGGAAAAGGGACAAGAACAGGGAGTTATTAAATTAATAACAACAATACATATTATAACTAATAATAACAACAATACATATATTAAATTAATAACATATTTTTATAACTAATAATAACATATATTAAAATTAATATCCTACAAATTTCTTTAAATCAATTTGTATTTAAATGCTTACATCCTAATCTGATCGATAAGGATGGAATTATCTAGATGTCTTAACTTCAAATGCTAGGAAGAAAAAATATATACCCCTTCTGCTCACTGGTTAGACAACTTGCAAATCTAGAGTTATTCATAGGATTATTCATTTTGCAAAATGGATCGGATATGTATAGGTCCATAATAACATATATTAAAATTAATATCCTACAAATTTCTTTAAATCAAACTAACAAACGTAAAATTTCTAAATATAACATTTTTATAACTAATAATAACATATATTAAAATTAATAACAACAATACAAAAATAACTGAGTCAGAGTAAACATACAAAGAAAACGTCGGAAAAGTGGGTCGCCGGAAATGTCGCCGCTAATGCTAGTCGCCGCTAATACTTCGTCTGAAAAGTGGGATGGCCGGATTTTCGCCTGAAATGTCGCCGGATTTTCGCCTGAAATTGAACCGGACAGGATTTTCTTCACCAACAAAAGGGGGGGTGGCCGGATTCTTGATATAGAGGGTGAGGGGATTGATGGACGGAATATATACACAAAACGGTAGATGGCCGGATTGATTTTTTAATTTTTTTACCGGAGGAGCGTTTTTCAGTTTTTGTTTTCAGTTTTTGATCGTCTGGAAGGGAGCCGCGTTTTTAAAGGAATTTTTGTTCACTATTAGCGGCGACGTCGCCGCTAATAGTGTGGGGTCCACGCGCGAAAATCAATGGAAAACCAATCGTTGACCCTGGCTTTGTGTCAGTGGGGCCCCCACTATTAGCGGCGACGTCGCCGCTAATAGTCTTTGGTGGGGGTACCCTTTTTGCCCCGGTGGTGTTACGCGCCCCGTTGATATAATCATATCGAGAATAGAAACTTTGTCATTATCATTTGTTTTTAGAAAGAACACCAACTGTTCTAAAAGATGATGGGCCATGTTTTAAAAACACCACTACTGTCATAAAGCTCTTTTTAAAACTCTTGTACACATAGATATATATTTATTTATTTATTAAAGAAAAAGAAGAAAACTAATGATGATTTTAATAAAGTAGCTTTCCACATTTTTCCTAAATATATTTATATACGTACACCTTTTATGTTAAAAAAAATCGTCCAGATATTCAATACCGAATGACTTATTAATTGGCGAAAGGTCACTGTTTAACTGATCAATCTAGCCGTACGGAGCCCTTAGGCATCATAAGTTACTTTAGATTCAGGAAAAACAAAACACGAAAACAAATTATTGATAAAATTTGCTTTCAAATCAGTAAAGGAGAAAGAGTGTCCTATTATTAGCTAGCTATATGCCTATATATACATCTTTATAAAAGACACTTTGGTACACATCGATCTCATTTCACAATAGCTATCTTTCTTTCTCTTACCATCTTCACTTTAATTCACAATAATAAAATCAGTTTTGTCACACAAACCATTTTATATAGTATATTATATACAATGAACGTTGTTGACAAGCATCGACGATACAAACGTCAACAAGACAACAACCCGTCTTTCTCATCGACTTTGTTAGACATTATTTATCGTTCGATCGACGAAAGAGTTGATGATGATGATGATGATGATGATGATGAAGATTCTGGTTCCCTGCAGGTTTATAATAAGAATAATAATAATAAAACCATAATGAGAAAACAACAAATTAGTTTCTTCAACAACAACTGTAGTTCTCGAGTCGAAAAACAAAACATTTATCACAACAATAATATTATTGGGTCGTCTTGTTTGGAGACGACGGATCATCAAACATCAATATATGGATTCCCTACAAGGCCTAGACCTATACGTACAAGCAGTATAAATACAAATAATGCTACTACTACTTCAGCAGCCTGCAGCAACATTATGTATAATTGCTCTCAGCAGCAGCAGCAGCAGCAGCATTTGCAAGAACAAAATGCTGCTGATAAAAAGAATGTTAATGTTGTTGAATTGAATAATAATAATAAAAATAATAAATCAGGAGGAGCAATAATGAAGATTTATGGTTATTTGAAGAGATCAGGAGGAGGAAAACAGCAGCCAATTAATTCACCGGGGGGTGGTCGGCGGTTATCTGGTTTTTTAGTGTCACTTTTTACTACAAATAATAAGAAATCCAACATGTCATCGCCTTATTGTACCGGACGTAATCATGATGTTATCATTCATAGGAAATCATCATCATCCAAGTCAAACTCGGCCCGCCCGCCGAGAGGAAATACTACCAAGTCCTCCTTTAGTAACAACAATGTTGTTAGATTTGATTATCCGCCTTGGAACGATTCTCCTCGGCCTCCTCGAGACAGTAGATTTGATCATGATTCATCATCATTATCTGCTGTTTTTATGGATAGAAGCGATAGATGTAGTATTATTCACGAAAGGACTACTACCCGAAATAATTGTTTTTTCAAGAACAATCATCATAATGTGTTTGATGATTTCATAACAAAAAATAATATTAATGTTGATCAGAATAAGGAGGAGGATGATGATGATGAAACGGGGAGTAGTAGTTATGCGAGTTCGGATTTGTTTGAGCTAGAAGATCATCATCTTATTAATACTGCAATTGGGATAGATATGAAAGAATTGCCATTGTATGAAACAACTAGTGTTGCTGCCAATACAGCCATTGCCAATGGTTTTCTTCTTTAATTCATATCATTCATCCTTTAATATATTGGATTAGTACACTTCATCATATTACTCATATATATTTTTTTGTTTTTATCTTTACCAATTCATTTGTTAGAAATCCTTTATAAAGATATTTTGATGTTGGAAAAATAATGTTTCTTTGTTAAGGTGATTATTTAATTTGGCGATTACTTGTATTTTGCAGGATCTTTCAAATTATTATCTTTTATTTGTTATAATAAAACACAGTTGCTCTAATAACTTATTAACCAATCAAATCTTTCGATTTCTTTAAATTTTCAATTTTGACTTTTTTTTACTTTTTATTATATAAATAAATAGTTAAATGATTACCATGGACTAAAATCTCGACTACCTATATCATTATTATATAAATAATAAGATTAAACGAGCATGGTACCCGCGCAATGCGGCGGCGATAGTAGTGACAATGATGTGGTGCCATCGACGGATGGTGACGGCGGCGGCGACCGTTGGTGGCAGCAGATGCGTCAAGTGGTGTAGGTATTTGATATAAAGATATTTGATTTAAAAGAGTATTGGATATCTTTTAGAAGACGAGACAAAGTACCCGCGCGTTGCGGCGGTGAGATGGTGGGGGTGATAGGTCATAGAGTGTGATAGCCAAATGCCTTAGCCGTACGGGCTCCGCCCTCGGATTTAAAAATTCGTCGAAAGTATATCGAATGACATCTCTAATGAAAAATCATGAAATTTTAAGAACACCATATAATTTTTATAATGTATCGATGTACGGTTTTTGAGATAAAAGATTTTGAATGAATTAGAGGAATAAAATGATTTATGGATGAGAGAGAAAAATGAGTAGTTGAGATTTGAAGAGAGAAAAAAATGAGTGGTTGAGATTTCTTCTAAGGATATTATGAATAAGTGACAGTGGTATTTTGGGGTTTTCAGTTGCTTAAAGTTGAAAAAATAGAGGGAACAAATGTTTTATAATGTATTAGAGATAGAGATAATGGAATGATTGTGTAAATTAATTCATTAAGGGTAAAATAGTATTTTCGTATGTCCCAAAAATCTTAACTTTTCAACATGGGGGTATAATTTTTATATAGTAGTATAGATGATTAATTGATTACCATGGATTAAAAATCTCGACTACCTATATCTATATATTAGAAAAAGATAGATACTATTTTATAAAAAGAAAATTAATACATAAGCAGATTATTATATTTTTGAAAACATAGAACTCAAATTTAAAATATAGATCACTTTTTCAATATTGATAATGTCGTAAGCGCGTGTATTCGGGCCTAAAATCTAGTAATTTAATAAATGTTAGTTATTATATGTACGTATTTTATTTTATTGAAATTGTTATTAAAAATGCCATGTTGGTTATGTACGTATTTTATTTTATTTAATAATCAGTTAGTCACAATAAGAGCCAAAACCAAAAAATTGAGAACAGGATGTTTTACAATCTCCGACCTAGAAAAATAAATAGATAAAATTTGTGTAAACTCCATAATCAATAGAGTCTTGAACTTTTACATTGAATTTACTTTTCAGATGGAAATAAAGTGATAACAATAATTGGCGACGAAGGTCTTTTATTTATTTCAATTTAAGTTTACATAGTTGATGGTTGTTAGATTCGTTTATGATATGAACGACTTTAGATGATGTTTGTTGTGTAGTCTTTGGACCATCTTTATATGCTAGTGTAAATTCCAACATATGTGACTTGAAGTTATATCATTTTGTGATCAATGTGTTTAAGACACGCTTTATTGCCACAATTAACTTGATCAAAGACTCTACTAATATTATTTTCTAAAGAAAATAGATTATCTGTAATGAAATTTAAATGGGAGTTTTCTGATGATATAACATGCTGAGTTTTTGTTTTATGAAAACAATAAAAGGAAATATTTTCTTTAACAACTGATGGACTTGGTTTTGGTAATTCAAGGTTTAAGTATTCAAGACCTGCAACTCGGGATTTATCATACCATTCCTGAAGAGATTTTTCAAATTGTTCGGACATTAAAATAACTTATAAATTTTACAAAATAACCTTTTCATAACTTACCCTCACCCGTACTGCTTCTAGGACTTATCTTTGCCCATACTTTTTCCAGTCTTTTGAATAAATTATAAAAAGATTAATTTTATAAAAATTATTTATTATCAAAATGACTAAACAATTTTTAGCTAAGAATGCAGGAAAATGGTAGACTTACCTTTGTTACAGACCTTGATAAGGTTTTAGGCAGCCATAAAATACTTTTTTTTTTTTTTTTTTATTTTTTTTTTTTTTTTTTTTTTTTTTTTTTTTTTTTTTTTTTTTTTTTTTTTTTTTTTTTTTTTTTTTTTTTTTTTTTTTTTTTTTTTTTTTTTTTTTTTTTTTTTTTTTTTTTTTTTTTTTTTTTTTTTTTTTTTTTTTTTTTTTTTTTTTTTTTTTTTTTTTTTTTTTTTTTTTTTTTTTTTTTTTTTTTTTTTTTTTTTTTTTTTTTTTTTTTTTTTTTTTTTTTTTTTTTTTTTTTTTTTTTTTTTTTTTTTTTTTTTTTTTTTTTTTTTTTTTTTTTTTTTTTTTTTTTTTTTTTTTTTTTTTTTTTTTTTTTTTTTTTTTTTTTTTTTTTTTTTTTTTTTTTTTTTTTTTTTTTTTTTTTTTTTTTTTTTTTTTTTTTTTTTTTTTTTTTTTTTTTTTTTTTTTTTTTTTTTTTTTTTTTTTTTTTTTTTTTTTTTTTTTTTTTACAACAAAACCAACAAAACAAGACCGTTATCAGATTGAGTGTTTCTCGTCGTGATGAAACTCTAAGTAAAACATACTATATATATAGGCCTAAGAGTGATAATAGTAGAGACCGGGTGCACTTTCTGGGCCCCATAGGCATCTCTTTCAACTTTACCACTTTACATACTGGCCGCACACGTATCAATCCTAGTTGCACTCATAATGTGCATTATTGAAAATAATTTACATAGACGCATTATTAAAGTAGATGGAATCAAACAAAGAGTAGTGGACTGGGCCCACCATTAGCTTCCCTGATTGATATCCATAATTGAACTAAAATGCGTCATGCCTTACGTCATTCTTCTAGAATATGAACCGGGTTTCTTCAAGGACTTTGTATTGGGCTTCCATGTTTCTAAGCTGGGCCAAGTTGTTATAGTATTCTTCGGACTCTTCGTTTCTTGGGCTTTCTTGGGCTCTATTGATTCCCACTGTAATGTAGGCTTGGGCCAACAGTATTGCGAATTCATTTGTGATTCTTTGTTTTTGGTCTTGAAAGATGTTGAGCATTTGTTGTCTTTCTTTGAAGCTTGTATCCAAATTTCTTGGTCCTGGTAACATGCTTTCTTGGGCCAATCTTTTGAATTCTTCCATTGAATCAATAGTGAACTCATGACTTCCCCTGTTTGTTCTTCTTGTTTGGAAACATTGTAACCCATATTCTTCCCAGTTTGTAGCTCTGCGAAAATATATTCCAGCTGGTTGAGGGGTTCCGTCATCGAATTTGGGTCTTGTTCTTGACATCCTTCTGCACAAAGAACAGTTACTAACCTTGATAAGTTATCAGCTAAAACATTGAGTTTTCCTTCAATGTGTTCTAACTTAATGTTAACTCCTGTCCCTGTTAAGAAATCTACAAAGCTTAGCCAACGAACTCTTGATGGTTTGTTTTGTGTGGTTTTGTTGTAAAAGCTAATGATAGCTTGACAATCTGTTCTGAGAACTGCTTCTTCCCTTCCAATATAATACAGCTTGAAAGATTTAAGTCCTTCCATGGCTGCATATATTTCTGCATCAATAGTGGATTTTATTGGATTGAATTTCCCACTAGCGTATGCACAAACTTTTTCAGATGATCTGGGGTCATTCTTCCTTCTCTTCCATTTGCAGATGGCACCCCATCCTTCCATACAACCATCTGTTTCAATAACAATGTAAGCATCTTCAGGTGGGATTTCCATATCAGGTAACTTTTGAACCTGAGCCTTAATTTGTCGCACAATCTCCCAATCTGACTGCTTCATTCTTTTATCTCCATGGGGATTGGTCTTTTCATACAAAGGGGCTAGCAACTTTCCAAGCCCAGGTATGTATGATCTAGCATAATTTAATATGCCTAACCAAGACCTTAATCCCTTCTTTTCTTTCAAGGTTTCTTCTTTAAATTCCACAATCTTCTTGATTACATGTGGTTGGAGCTTTATTTTACCATTTCCAATGATTGCTCCCAAGAACTCTATCTCCCTTACAGCAACCTTCATCTTGTTTTCTGATAGAACCAGACCATTTTGTCTGCATACTTCAAGCATTCTTTCCAGGTGTTGAGCATGACTTTTCTCATCTTTAGAAAAGACAAGAATATCATCAATGTACACAGCAATATATTCTTCGTGTCCACGAAAACAATTGTCCATTTTCCTTTGAAAAATGGCAGGCGCATTCTTTAAACCAAATGGCATAACTAGCCATTCATAGAGACCGTCTGGTGTTATAAATGCTGTCCATGGGATGGATTCTTCATCCATTGCTACCTGGTGGAAACCACTTTTGAGATCAAACTTTGAATAAATATTCGAGTTTCCCACCTTTTGCTTGATCATATCAATACTAGGTAGAGAGTATTGATCCTTGTAGGTGTTATCATTTAAAGTACGGTAGTTAAATACCATACGCTCTTTTCCTTTCTTTTCTTTGCCTGTTTTTGGATCAACCGACGTTCCTGAATTTACCATCATTGCCATAGTTCTGTGACGACTTTTACTTGGTCTAATTACTCCTAGCCTGAGTAATTCTTTAACATGCTTCTGGAATTGCTCCTTCATTGCAGGTGTCACGTGGCTTAATGGTTTGTCTTGTACTGTTACGTCTGGGTTTATGATTTCAAGTTTACATTTAACCTTGTTTTGTTGCCAATGCTTAAGTGGTTCATCACCAATGTACCCTTGATCCTTTAAACCTTGTAACAGGGGCTGAAACCTCTGTTGGAAGTTTTGACTTGTATGCCCCAGGTTAAAATACACAGATTCTTTGATCGATATGTATTCGTCTTCATTCATTTCCAGCTCTTCAATTGCGAATCCAGTAACTTCAGTATGTTGTGTTGTTTCAATTATGGTTACATTTTTGTAGAAAGTAACCACATTGCCTTCCAATCTAACACCTCCTTGCATGTTTCTGATGAAGTTACAACCAATCAGCATCTCAATTCCATCACTTATTTCCATTTTGAAAATATAAGTGAAAGGAATTCTGAATCTATTATCACCAATCTCCATTTGCCCTTGCCTCATCTTCTTGTCAGCAATTTGCACAGAATTTATACCCGTAAATTTTACAGGTAAAGGGCAATCTTCTAATGCTTCTTCTGGGACAATTCTCATATTGGCACTACAGGTTGTGCATCCTGTGTCCAATATTGCTTGAATAATAAATTCATCCATTCCAGGAATGATGAATTTTACCTTCATGTTGTATAATTTATTCACCACTCTTCTTGCAACACCATGTTTAACAACTTCTATTTCTTTGAGATGGCCTACTGCTTCTGTTACTTCTTGAGCACATTTTTCAGCACCTTCTATTAATGAATATGCTCCTTCTTCTTGATACACTGGTTGTGGTGGCATTGGTGATAAGTTTTCCTCTTTGGGTATATCTTCTGGTTTGATACCCCTCCTGGCCATTGTTCTTCGATCTCGTTCATCTTTAGGATCTAGGAATACTTTATCAGAACTTGTTTCAGCTATTTTGAGCGATTGGTTCTTTCTTTTGGCCATTTCTTCTTTGAATTCTTTTTCTAGATCCTCTTTCTCTTTTTCTTGGTATACCCCTTTTCCTTTGAGATCTTCGATATCTTCCTCCATTTTCTCTGTAAGAGCCCTTTCCAGCCTTTCATTTTCTAATTGCAAATGCATGCAATATAGTGTTAGTTCTCTGATCAGCTCATCCTTATTTCCAAACACTTTCTTTTCTGGTGGGGCTGGTTTTACTTGAATCTTTAAGTAATGCTTTGCACACATAGGGCATGCTATGAGTATGCATTTAGGGCAATGTACACGCATTCTTTTCATCGTTCTAAGCCCACAATATGAACATGGCTCGCTTGATTCAATTTCCCCTGTGATTTCTTCATTTATTCTTAGATCATGGGGACTGCACCCGATTTGTTCCCTTTTTAAAGGAAGTGAAGCTCGCCATTGTGGTGTAACAGCAACCGGTATTGGTGTTTCTTCGATATTTGCATAGCCAAATTCCTCTGGTAATCCTGAGATTAGAGTATTAACAACATACTCTGTAGTCTTTCCAGCTTCTCCTTCTGACAGACTGCAAATATGGTCTGAATCTTGATCTCCCAAATCCACAGACACTATATCATAATCGTCTGGAATTTCTGCTTCTTTAAGAATGTTTGCTCTAACCATATTGCCATTCTTTGAAGTGCAGTCTCTGGCAAAATGACCTTCATGTCCACATATAAAGCATTTGCATTTTCTCATTTGCCCAGAGTATTTCTTCTTGAAAATCCTCACATGCGAATCATGAGGCTTTCCTTTGTAATTCTTTGCCTTCCTTAAACCATACTTTTTACCAGAAGAGTACTGTCCTGGTATTGGTATCTTGTTGCAGAAAGATAAATCTTTGATGCTTCTTTGAAGTGCTGCTTGTTGGCACATTTCTTTCAGGTAATTGTAAGTAAAGTAGATCACAGGTACCACAGCAACATTTGTAGTTGGGTTCTTAGCATACCAGGCATCTCGAACTGCATTTCCCAATAATGGTGGCATCTTTCTGAATAACTTCTCAGTAGTCTCTGGAAAGAAAATTCTTCCAGACTTTGCAGCCAATATCTGAAACTGTCTAAGATATTCAAGAATATCTTTAGAATTTTCACAGTTTAATCTTTCCAGATCATTATAGGCTCTATTCTGCTCTTCTGTATTTCCTTGAAAAGGATCTTCTAACAGGAACATTCTTTTTATTTGCGAAAGAACATTCTGCGTTTCATCTGCGGTTTCTATGACAATTTTATAGTCTTCTGGGCACGCCATTCTCCATTGAATCCATATCTTCTTTTCAACTTCTCCCAGTAGATTTTCAATAAACATCACCTTTTGCTCGTTACTTGTCCAGATCATATTTGGATGATCTACAAGATTCAGAGTGACTGATTCCCATCTTGCAATTACTTCACTATAAAGCCCTATATCAGCTGGTAGGATTAACATGACTCCTTGACCAGTTTGTGCTGGTGGTAGAGTCCACATGTTACTGCCATACATATCTTCCATCTTTACTTTTGACAATCTTGCTTTTACGCCATCTGTATTGAATTTTGGCTGATTGTTTGCAATAGGGTAAACATTTGCAGGTGGATAATTGACAGGGCCAGTGGTAGCTTGTGTTGGTGGTGTATAACTCGTATCCATTCCGGATAAGCTATACTGTTTTTGATTTGTGAGTTTTTCAACTTGTTGTCTTAGAACAGGATAGTCCCAATTGACATCTTCTTCTTCTTCTAGGACAAAACCAGCTTGTGTGCTTGCACCTTCATCAAAACTCTCATTAGAGTCTCGCTTTATCTTCCAGAATTCATCATCATCGTCGCTTGATTTTGAACTGTTTCTCTTTCTCCTGCTTTTTCGTGTTTTCTTTGTATACTTTGGTCTTTTAATCTTAGTAACAATATCACGACTTGCATTGAAGCATGGAGTAGCAAAGGTTTGATTATTCTCATATCTTTCTTCATAGTCTCCTCCGATTACTTGTGGGAGAGAACAATCTTCATCATGGTAGGTTTGGACAGGTATTGAACTACCATGTACCGGAGTATTCTTAGGAGTATAAGGATCCTGTGAATATCCAGCTATGTAATCTTCATCCTGAGAATCTGCACCTTTCATCAATTCCTTCCTTTGATAGGACACTGAGGAACTAGATACTAAATATCTATCCTCACCTTTCATCAAGTTTTGGTTTTGATAGGACACTGCAGGAACTAGATACTAAATATCTATCCTCACCTTTCATCAAGTTTTGGTTTTGATAGGACACTGAGGAACTAGATACTAAATATCTATCCTCACCTTTCATCAAGTTTTGGTTTTGATAGGACACTGAGGAACTAGATACTAAATATCTATCCTCACCTTTCATCAAGTTTTGGTTTTGATAGGACACTGAGGAACTAGATACTAAATATCTATCCTCACCTTTCATCAAGTTTTGGTTTTGATAGGACACTGAGGAACTAGATACTAAATATCTATCCTCACCTTTCATCAAGTTTTGGTTTTGATAGGACACTGAGGAACTAGATACTAAATATCTATCCTCACCTTTCATCAAGTTTTGGTTTTGATAGGACACTGAGGAACTAGATACTAAATATCTATCCTCACCTTTCATCAAGTTTTGGTTTTGATAGGACACTGAGGAACTAGATACTAAATATCTATCCTCACCTTTCATCAAGTTTTGGTTTTGATAGGACACAGTAACTAGCACTCTTTCTTCACTATAATGCTGATAAACTCTATGCCTTGCTTCCGACCAACCTCTTGATTCGTACAAAACTTCAGCAGGAACCAAATTTGCACGTCTTCTGTTTGAGATATCCAGTTCTTTTTCTGGATCTATCTGACTTTCCAAGCTTCTATTGTAACCACGACTTCTTAGAACATTTGGTAGTCTTCTTTGTACCATGTGATTTATTCTACTTTGTTGACGATAATCCCGCACTTGATCTTCTTGGTTGGGGGTCTGACTAGTATTACTACCAGTTCTAACCCTTAAAGATCCCGATCTATTCATTTTCGTTTGGACTTCTCCCACTCTTTCTCGTAAATCTTCTTTGGGTCTTCAAACACGTAAAAAGGGCCTTTCTTCTTTTCTATCAAAGGCTTGCTTGTTTCACCAGGCTTCCAATTTTCAAGCTTCTTTACAACGTCTTCAAGGGTATCTGTTGCTTCTTTGTTTTTGAGCAAAGAACTAATCCCTCTCTTGATTTCTCCAAGTTCTTCTTTTGTATTCTTGTGTTCTTCTGCAATTGTAGATAATAATTGTATAATCAAGTTGTTCTGCTTGATTATCTTTGAGATATTGGTTATATTTCCTTGGTCTACTTTAGTAAATCCAACTGCTGGTGGATCAACACTTTCTACTGCTTGCAATGCTTCTTGATAAGATTCAGTCTGCTGGGTAATTCTGTACCCACTCATGAAATGAGTATGTGCTTGATTTCCAGGAGAAGCTTTTCAACTCCTCTAACCTGTTCGTTCAGGTTTTCTGTGGATCTTGACGATTCTTTTCCAACTATCTTTGGTTGTTTGGTTATTTGTTCTGCAAGTTCTTTAACTTGCTTGGCAGTAAGTGGTTTGTGATTATCGACTTCTGTGGTGAGTTGGGTTATTCTTTTGAGGATTTGATTTTGGTTATTCTTGATGATTTCAATTTGAGCTTCGTGGTTCTCGAGGGTTTGGTGGATTTGATGAATGTGTTTAAGACACGCTTTATTGCCACAATTAACTTGATCAAAGACTCTACTAATATTATTTTCTAAAGAAAATAGATTATCTCATTCAGCACTTTGAGTGACTTGCTTTACCCATAAGCTCTGACACAAGTTACTGTGAAAATATGTTACAAGAATATACACAGATTGTGCTATATAGCATGTTAGATATGCTATTTGAAATTGGTGTGAATGCATCTAAGAGTTTCCTAACATATGGATATTAATATCTAACATAAAATTCTTTGAATTTCTTAACTATGTTGATTCGATAGTTGCTTTGTTTGGTGATTGTGTTAAACTAGTTGGGGTCGTGTATCAGTCATATGTACATTGCTTCTCATGCTATCATGATTCTTGGTCTATGAAATTACTTTTTTTTTTGTCTGATTATGTTTGTTTGTTTTTTTTTTTCATTTTTTTTTTTTTTTTTTTTTTTTTTTTTTTTTTTTTTTTTTTTTTTTTTTTTTTTTTTTGTTTATTCTTTTTTTTTTTTTTTTTTTTTTTTTTTTTTTTTTTTTTTTTTTTTTTTTTTTTTTTTTTTTTTTTTTTTTTTTTTTTTTTTTTTTTTTTTTTTTTTTTTTTTTTTTTTTTTTTTTTTTTTTTTTTTTTTTTTTTTTTTTTTTTTTTTTTTTTTTTTTTTTTTTTTTTTTTTTTTTTTTTTTTTTTTTTTTTTTTTTTTTTTTTTTTTTTTTTTTTTTTTTTTTTTTTTTTTTTTTTTTTTTTTTTTTTTTTTTTTTTTTTTTTTTTTTTTTTTTTTTTTTTTTTTTTTTTTTTTTTTTTTTTTTTTTTTTTTTTTTTTTTTTTTTTTTTTTTTTTTTTTTTTTTTTTTTTTTTTTTTTTTTTTTTTTTTTTTTTTTTTTTTTTTTTTTTTTTTTTTTTTTTTTTTTTTTTTTTTTTTTTTTTTTTTTTTTTTTTTTTTTTTTTTTTTTTTTTTTTTTTTTTTTTTTTTTTTTTTTTTTTTTTTTTTTTTTTTTTTTTTTTTTTTTTTTTTTTTTTTTTTTTTTTTTTTTTTTTTTTTTTTTTTTTTTTTTTTTTTTTTTTTTTTTTTTTTTTTTTTTTTTTTTTTTTTTTTTTTTTTTTTTTTTTTTTTTTTTTTTTTTTTTTTTTTTTTTTTTTTTTTTTTTTTTTTTTTTTTTTTTTTTTTTTTTTTTTTTTTTTTTTTTTTTTTTTTTTTTTTTTTTTTTTTTTTTTTTTTTTTTTTTTTTTTTTTTTTTTTTTTTTTTTTTTTTTTTTTTTTTTTTTTTTTTTTTTTTTTTTTTTTTTTTTTTTTTTTTTTTTTTTTTTTTTTTTTTTTTTTTTTTTTTTTTTTTTTTTTTTTTTTTTTTTTTTTTTTTTTTTTTTTTTTTTTTTTTTTTTTTTTTTTTTTTTTTTTTTTTTTTTTTTTTTTTTTTTTTTTTTTTTTTTTTTTTTTTTTTTTTTTTTTTTTTTTTTTTTTTTTTTTTTTTTTTTTTTTTTTTTTTTTTTTTTTTTTTTTTTTTTTTTTTTTTTTTTTTTTTTTTTTTTTTTTTTTTTTTTTTTTTTTTTTTTTTTTTTTTTTTTTTTTTTTTTTTTTTTTTTTTTTTTTTTTTTTTTTTTTTTTTTTTTTTTTTTTTTTTTTTTTTTTTTTTTTTTTTTTTTTTTTTTTTTTTTTTTTTTTTTTTTTTTTTTTTTTTTTTTTTTTTTTTTTTTTTTTTTTTTTTTTTTTTTTTTTTTTTTTTTTTTTTTTTTTTTTTTTTTTTTTTTTTTTTTTTTTTTTTTTTTTTTTTTTTTTTTTTTTTTTTTTTTTTTTTTTTTTTTTTTTTTTTTTTTTTTTTTTTTTTTTTTTTTTTTTTTTTTTTTTTTTTTTTTTTTTTTTTTTTTTTTTTTTTTTTTTTTTTTTTTTTTTTTTTTTTTTTTTTTTTTTTTTTTTTTTTTTTTTTTTTTTTTTTTTTTTTTTTTTTTTTTTTTTTTTTTTTTTTTTTTTTTTTTTTTTTTTTTTTTTTTTTTTTTTTTTTTTTTTTTTTTTTTTTTTTTTTTTTTTTTTTTTTTTTTTTTTTTTTTTTTTTTTTTTTTTTTTTTTTTTTTTTTTTTTTTTTTTTTTTTTTTTTTTTTTTTTTTTTTTTTTTTTTTTTTTTTTTTTTTTTTTTTTTTTTTTTTTTTTTTTTTTTTTTTTTTTTTTTTTTTTTTTTTTTTTTTTTTTTTTTTTTTTTTTTTTTTTTTTTTTTTTTTTTTTTTTTTTTTTTTTTTTTTTTTTTTTTTTTTTTTTTTTTTTTTTTTTTTTTTTTTTTTTTTTTTTTTTTTTTTTTTTTTTTTTTTTTTTTTTTTTTTTTTTTTTTTTTTTTTTTTTTTTTTTTTTTTTTTTTTTTTTTTTTTTTTTTTTTTTTTTTTTTTTTTTTTTTTTTTTTTTTTTTTTTTTTTTTTTTTTTTTTTTTTTTTTTTTTTTTTTTTTTTTTTTTTTTTTTTTTTTTTTTTTTTTTTTTTTTTTTTTTTTTTTTTTTTTTTTTTTTTTTTTTTTTTTTTTTTTTTTTTTTTTTTTTTTTTTTTTTTTTTTTTTTTTTTTTTTTTTTTTTTTTTTTTTTTTTTTTTTTTTTTTTTTTTTTTTTTTTTTTTTTTTTTTTTTTTTTTTTTTTTTTTTTTTTTTTTTTTTTTTTTTTTTTTTTTTTTTTTTTTTTTTTTTTTTTTTTTTTTTTTTTTTTTTTTTTTTTTTTTTTTTTTTTTTTTTTTTTTTTTTTTTTTTTTTTTTTTTTTTTTTTTTTTTTTTTTTTTTTTTTTTTTTTTTTTTTTTTTTTTTTTTTTTTTTTTTTTTTTTTTTTTTTTTTTTTTTTTTTTTTTTTTTTTTTTTTTTTTTTTTTTTTTTTTTTTTTTTTTTTTTTTTTTTTTTTTTTTTTTTTTTTTTTTTTTTTTTTTTTTTTTTTTTTTTTTTTTTTTTTTTTTTTTTTTTTTTTTTTTTTTTTTTTTTTTTTTTTTTTTTTTTTTTTTTTTTTTTTTTTTTTTATTCTTCTTTCTTTCCCTTTTGTTTTGGTCAAGTCTCAGTTTTTTTATACGGTATCCCTCAATTGTTTTCTCTTTCAATATTTCATCAATTACTCGTATTTTATACGGATGTGGTGTCTTAAAATGTAGCTTCTCAAGCATATAAGGAGTGGAAACCAAAATCAAGTAAGAAACCAAGTGTTACTGAACTGGGGGTTATTGGAAAGCCAAAAAAATCTGCGGCTTCTTCTGCCAACAACTCTAAGAAGTTGGCTACAGAAGCAACTCAGTTGCAGGATAAATTGGTACAAGAAACTACTCGTGAGGACCAGAATGTGATCATCGCAGCACATATTCGAGTCTCCGAGATAGATCGTTCACGCCTGACTTTTGGGAGTCTGGGAATTGAAGCCGAGTCTCCTCAGATTTCTGGATATCAAGAGACCAGGCATGTTGAAGAATCACATGTTGAACCTTTGGCAAGGTTTGTGAATTATTGTACTTGTATATTTTTATTATTTGCTTAACGGCTAAACAATGCGAGTAAAGTTTGTGGTTAGTAACTGACTTTGTTCTTATTTGAACTGGATGACAGTTTATCAGTGAGCTCTCCAAACTCTTCTGGTGATGAACCTTTTGGTAGCAAACAGGTTGAGCTGGTAGATGAGCGTGTCCACAGTTCCGGTTCCATTTCGCCCGAGTCAGGTACCTCATCTGAACAACAATTGACTGATAAGCTAGAGTCTTCAAGCCCTCAAAACATGGAAAGTTACACCAATATTGGTCTGATTAGACACAACAGCCCATCATATGTTCCTTCAGAGCCCCAACAGCAGCAAGGTCCTTCAGATTTGCCAAGCTTCTCTGTAAGTGGAGTCCTTTATATGCCCTAAAATAATTCGTTATGACGCCATGTCAATTTCTTTTCTTTTTTTTTTTCTAGATAATAACTGCCTTTTGATTTTACTTTTTATTTTTCTTGTTTATTGTTATTCTATTTTTTGTTTTAAGTGTTTTTTTTTTTTTTTTTATTCTTCACGATAATTTTTTTTTTTTTTTTTTTTTTTTTTTTTTTTTTTTTTTTTTTTTTTTTTTTTTTTTTTTTTTTTTTTTTTTTTTTTTTTTTTTTTTTTTTTTTTTTTTTTTTTTTTTTTTTTTTTTTTTTTTTTTTTTTTTTTTTTTTTTTTTTTTTTTTTTTTTTTTTTTTTTTTTTTTTTTTTTTTTTTTTTTTTTTTTTTTTTTTTTTTTTTTTTTTTTTTTTTTTTTTTTTTTTTTTTTTTTTTTTTTTTTTTTTTTTTTTTTTTTTTTTTTTTTTTTTTTTTTTTTTTTTTTTTTTTTTTTTTTTTTTTTTTTTTTTTTTTTTTTTTTTTTTTTTTTTTTTTTTTTTTTTTTTTTTTTTTTTTTTTTTTTTTTTTTTTTTTTTTTTTTTTTTTTTTTTTTTTTTTTTTTTTTTTTTTTTTTTTTTTTTTTTTTTTTTTTTTTTTTTTTTTTTTTTTTTTTTTTTTTTTTTTTTTTTTTTTTTTTTTTTTTTTTTTTTTTTTTTTTTTTTTTTTTTTTTTTTTTTTTTTTTTTTTTTTTTTTTTTTTTTTTTTTTTTTTTTTTTTTTTTTTTTTTTTTTTTTTTTTTTTTTTTTTTTTTTTTTTTTTTTTTTTTTTTTTTTTTTTTTTTTTTTTTTTTTTTTTTTTTTTTTTTTTTTTTTTTTTTTTTTTTTTTTTTTTTTTTTTTTTTTTTTTTTTTTTTTTTTTTTTTTTTTTTTTTTTTTTTTTTTTTTTTTTTTTTTTTTTTTTTTTTTTTTTTTTTTTTTTTTTTTTTTTTTTTTTTTTTTTTTTTTTTTTTTTTTTTTTTTTTTTTTTTTTTTTTTTTTTTTTTTTTTTTTTTTTTTTTTTTTTTTTTTTTTTTTTTTTTTTTTTTTTTTTTTTTTTTTTTTTTTTTTTTTTTTTTTTTTTTTTTTTTTTTTTTTTTTTTTTTTTTTTTTTTTTTTTTTTTTTTTTTTTTTTTTTTTTTTTTTTTTTTTTTTTTTTTTTTTTTTTTTTTTTTTTTTTTTTTTTGTAGCAGGCGTATGACCCTCAGACTGGTTATGATATCTCATATTTCCGACCAGCTTCTGGTGAATCCCTAAGGGGCCAGGGGCTACAAGTTCCTCAAGAGGTGAATTTCTAACAAACCATATTTCAATCATTTTAATCCAATTGTGGCTCCCAACTACACTCGCTACAAATAGTTAATCCTACATACATGTTTTATGTGCAAGTAATCTGACTTCATGGTGTGTTCTTTTTATAGGCTTTTAGCTCTCATGTAGCCAACAGCATTCCTGCAACCACAATTTCCATGGTACAACAACAAGCTCCAGTGGCCCAAATGTATCCACAAGTCCATCTTCCTCATTTTGCTAATCTCATGCCTTACCGCCAGTTTATTTCACCTGTCTATGTTCCACCAACAATGGTCATGCCTGGATACTCTAACAATCCTACTTACTCTCCCCATCCCACCAATGGTAGTAGTTACCTCTTGATGCCTGGTGCTAATTCCCCACACGTAAGTGCAAATGGGGTGAAATATGCAATTCCACAATACAAATCTCTTCAGGCTGGCAGTCCTACTGGGTTTGGGAACTTTACTAGTCCTACTGGATACACATTAAATACTCCTGGAGTTGTGGGTAGTGCATCAGGGCTAGATGATCCCTCTCGGCTTAAGTACAAAGATGGGAATGTTTATATTCCAAACCCTCAGGTAAACAGCATGCCTTGTCATTTATTTTGTTGGGTTTTTTGTACAATTTATCATTTCTTTGAAACTGGGGGAGTGTTTAGACCGAGGTTCTGGAAATGAGGTGGCTGGATTGATAAATTATAATGTTTTTTAAGGGCATGTGAAGTTTGGAATTTTTTCATGTGTTTAAAATGATTTGCGTTACCATTTCTTTTCCATCTTCCTATTATACTGTTCATTGGACTTGGGCATTTTGTATCATATACTCGGGATCTCAGTTTGTTTGTTGGTGTTACAGGCCGAGACATCTGAACTTTGGATGAATCCAAGGGACATGCCTAGTCTGCAATCAGCATCATATTATAACATGGCTGGGCAAACACCTCATGCTGCATATATGCCCTCACACACTGGCCATGCTCCATTCAATGCAGCTGTTGCACAATCTTCTCATATGCAATTTCCAGGAATGTATCACCCTTCCCAGCCTGCAGCTATGGCAAACCCACATCATATGGGACCCACCATGGGCGGGAATGTGGGAGTTGGAGTGGCGCCTGGAGCTCCAGGAACCCAAGTTGGTGGTTATCAACAGCAGCCTCAGTTGAGTCAACTGAGTTGGACAGGGAACTTTTGAAACGTTTATGATATGGCTTTTCTTGTATGGGGACCAAATTTAGTTATAGAAGTGTTTTCATGTTTTATTTATGAAAAATGGACCTTACAAGCTTTTCCCCTATCAATGCATAATGCGTTCATGCTGTTGTCAAAGAAACTCTGGTTGAAAATCAAGCCTTCAAGGCTGGTTTTTGTCTGTGTCCATGACATGGGGTTTCGTCAATCAGAGATCCATGAGGGAAGGTCTATGGTTCTTTTTCCTTTGAGTTGATACGGCTCTATTATTTTTGTTTTCGTTGATGCATTTGATCTAATACAAAGAGTTTCAACGTTCTAAATTTGCAGATTTATAATATTCCAAAACTAAACAAGTGGTATGCTTAAGAGATGTGGAAAATTGGTGTTTCCTATTCCGTTACCTCCTGCTGTTGACCATTTTGCAAACCAAGTTTCAATATTAAAAGATAAATCAACAAATCTTGAACAAATTGAGTTTTTGCAAAGACTAAACTCATTGGTTTCTTTTTCTTATATCCCTTTTCATGTGATCATCTTTTATCAAATATGTTCATGTGAATTATATGGAACAAACTTTCTGTTAGGTAGCTCTTAACTGAGGCTAGTTGGTTTGATACTTAACCATATGGAAGATTTGAATTCAATTCAGTGCAGCAGGGCATTAGTGTTGCTGGTGGGTCTTTCCCTGAAATAACTGAAGACATTTATGTTCCAAAGCTAAAAGAAGGTATGCCGTCGACCATGATAATGAAACTATGAAAGTAGATTTTAAATCCTTTTTTTTTTTTGCATTCAACATCTTTGCTATGTAACATTCATGAGTGTTTACAAGTTTTTTTTTTTTTTTTTTTTTTTTTTTTTTTTTTTTTTTTTTTTTTTTTTTTTTTTTTTTTTTTTTTTTTTTTTTTTTTTTTTTTTTTTTTTTTTTTTTTTTTTTTTTTTTTTTTTTTTTTTTTTTTTTTTTTTTTTTTTTTTTTTTTTTTTTTTTTTTTTTTTTTTTTTTTTTTTTTTTTTTTTTTTTTTTTTTTTTTTTTTTTTTTTTTTTTTTTTTTTTTTTTTTTTTTTTTTTTTTTTTTTTTTTTTTTTTTTTTTTTTTTTTTTTTTTTTTTTTTTTTTTTTTTTTTTTTTTTTTTTTTTTTTTTTTTTTTTTTTTTTTTTTTTTTTTTTTTTTTTTTTTTTTTTTTTTTTTTTTTTTTTTTTTTTTTTTTTTTTTTTTTTTTTTTTTTTTTTTTTTTTTTTTTTTTTTTTTTTTTTTTTTTTTTTTTTTTTTTTTTTTTTTTTTTTTTTTTTTTTTTTTTTTTTTTTTTTTTTTTTTTTTTTTTTTTTTTTTTTTTTTTTTTTTTTTTTTTTTTTTTTTTTTTTTTTTTTTTTTTTTTTTTTTTTTTTTTTTTTTTTTTTTTTTTTTTTTTTTTTTTTTTTTTTTTTTTTTTTTTTTTTTTTTTTTTTTTTTTTTTTTTTTTTTTTTTTTTTTTTTTTTTTTTTTTTTTTTTTTTTTTTTTTTTTTTTTTTTTTTTTTTTTTTTTTTTTTTTTTTTTTTTTTTTTTTTTTTTTTTTTTTTTTTTTTTTTTTTTTTTTTTTTTTTTTTTTTTTTTTTTTTTTTTTTTTTTTTTTTTTTTTTTTTTTTTTTTTTTTTTTTTTTTTTTTTTTTTTTTTTTTTTTTTTTTTTTTTTTTTTTTTTTTTTTTTTTTTTTTTTTTTTTTTTTTTTTTTTTTTTTTTTTTTTTTTTTTTTTTTTTTTTTTTTTTTTTTTTTTTTTTTTTTTTTTTTTTTTTTTTTTTTTTTTTTTTTTTTTTTTTTTTTTTTTTTTTTTTTTTTTTTTTTTTTTTTTTTTTTTTTTTTTTTTTTTTTTTTTTTTTTTTTTTTTTTTTTTTTTTTTTTTTTTTTTTTTTTTTTTTTTTTTTTTTTTTTTTTTTTTTTTTTTTTTTTTTTTTTTTTTTTTTTTTTTTTTTTTTTTTTTTTTTTTTTTTTTTTTTTTTTTTTTTTTTTTTTTTTTTTTTTTTTTTTTTTTTTTTTTTTTTTTTTTTTTTTTTTTTTTTTTTTTTTTTTTTTTTTTTTTTTTTTTTTTTTTTTTTTTTTTTTTTTTTTTTTTTTTTTTTTTTTTTTTTTTTTTTTTTTTTTTTTTTTTTTTTTTTTTTTTTTTTTTTTTTTTTTTTTTTTTTTTTTTTTTTTTTTTTTTTTTTTTTTTTTTTTTTTTTTTTTTTTTTTTTTTTTTTTTTTTTTTTTTTTTTTTTTTTTTTTTTTTTTTTTTTTTTTTTTTTTTTTTTTTTTTTTTTTTTTTTTTTTTTTTTTTTTTTTTTTTTTTTTTTTTTTTTTTTTTTTTTTTTTTTTTTTTTTTTTTTTTTTTTTTTTTTTTTTTTTTTTTTTTTTTTTTTTTTTTTTTTTTTTTTTTTTTTTTTTTTTTTTTTTTTTTTTTTTTTTTTTTTTTTTTTTTTTTTTTTTTTTTTTTTTTTTTTTTTTTTTTTTTTTTTTTTTTTTTTTTTTTTTTTTTTTTTTTTTTTTTTTTTTTTTTTTTTTTTTTTTTTTTTTTTTTTTTTTTTTTTTTTTTTTTTTTTTTTTTTTTTTTTTTTTTTTTTTTTTTTTTTTTTTTTTTTTTTTTTTTTTTTTTTTTTTTTTTTTTTTTTTTTTTTTTTTTTTTTTTTTTTTTTTTTTTTTTTTTTTTTTTTTTTTTTTTTTTTTTTTTTTTTTTTTTTTTTTTTTTTTTTTTTTTTTTTTTATGATTTACCATTATTTTAGGTTCATGACTACCACTGCTTAAAAGAAAAAGGTTGGTTTTTTTACCGTGAAATTATTATATTCCTAACTAGGTAGATCATGCCGCGCGTTGCGCGACTATGATTTGTTCTCTATCGTTCTCGACTGGTAGCACTTGTTTGTTTATAAACACGCACAGATAGCATGCTATGTTCAGCCTCTACTCCATCTCTAAGTTGTCTTGTCCTAGTCCAGATTTAACAATTTGTTGCTCTTCAATCAACAACTTTATGACCCTGTTCTGTTTATAATGGCACTGTATGAAGTATAAGTGTAGCACATAAACTTGATGTGAATTGTAGTTTTTGGCTGTTGATGCACGATCCGACAGTTGGCGTTGCTGGAGCTGGGGTTGCTTTTGCTGTGGGTGCAATTGTTGTATTTGTAGGAGTTGGATATGCGTCTATGTTGGATACTTTGTTCACAGTTGCTCTTAGTGTTCTTGTTTACTTGCGCTTTAGACCTGTTACAAAGTATTATAGTGGTAGTGTTTATAATCGTTTAGCTAAGCAAACCACTATTTTACTCATACATTAGTCAAACTGATTCGTTGCTTATTTGCGATCCCTAAATGACCTTTAATTAATATTGATACATAAAATGGCATATACTATAGAGTGATAACTTCCAAAAGTGAAGATTTAATCTGTCTAACATTTCAATCAGATTAAGCATACAAATTCCAACATTTAACTCTCTTAGGAGTCAAATGTGCCAGTTCAGCCATAACGTTTATTCGTAATACACGTTAGACAATAATATCATTGTCATTAGAAATGTTCTTTTAATGTATACACACTACTATGGTTCTTTATTAAAAATGTTAGTCCACCATTTTTCAGAAATAATTCAACCAAAACTCTTTCAAGCGAAAGCAAAAACCAATACTGTGACGCCTTTCATTTTCATTGAAAACTCGTTTTCATTGTTTCCATGACTCCAGAATACAAATCAAAAAATCAAAAAGGGCAGACCATATGCTCATATCATATGGACTAATTGGGACTTAGAAAATCACTCAATTACTCCTACAGAGGTTAAATAGGCCACCTGCATCTTTGTGACTATCTAAATGACCTTCAACTCATATATATTCATCTAATGGTGTATTGTATAGATAATTATTACACGACCAAATTAAGTTTCACTACAATAAAGGCAATGGATTTTACCTGTTTAGAAGGTTTTTCATTTCTGGAGTTCGCAGATTCAGGAAAACAAACGTAATGCTTGTTGATTGCAGTTGTGGCCTTCCTACATTTAGTTAAAAAACTTGTGTTAGTCTAAATGAGCGTTTTGTTGCTGAAGGTAGATTTTTTTTGTATATCTTAGCTAACCTATTGGTGGCGGCTTACTTGCGTAGCTGATGACCTTCATTGAAGTAACCACTATGATTGCTGGTTCCTCTGCTCTTTCTATGGCATCCATGTTGAATCTTCTCTTGACTGTTGATATTTCTTTCCGCTGAGTAAGTTGAAGGACCCTTTGCTGTATATGTAACATGTTTCAATACGGTTCTTTCTAGAGAGTAACTTAAATGGACTTGTCAAAAAAAATTTAAACGGTTCTTCACTGGCCGCATCCTATATCTAAAACAGAGAACATATAATCAAATCTAAGGTAGCAATTCTAATTACTAACCTATAATAATAATAATATATACATATATTATATAATGACTAATGAGAGATGATTATTGTCACTAAAATTCTATGAAACAAATAAATTAATAAGCTGCATTACCTTATTGTATGAAAATCAAGAGGAAATGCGACACAGATTGATGAACCCAAGAGATCTTGGCACCGAGTATGGGCAATCGGATAGTTGATTTGTATCTACTCGTATGATCCAATTCAGAGAAAAGCTTATGAAGATTGTCAGTTATCATGGACAAATTCACAGCCAAATAAAGATAATTAGGAATTAGCCAATAGAAACTAAAAAGTTAAGAATATGATTTGCTTTCTGTCAAATATCCAAACTTCCGTCCACAAAAAAAAGAGGAGAAAAAGGCTCTTCTATAACCAGATCAAATAATCAATTATGTCAATGACCAAGTGTGCAATTCAACAAAAAAGCTTATCTGGAAAAGAAAATGCAGCAACTTTCTATAAGGGTATATCCATAAAGGAAGTTGTTGTCAGAGCATTGACCATACTATATATCTACATTCGACACTTGGAGCGTATATGTTCCGTCCATTCGTCACCAGATTTCCCTCAACTTACTAAACCCGCCGAGAACACGATTCCCTGACTGGTGTGAAGATTACATGTTTTGGCTGACCTTTATAAGCCAATCATTTCGCCACCATTTTTTAGAATGGTTTGTTTAGACTCTGGCTGCCTAGCTCCAGCTTGCCTATTAACATGACATATGATGTAAGTTGCTGTATGGGCTATAGATGTGGTGTTAATGACAATGTTGCGGAGCCGTTACTCTTTAGCCGACTATAACTATTAATTTGGTTCATTTGGCAGTTAAAAACATGCCATGAAGAGCAGTTTATATGAAGTGTTGTCCAAAACATATGGATAAAACTGAGCAGATTTTCTGACACTCCATGGGGGACCTAGATAGCAAGTGTATGGTGGCCGATGTAAATAGGCAACTCTATTAGACTATGTGTGTCTCTTCTCTCTCTCCAACCTCCCCCTCTCCTATAACTGAGCCCAGTAAATATCATCGCCAAGTGTGTGGGTTCTCTCTCTTCTCTCTCTCCAACCTCCCCCTCTCCCTCCCCTTAACGGTAACAAATTTCTAGATCTAAGATCTGAATTTGTGATCCGAAGAGTGGGATTGAGATTGAGATTGAGATTGAGATTGAGATTGAGATTGAGATTGAGATTGAGATGATGAGATTGAGATTGAGATTGAGACTGAGACTGAGACTGAGACTGAGACTGAGACTGAGACTGAGATTGAGATTGAGATTGAGGTTGAGATTGAGATTAAGATTTTGTTGAGATTGAGATTGAGACTGAGACTGAGACTGAGACTGAGACTGAGACTGAGACTGAGATTGAGATTGAGATTGAGGTTGAGATTGAGATTAAGATTTTGTTGAGATTGAGATTGAGACTGAGACTGAGACTGAGACTGAGACTGAGACTGAGACTGAGATTGAGATTGAGATTGAGGTTGAGATTGAGATTAAGATTTTGTTGAGATTGAGACTGAGATTGAGATTGAGATTGAGACTGAGACTGAGACTGAGACTGAGATTGAGATTGAGATTGAGATTGAGATTGAGATTGAAGATTTTGAGATTGAGACTGAGATTGAGATTGAGATTGAGACTGAGACTGAGACTGAGACTGAGACTGAGATTGAGATTGAGATTGAGATTGAGATTGAGATTGAGATTGAGTGAGATTGAGATTGAGATTGAGACTGAGACTGAGACTGAGACTGAGACTGAGACTGAGATTGAGATTGAGATTGAGATTGAGATTGAGGTTGAGATTGAGATTAAGATTGAGATTGAGACTGAGACTGAGACTGAGACTGAGACTGAGACTGAGATTGAGATTGAGATTGAGATTGAGGTTGAGATTGAGATTAAGATTTTGTTGAGATTGAGATTGAGACTGAGACTGAGACTGAGACTGAGACTGAGACTGAGACTGAGATTGAGATTGAGATTGAGGTTGAGATTGAGATTAAGATTTTGTTGAGATTGAGATTGAGACTGAGACTGAGACTGAGACTGAGACTGAGACTGAGACTGAGATTGAGATTGAGATTGAGGTTGAGATTGAGATTAAGATTTTGTTGAGATTGAGATTGAGACTGAGACTGAGACTGAGACTGAGACTGAGACTGAGACTGAGATTGAGATTGAGATTGAGGTTGAGATTGAGATTAAGATTTTGTTGAGATTGAGATTGAGACTGAGACTGAGACTGAGACTGAGACTGAGACTGAGATTGAGAGTTTGAGATTGAGATTATACCCATCCGGTTAAGGCTTCCACTACGGTGGATCTAACCATATTTTTCACTTTTGGGCCGGAGGTCCCTTCCACCTCGGTGGATCTGGAAGCAGCCTCCTTACCGTTGAGTAGGGGTAAGGTCTGTCTACATCTTACCTCCCCCATAGCCCGGCTTATGTCGGGATTGGGTACCTTGTTGTTGTTGTTGTTGTATTAGACTATTACCCGGTTTACCAGATTTTTCATATACCAAAAAAGAAAGAAAGCATACTATACAACAATGCAAAGTGGAACTAATAACCTAACCGATAAAGTAATCTATACACATAATCTTTTGCGTCCAGGTGCATCATCTCTCGAACCAACATTTCACACTATACACAAAACAAATGCATTCTTAAATGTAGTATTTTTTCTTTGTTACTTATCTTTTTTATTATTATTCTAATTATTATTGTTTAACATTAGTATACATATATATGTTTATTGGTGTTGCATAATCGTCAATCCAAATAACCTAAATCACCTATTAGAAACTGAAAGAAACAAATAAGTTTACCTTAATCGATACAACAACAGTACCGAATTTGAAACATAGGAACCCTAAAAATAGCATCCTCAACTATTAGAACCTAGTAAATAGATGTTACTGAATTTTAAAAAATATGAAAAGAGCTTTTCATTAACCAAAACCCCTCTCCAAGAAGCTTACACGTGGCCAAAAAAAGCCACTAATCCACCCCATATCTATGCCAGAGAGAGTTTTACAAAATATTTAAAAAAATTACTCTCAAAAGTCTAAAAAATTAACAAAGATTCGAACCAGCGTGCGTTACAAACTTAAAAAAAAAAAAAAAAAAAAAAAAAAAAAAAAAAAAAAAAAAAAAAAAAAAAAAAAAAAAAAAAAAAAAAAAAAAAAAAAAAAAAAAAAAAAAAAAAAAAAAAAAAAAAAAAAAAAAAAAAAAAAAAAAAAAAAAAAAAAAAAAAAAAAAAAAAAAAAAAAAAAAAAAAAAAAAAAAAAAAAAAAAAAAAAAAAAAAAAAAAAAAAAAAAAAAAAAAAAAAAAAAAAAAAAAAAAAAAAAAAAAAAAAAAAAAAAAAAAAAAAAAAAAAAAAAAAAAAAAAAAAAAAAAAAAAAAAAAAAAAAAAAAAAAAAAAAAAAAAAAAAAAAAAAAAAAAAAAAAAAAAAAAAAAAAAAAAAAAAAAAAAAAAAAAAAAAAAAAAAAAAAAAAAAAAAAAAAAAAAAAAAAAAAAAAAAAAAAAAAAAAAAAAAAAAAAAAAAAAAAAAAAAAAAAAAAAAAAAAAAAAAAAAAAAAAAAAAAAAAAAAAAAAAAAAAAAAAAAAAAAAAAAAAAAAAAAAAAAAAAAAAAAAAAAAAAAAAAAAAAAAAAAAAAAAAAAAAAAAAAAAAAAAAAAAAAAAAAAAAAAAAAAAAAAAAAAAAAAAAAAAAAAAAAAAAAAAAAAAAAAAAAAAAAAAAAAAAAAAAAAAAAAAAAAAAAAAAAAAAAAAAAAAAAAAAAAAAAAAAAAAAAAAAAAAAAAAAAAAAAAAAAAAAAAAAAAAAAAAAAAAAAAAAAAAAAAAAAAAAAAAAAAAAAAAAAAAAAAAAAAAAAAAAAAAAAAAAAAAAAAAAAAAAAAAAAAAAAAAAAAAAAAAAAAAAAAAAAAAAAAAAAAAAAAAAAAAAAAAAAAAAAAAAAAAAAAAAAAAAAAAAAAAAAAAAAAAAAAAAAAAAAAAAAAAAAAAAAAAAAAAAAAAAAAAAAAAAAAAAAAAAAAAAAAAAAAAAAAAAAAAAAAAAAAAAAAAAAAAAAAAAAAAAAAAAAAAAAAAAAAAAAAAAAAAAAAAAAAAAAAAAAAAAAAAAAAAAAAAAAAAAAAAAAAAAAAAAAAAAAAAAAAAAAAAAAAAAAAAAAAAAAAAAAAAAAAAAAAAAAAAAAAAAAAAAAAAAAAAAAAAAAAAAAAAAAAAAAAAAAAAAAAAAAAAAAAAAAAAAAAAAAAAAAAAAAAAAAAAAAAAAAAAAAAAAAAAAAAAAAACTAAAATACTTATTCTCCACTCTAACCCGCAAATATGCATAGTGAATCTTAAACCCGGATGACTGATCAAGGTACTAAAATCTTACCGATAATTCAATAAACCGTACACCCTATTAGTCTTTATGAAGTTGTTAATGTCATTGAATAACATTTAACATTTAACTACTGTAAACCACATTGTTTGGTTTATATTTATTGAAGTTTTTAGATATTTCTAGTATCATCTTGTGATGATAAACACATGACTGGATGTAAACAATAATGGCATGAAGCGTTAATACTTAATACTTGATCACATATGTATTTACATATACATTAACAAAAATGATATATGTACATTAATAAAATATAACGAAATATATAAGTTTATTTATGTAAGTCAAACAAATGACAACAAGTCATTATATGTTGCTAATCAGCCAAGTCGACCATATATGTTATAAATATATACATATGCTTATGACAAGTTTGTGTCGGCAGTGAAAAAGCCCAACTCTCTGGCTTACTAATATAAAAGCCCAACCCATTGGCCTCATAAAAGAATCTACCCATCTAAGTTGGAGGACACTCACTTACCCATTATTTAGCTTATAAACTCATTCCTCACAAATAAAAAGTGGGACACAATCAATCATTCATAGCCTAAAAAACACACATATTTTTATCCTCCAAAGATCGAAACTATCTCTTTGGGAAGATCATCATTCACGTTAGGTTCGTGAAAAACTTAGTAGGTTTGCACTCTTATATCGAGGAGATTTTGATGATCTTCGTGGTTAAATCCATTCATGATTGAGCTCGACAATCCATGCTCAAACATTGGCGCCATCCGTGGGACCCGAACCCACGACCACATGGTTCATCACCATTCAACCTACAAACAAAAATGGTGTTCTGTAAGTTTTCATCACACTTTCATGTTTTCTCAAATCTTCAAAATATGGAATTATTAGTCGTTTTATGATGGCTATTACATGAGCAGCCCACTAAGTAAATAAAGGATGAGAATCTATATTTGTGGCATTTTTTTTAACTCATTATTCGTATTGAAAAACCCCACACTATTGTGTGTGAAACGAGTTGTGTGCAAAAGCGATTTGATTTGAGGTTTAACTCTCGTTAATATATAAAGGAGCATAAGGAAGATCAAGCTATAAACATGCTGTGACGAGTCATAAAAAGCATTCGAATTCTTAAATTCTTCCTAGGTACACCAACTGTTTGATAAAATGTCTCAATGAAGCTTCATGATTTATCAGCATGATTTCGATAACCGATTGACATGTTCACGGTCACATGACGTGGATTCTAATGGTTTGTTATTTTTATTCATATATCATCTAGAAGTCCCAACTGTAGGTTGCCTTAATATGCTCATATAGTTATAATTACTGATTTGTGAAGTGCTGGAGTGATACTCCAACTTTAAGGCTCGATTTGCTGAATTTTTTTTAAGTCTTTGGCTCTAGTTTAGCATCATGTTGTCCTGATCATCTATTGAAATGAGCTGTTTGAGATTGTAAAAACCACCTGGTCATTTGTTACATTAAACAGACTGCTAAAAAGACATTTAGTTGAAGTCAGACACCATTTGTTCCTTCGACTGACTACTATAATGAAACCTCTTGATTCTAGTCACACATGCTGGCCTAGTTATTGATGCTCTGTGATGAACTCTCGGAGTTTATTAACTCCTTATAAGACAGTTTTCTTGACAGTTGATTATTTTTTGTAATTTTGTTTTTAAAAAAAAAAACATGATTTCACAACTAGAAAAGGCCAAAATTCTGTTCAAAGATTTTTAAATCTTTTAAGGTATATCGTATGATATCCATATATGAACAACATTGTAAAGGAGCCAAGGAGTCATGGATAACACAGGTTTTAGACTCGGGCAGTATTGTGCACATTATGAAGGCGTTGGCTAGACATATTGCAGCTGCTCATAATCTAATAGAAGACAAGTCGCTTCAATTACCCTTTGAGATGGTTTTTAGAGCTTACAAAACACATCTTGCAAGCTGTTATAGCTGCAGTCGATGATATAGCTGATTTATCCGAGTAGATAGCATCATCTTTAAATGTATTATTAGGAACACCCCATACAAATGACGACTTAAAATGGAACCGAGTTGAATCCTTTTTGTCAAAGAGATTTGCATGTCATCTGAATAATGAATATCGAAAGCATTCTTCATAAATTTTCTATTCTTCGAGGGCTTTGCCACAAGGTTGGGCTTGAGCTTGTTCCTAGGCACTATGATATGGATTCTGCAAACCCCTTTTAAGAAGGCAGATATTATAAGCATGGTTCCTGTGTACAAGCATGTTGCTTGCTCCTCTTCTGATGGACGTACGCTTTTGGATTCATCTAAAACATCATTGGATAAAGGCAAGCTTCAAGACGCTGTCAATTATGGAACAAAAGCAGTCCTGAAACTTGTATCTGTCTCTGGTCCTTACCACCGAATGACAGCAGGTGCATATAGTCTGTTGGTTGTGGTTCTCTATGATACTGGTGATTTAAATCAGGCTACTATCTATCAAAAAAAAAGCTTTGGAGATTAATGAGAGGGAACTTGGACTTCATCATCCAGATACAGTGAAGAGGTACGGAAACCTAGCTGTTTTCTACTATCGTCTCCAACACACAAAACTGGCTCTCAAGTATGTGAAATGTGCACTGTATCTGTTGCATTTAACATCTGGGCCTTCTCATCCAAATACTGCCGCTACCTGCATCAATGTAGCAATGATGGAAGAAGGTTTAGGGAATGTTCATGTTGCTCTTAGATACCTTCATGAGGCTTTCAAGTGTAATAAAAGACTCCTTGGAGCAGACGACATCCAAACTGCTGCTAGCTATCATGCCATAGCAATTGCTTTTTCCTTGATGGATGCATACTCCTTGAGTGTTCAGCATGAGCAAACAACTTTGCAGATTCTGCATGCTAAAATTGGATCTGAAGATCTACTTCGAGTCTAAAGCTCTGGAACAGCAAGAAGCCGCACACAATGGTACTCCAAAGCCCGATGCTTCTACATTCACTAAAGGTCATTTGAGTGTGTCAGACTTATTGGATTATATAGCCCCAAATGTTGATACGGAAGCAAGAAATTCCCAAAGAAAACAAGTCACGATGCTTCTATATTTAGGCAGGTCTTCCTCTTGCCCCAAGTATTGACAAAAAGGGCACCAAGTGTTAGCAATGCTGGCAGCACGTCCATGGCAAGAACTGCCACATCATGATTCACCCTGATCAACAGGAAATTGCAGCTAGGCAGCCACAACACTCGGCCAAAATGCTCTTAGATTCTGACTTAAAAAGTTCGTGACAGAACTAAGAGTTGTAAAGGCAATGCTGCTCCACGCAAAATGCCATTCAAATATCTTCTTGGAAAAGAGTAATCTGGATGATTTCAGGGAAGCAAAATGCCAAAGTCTGAAGAAAAACTTCCTTTGGGCAGCTTCTATTACTCAAGCAAAGTGCCAAAGTCTGAAGAAAAACTTCCTTTGGGCAGCTTCTATTACTCAAGCAAAATGCCAAAGTCTGAAAGAAAAAAAAAATTACCTCCTTTAAGGCTGCTTTTAAATTCTCCCATTTGATTAAATAGGAAAAAGCATGAATCTGATCGCTTCTCTGTTGTTACTCAACACTATGGCCTCATTACACCAACAACAATCTATAGATGTCTGAGTTAATATATGAATGAGAACTCCAACTTCTATTAATTTAGGCAGGTCTTCCTCTTGCCCCAAGTATTGACAAAAAGGGCACCAAGTGTTAGCAATGCTGGCAGCACGTCCATGGCAAGAACTGCCACATCATGATTCACCCTGATCAACAGGAAATTGCAGCTAGGCAGCCACAACACTCGGCCAAAATGCTCTTAGATTCTGACTTAAAAAGTTCGTGACAGAACTAAGAGTTGTAAAGGCAATGCTGCTCCACGCAAAATGCCATTCAAATATCTTCTTGGAAAAGAGTAATCTGGATGATTTCAGGGAAGCAAAATGCCAAAGTCTGAAGAAAAACTTCCTTTGGGCAGCTTCTATTACTCAAGCAAAGTGCCAAAGTCTGAAGAAAAACTTCCTTTGGGCAGCTTCTATTACTCAAGCAAAATGCCAAAGTCTGAAGAAAAACTTCCTTTGGGCAGCTTCTATTACTCAAGCAAAATGCCAAAGTCTGAAGAAAAACTTCCTTTGGGCAGCTTCTATTACTCAAGCAAAATGCCAAAGTCTGAAGAAAAACTTCCTTTGGGCAGCTTCTATTACTCAAGCAAAGTGCCAAAGTCTGAAGAAAAACTTCCTTTGGGCAGCTTCTATTACTCAAGCAAAATGCCAAAGTCTGAAGAAAAAAAAAAAAAAAAAAAAAAAAAAAAAAAAAAAAAAAAAAAAAAAAAAAAAAAAAAAAAAAAAAAAAAAAAAAAAAAAAAAAAAAAAAAAAAAAAAAAAAAAAAAAAAAAAAAAAAAAAAAAAAAAAAAAAAAAAAAAAAAAAAAAAAAAAAAAAAAAATTACCCCTTCCTTAAGGCTGCTTTTAAATTCTCCCATTTGATTAAATAGGAAAAAGCATGAATCTGATCGCTTCTCTGTTGTTACTCAACACTATGGCCTCATTACACCAACAACAATCTATAGATGTCTGAGTTAATATATGAATGAGAACTCCAACTTCTATTAATTTCTGAGCAGGTCTTCCTCTTGCCCCAAGTATTGACAAAAAGGGCACCAAGTGTTAGCAATGCTGGCAGCACGTCCATGGCAAGAACTGCCACATCATGATTCACCCTGATCAACAGGAAATTGCAGCTAGGCAGCCACAACACTCGGCCAAAATGCTCTTAGATTCTGACTTAAAAAGTTCGTGACAGAACTAAGAGTTGTAAAGGCAATGCTGCTCCACGCAAAATGCCATTCAAATATCTTCTTGGAAAAGAGTAATCTGGATGATTTCAGGGAAGCAAAATGCCAAAGTCTGAAGAAAAACTTCCTTTGGGCAGCTTCTATTACTCAAGCAAAGTGCCAAAGTCTGAAGAAAAACTTCCTTTGGGCAGCTTCTATTACTCAAGCAAAATGCCAAAGTCTGAAGAAAAACTTCCTTTGGGCAGCTTCTATTACTCAAGCAAAATGCCAAAGTCTGAAGAAAAACTTCCTTTGGGCAGCTTCTATTACTCAAGCAAAATGCCAAAGTCTGAAGAAAAACTTCCTTTGGGCAGCTTCTATTACTCAAGCAAAATGCCAAAGTCTGAAGAAAAACTTCCTTTGGGCAGCTTCTATTACTCAAGCAAAATGCCAAAGTCTGAAGAAAAACTTCCTTTGGGCAGCTTCTATTACTCAAGCAAAATGCCAAAGTCTGAAGAAAAACTTCCTTTGGGCAGCTTCTATTACTCAAGCAAAATGCCAAAGTCTGAAGAAAAACTTCCTTTGGGCAGCTTCTATTACTCAAGCAAAGTGCCAAAGTCTGAAGAAAAACTTCCTTTGGGCAGCTTCTATTACTCAAGCAAAATGCCAAAGTCTGAAGAAAAACTTCCTTTGGGCAGCTTCTATTACTCAAGCAAAATGCCAAAGTCTGAAGAAAAACAGTTACCTGCTCCTGGTCAATAACGTCCCCTCGCCAAGAAAAAATAAATAAATAAAAAATAAAAAATAATAAACTGAGGAAGATCTACGCCAAATTTGAAGGTCCAAAACATCAAATGGGCGCACACATACAGGTCAATTCTCGGGTTGACTCTAATCTGGACCAAGTGCCGGGTCACCCATCTTTACACTCTCTTTTACATATCCTGAGAGTGCTACTCTCCCGATTCTGGTGTAGCAGATAGATATTTCAGTGTCTTGGCCCAAGTGTACATGCGTCAACAGATAACTAAATGTGAACCGTCAATGACTCTTGAGTCTGATTCTGTACAAAATGGTGTACCCGTCTAGACAGTCGATTTGAAAGCTCAGTTTTGGAGCAATGATACATTGTGGGCAAATAAAAGAATGGTCATGAAACACTCTGGCCAAACTTGATGCTACATAGCACTCTATCAAAATAGAGTTCAAGATAAGAAGATTATAGTTGGTCTGATCATGCATCCCAACTTCGTCACTAATGAAAGCATCATTTGGCTAAATATAAAAAAAAGAAAAGAAAGGCATAAAAATACCAGAGTTCAAGCAACCCTCTAAGGGTAATCTGAATGATATTACCGAAACATCAACTGATGAAAGTACTGGTATTGTTGTGAAAGAATTTAAGCTTGAAACTGGAGACCTGCAATTACAGGAGCATTGTTGACTTGTTGCTTGAATGCATAGCTTTGGTAACATAAGTCTCAGGGAGGATGTTCATAATGCTCATGAAGTTACTCTTGTTTGACTGTCAAATACCCAAGCCAATGTATGCTTTTTGTTTGCATTCATGATAATGGAGGATGTGTTTGTAAGCTCAAAGTTATAAACTTTCGAGACTACAAACAGCTTCTTAAGCTACTGTGAACCGGTTATGAACCTCCAGTTAGAGCACAAGCGCAGCTGCTTTGAAGTCTCTTTTGTCTTAGAGCAAACAAGCAAGAAGGGATATAACGCTAATGGCATTCCTTTGTTAAATAATGCCACAATAGCTCCATCAAAAGAATTTATGAAAGGTGAAGATGCACAAGCCTAAAAGGAAAATGCAATGTGTGCAGTTAGAAACATTTCTGGTAGATTGTGCCATATCATCACAAGTCTTGGTCAAAGTCTTGACTCATGCACATCACCTACACAGGTGGCAGATACCTTAATTATGAGCTTTGGCTTCTGCTCTTATGATATATGATAGTAATGCACAAACCACGCGAACTTCAGATCCATTCGATATTGAGGTGATATTAGTAAAATAGTTCAAGCCTCTTTACATTTTTTAGTCCCAGAATGCACCATAAAAGCTCTTGCCAGTTTGTTTGAGAATGTAATTTTGCAAGTGAACTTGCGAATTCTGATTCAAAACATCTGTTGGTTGGTTTGATCATTATGGCAACCACTAATAGCTGCTACTCTACAACAATAAGGGTACTTTATCGCATTCTCTTTAAGCTCGTGACCCCGTGAGGGTGTTCAGAGGTTGATTTCTCTTCTTGGGTCTTTGTCTAACGACTGTGACGACGGTTCTATTTTCATTTTTTTTTCAAAGTTGGATATAGATCTTCTGAAGTTTCGACAACAGATGGACTCCTTTGCATGGTATGTTTACCTGTTCCACCGCAGTGACGTTCACTTGAGGCCCCTTTCCGTTGCCAATAACGCTTTACAAGAGCGCAAACAGGACATCTAAGATCCCTATAATGCTTTGTATGACAAAGTAAACGTGGTGTCATCCGACAATGGGGATATTGACATTAAACACGATTATTACATGATGCCATATGGCTCAATAACTGTTTAGCAGTGATGCAATTGATTTCTGTACATTCTCCTGTTAGAGGTACACAGTTACTAGCATGTCGCAAATATAGTAGCCATCTTTGTTGAAAAGTAACCTGCCATTCACGTTTTGAATCAGTAGATTTACAAATAGCACCAGAGTTTGGTGGTCTACTGATCTATTGGCAGAACTTTGATTAGTAATAGATCCTTTTGAAGAAAGATTGTTCTTCTGAGCTTGATCTTGACCCACTATTCTTCGGCTGAATTCTTCTTGGACATTTTGGCCAACAAGGGAGAGTTTGCTTTATGCATTGCATTAAAGCTTACTGGGTTTATGTTCTGATTATTCTTCATTGATGTAGCTGAAGCTGTAGGAACAAAGTTAATTACTGGGTTTATGTTCTGATTACAAAGTTTCTGGTGATTTTGTCCATAGATAGGCAGAAAAAGTTAATTTCTAAAAGTGGTCGAATTTCATACGAATTCTGCAGGCCTGTCTTGAAAACGTCATAACTCATTCATTAGAGCACTTCAAGAGTCAAACCTTACATTTCTGAAAAGTTCTTTGAGTCCTCCACTGATCGATGTCGTTGGACCGATCAAAAATATAAACTAATTACCAATAATTAGCTAGGGTAAGTAAAGTATCGTATCCACAAGGAATCATGGGAAAGTGTTGAACAAGTCACAAAAGTTGTTTAAACTAGACATAAACTTAAAATCGAGTTTTGTATTGATTTGATTAAACTAAAAATGATTGTAAAACTTAACAATAGAATTTAATAATAAAAAGGTAAGACCATTCTTATGATCCCAATTATGTTTTCAAAAGTATAACCTAACTTATATCCGTTGGAAATCACATAGACATGATTCGTTTTAATGCTTGGAATGAATGAACATTAAGGACTAATTGATTAGGTTGTGATGATTCACGATAATTAAACCGAGTAATTGACACAACTAAATTATCTATTCAAAAATCAGATTACAAGTGATAAGAGATTCTTCCAATAATTAATGATTAACAATAAATTGAAACCAAAAGATAGATGGAAATCATTCAAGGTTAAAAACATGTAATCATTCATTCAAATCCAAACAACATTAGATGCAAAACACAATTAAGAATTAAACATCTAATCCAACATAAATATAAGAAAGGTTGAATACAATTGTCTTACATAATTGTTCACATAAGAATGATCTAAGGAGAGATCAGCCTTCCATGTTCATCAATGAATCTTCAATTTGGATTGTCATCTCCATGATCTTGTGATTGAATGATGATTTGATGATGATTTGGGCTTGGGAATGGTGGGTTGCTGCTCTAGATCTCAGGAATTAGGGTGTGTGTGTGTGTGTTAATTCGTATGTGATTATATACCCCAAGTTACAATTAAAACCCTTAAAATTCGACTTCTGATCAGTGGCTGGCGTAACCTACGCCCCATCTGGGCGTAAGGTACGCCCTTTGTAAATCTTTGATCTTCACCTGGCGTAAGCTACGCATTCTGGGCGTAAGGTACGCTTGTTGTATCTTTGATCTTCACCTGGCGTAAGCTACGCTTGATTCCAGCGTAAGCTACGCCTATTGAACTTTTGCCTAGCGTAAGCTACGCCTATTCTGGGCGTAAGTTACGCCTGTTGTAACATCAGAATTCCAGAATTTCCAGATTTTGGTTCTTGAATCACTTGACTTGTTTCTTGACTTTGCTTGACCCGTTTATGTTCCATTTAATGCCAAGTTATCACCAAAGATCGAAACACTTAAACAAACATAAAAGCGCCCTACTCGTCTATTAACAAGCACAAAGTGGTCCAATTTTATCCATTAAGATCATGCATTTTAGGCGTTTATCACATTCCCCAACTTAATCCTTTTTCGTCCTCAAACGATATTAAAAATGTTTTTATGACAATAATTTAAAAGACATCCATCTTGATTTCGCTCAACAATACGCTCAGATTGCACATAAATGAAGTTCAAATCCAAATTAGTTGATTAAATAACCGAGACTCAAACAAAGCACCAACCCCGTACCCGTCAAGTTAATGACATCATTTGACTCTCTTGCTTAAACTAGTTTCGTTACAAAGACCGGTACCCCAAAACATCTTTTATAACTTCCTTAATCAAACAATTGTTTTGGTTATTGAAATAAAAGTTATACCTATCGATTGTACCCAACCGTTAACACATTCTTTCCTATTATCATGAACGATTATCTACCGTACCCATCATAGACCCAATCGTTTGTACCCAAACAATCAAAATGAAATATATGAAATCAATAATTACCATTAAAGACACACATAAATCACCAATCAATTCAAGATAAATAATAAGGAATAAATACGCTAAGATCTCGATATAACGTTAAATGAAATCAACATTGAATTAATAAAATCGTGCAATCTTTACATATTATCTCACTCCATCAAGATGGATGATGAAGCGATTAGCCACTCATATTAAAATAAGAATAACAAAGAAAATATGAAGAAATCATTGTTACCGAATGATAATAATTGAAAGCTACGAACGAAATTGATCCAATCGTGTTTGAAATCCTAAAATATGATAAAAAGATGAAAATATCTCTGAATAGGTCTTCAAAAACGGCTGGGAGAAGAGAAGAAGGGTTTTGGGATGTTTTTGCATGCTATTTATACTTCCCTAAAAACTGTCCAGAATCGGACCCAGTTGCAACGCAACTGAGGATTGCGGCGCAACTAAAGTTGACTTTTGCATTTGACTTTGACTTTCGTTGACCAAGGCTGGCTTGAACTTGAACGCATTGCGGCGCAATTGGACGTCGACTAGCGTTGACCTTTGACCAATGTTGACTCGTGGCTGGCCAGGATCAAAAGGCGTTGCGGCGCAATTGGAAGAGCTGCGGCGCAACTTAACTTTCTGGAATTCAGTTGCGGCGCAACTCCTAGTTGCGGCGCAATTGTCCTTCTTCAGCTTTGACTTTTGTTGACTTCCTGTACTCTTCATCCAAATGCTTCCGAAATCCTCCGTTAGCACTTACTTCACCTCAACAATGTCGTTTTCTCCAGATTTACGCTTAAATACCTGTCAGTAACCTGAAACACTAACAAATACCATAAACGCACCAAATGTATACAAAAACGACTCATAAACCATGCAAAATCAACTAAATACAATGTGGAAAATGGGTATAAAATACGACACATCAAATCCCCCCACACTTAAGCTTTGCTTGTCCTCAAGCAATTCCAAACTTCAAAACTCAATTTACCTTGGTACATATGGGAATAACATTACCGTAATCAAAAAGAAGCTAAACCATCATTGAAAATGAAACGAGATGGTTAGGCAGTTTTAATCTTAAATGAAAACTTGAATGTTTGACAATACTTGACTGATATACAAGCCTTAATAACACGACTAAGCACAAAAGAATTGAATCAGTGATATCTCGTCTACCCTACTCCAACTAACACACTCTTGGAGTTGAATATTTGAATAATCACTCAATGCCTAGTCATGATGCATAATCTTTTAACCATAGGCTTGTACTAGGATCGTTCCTTCACCGCCATGATGCAAGCACCACAACGTCTATCAAAAGAGGACTTTACGGGTTTTAAGGAACTTCTGAGGCTAAACAAGGTATTTAAAAGGGTATGGAAATTTGTGTAGACAAAGGGTGTTAAAAACAAATAACACAACATTTAACAAAGTTTTACATAATAGTCTAATCCATTAAATCCCATGTCACTAGTTGCCAACGGTCCAAAACCCGAGAAGTTGTCCAGACAATACCCCCAATAGACGATTAAAAACCGACACCATTGTGGTGTATGACACTAAACAACTCAATCAACCAATTCTAACCATGTTGGCTTAAACAAACGCGCCAACCCACAAATAACAACTTAAGATTATAGCATTCAGATTCTTTCGTTGGTGTAATTGATGTACCAACTTACAAAAATGATTTGACCAAAAGTGAGAAATACCAATTGACAGCCCAAGCTCTTTTCTTTTTTTTTTTTTTTTTTTTTTGTGAGCTACTTTTACTCTGACTAATTGGTATTCTCTTAAATAACATTTGAAACAGTGACAAATCATATACTCATATGCTGAAATGAATGATCCAGACTTTATCCAAACAAACGTGACGAAATCAATCTATTCTCAGTAACCGAGAATATCCCAACCCGACATAAAGGACAACCCCAAACCATCCACTAGCATAGGCAACCAATGACCCACCAGGACTTCGACTATCGGTATGGCTAGAAAAAGGTGTATATTAAGGGTGAATTAAATAACAAAGAACAGGCTAGTGACAACAAGTTTTCTATTGTTTCTTGCACTAAAAGTGAGTGCAACATAAGGGTTTCACATGTGGTTCACTAACCAGTGTAGTTAGCTACTAAGCACATTAACAAAACATGCACATAACAAATTTTTACGAAACAAGGGGTGAACATACAAAGAACAAATGGTTTTATCCTAAATTTGCCTCTTCTGATAAATAACACGGAACGATCAACCAGGACAAGTTCTAGAATCAACGCAATCACCGGCACACTCATAGCAAATGAAAATAATCCGGAAATGGAAAAAACCAACCTCAAACTTGCACATCATAGTTCAGAGCTCTAAATGGAACCCTTACTCTTGAATAAATCCAAAAGCCTACAAGAGGGACAAATTTACAAGGCTAATAATTCCAAAACCGTAACACCTATCATAACTAGCAATGAATCAATAATCTCACAATTTTGGTGTTTTGGTGCTTTGAGCGTGCTAGTCATATTATTAATCCAGAAGGGATTGCCACATTAATCAGTCAAAATACATTCCACATATTAAAATTTGTACCAAGGGTGTAGTCAAATTGCTTATTAAGTTCTATAATTAAGTGACAACAACAATTACCTACAAGGACAAGCATGCGAAAGTTCAAAATTCCTCAAAAATACCCGACTTTTTCCTATTTACCACCCCCCCCCCACACTTGAGTTGGACAATGCCCTCAATGTCCAATGAACTAAGGCAAACTAAGGGAAATAGGGGAAAGTAAACAAAAACAAAATCAAGAACAAGAAAAACTTGTCGGGTATGACGTATGTTCCATGCCTGAATATGATGCCAACAAAATATGTCGCTGAACTTACTGCCAGCATATGCATATGACATTCAACTTGCTATCAACATGAACACACAATTAACGCGCAACATAATCAAATAAACCATGCATTCATCCTATCCCTAATTATTCAAATGGAAATGGAAAAAAATAAAATACGATGTTCCATCACCCTTAAGGGTGATTACAAACCAAACAAATAGAACTAAATAAAAGTACGGAAATAAAATTGTTCAAACAAATAAAAGTACAAGCCATCATCACCAACAAACGGCAGCAGCATCATCCCATCATATATCACTGAGGAGGGTGAGGGTAACCAGGCATAGGTCCTGTACCAAAAATCGATCCAACCACCTGCTTAGCAAACGATGGTTCTACCGAACCTGATCCTCCAGCATCTGCACCAGGCTGCGTACCTGCAAAAGACCCAAAACTAACTGGGTTATCGGGCCCCGTCCCTCCAAGATCATGGGAAGGAGCCACCTCATACTGACGCTCTGGTGGAAAGAAGAATCCACCTCCAGCTCTGTGCCCTGGAATGAATATACTGGGAGGGCTGTAGTCTGGAATCGGCTGAGGTGGATGAAACTGCTCACCCCTATATTGGGCCTCCCACATGGGCTGATATCTATGTTGATCATGCATCATACGACCCATACCTGAGCCCATCCACCTAAAATCACTGTCCACCCTCGACTGAAACTGCTCATGGGAATGCTGAAAGTGCTGCTGAGACTCCCACATGTTACTAACCAAAGTCCCCAAAGAAGAAAAATCCCATGGACCTGAATGGGCGGCAGAAGAAGAAGATGGTCCCTCAGTAGGTGTAGTGGTGGCACGACGCTTAGTACGTCGTGCGGGCTCTAGCGGCTGCTCTGGTGCATCAGCCATCTCAGCATCATCATCATCACCTGCCTCTGCCTCCTCCTCATCATCAGAGGCAGCACCACCAAAATCAATCAACTCAGGAATATCATTCTTATGAGCTAGAGGCTTAATCAATTTCCACCGCTTCAAATCATTCCAAGTGAATGGCTTCATAGGTTTGCAGTTCAAAGTGACTGCATTATCAGCACCCTCAAAATACTTCACCATCTTGGAAATGAAGTGACCACAGTCTAACCCCCTATCACGAACTCCTTTGGTCCCCATATGTTTTGCCAACACATAAGGAGCACATGCTTTCCTATAAACATCTCCCTCATCAAACAACCTCAGTAACCATAAGTCCTCCATATATAACTTGTCCGGATGATTAGTCCTTTGGACAAAGGAATGGACTAACATCTTGTGGAACAAGCGCAAAATAGGCGACTGAAGTGTATTCGCCCCACAAGCTGCTTTCCAAGCGCGACCCCCAGACACCCGGTTATAGTAATCTCTAAAATCACCTGCTTCCCTAGTAAAACCAGAAGTAGCCCTAACAGAAATGGCTAAAAGACGCTCGAAAGCAGGATCATCCAACATCTCTTGGGTGTACATCCCCGTGCACAACCCAAACTCAGCAATAGTGAGGGTTCTATTAACACCCCCACAACGAAAGAATATAACCTGATCAGCAAACACATCCTTTACTTTCTCTATGTTCTCAACAGAGATAGTCGAATAAACCTCCAAACACCACTCCTTACAAACTACCTCCCGATTCCGAAATATATCAAACCACAAACTAAATTCCTTGGCTACGGGATTACCATCCATATCATTCGAACTACCCATCAGATGCATATACCTACTAATACCCCCACGAGCATTTAACGTATCCAACATACTGGATTCCATATACCTAGGCTCAACTATGTCTTTCTGATAAATAGATGCCAACCTGTTGGTATATTCAACCTTCTTCTCGGGAGGAGCTCTAGGGAATCGTAACCATGGGTGGGTAGGAATTCCCATAGCAGTGGCCTCAGGAGTAAGACCACTCTCAACGGGTGCAGCAGCCGACGAGGTTCTTGCCTTGCCTCGTCCTGCACGGCTAGAAGAAGCGGGTTCCTACACATACGAGAAACAATTAAAATATGGAAACCCTGATATAAAAACACATATATATAAACATAACCATGGCAGGGCTGAAATCGGTCGAGTTGCGGCGCAGCTTTCTTAGTTGCGGCGCAACTTATCATTCTGTATTTCCGTTGCGGCGCAATAAGGAAAGTTACGGCGCAATGAGGGTGTTTCTGGGTTGAGTTCGAGCAGCAGCAGGGGTTAACAAAAAAATCCACCAAAAAATTCTCAGACACAATCCCCAATCTTAATTCAAGGGTTTATCCATCCAATTTATTAGACAAGTGTAATTAAACCCTAATTAATTTAATCACCCAATTCATGAACAAAACATCAATCTTTCTAACAAATTTTCCCAACCCACATTGTTCTTTAAACCAAATAATCTCAAATTCGACCTCTAACAAGTAATGAAAGCATAATATCAAGCAAAATCAAATTGAAACAAGAACAAATGGTAAGAATTGAATAACAAACAAATAATGAGATTAGAGGGTGGATCAGACTAACCTTTCCAGTTCGAGTCATGGTGAATGATAATGAAGATTTAAAAGAAGAGTAGAAGAAAATCAAGAAGAAAAAGGATTTGGATCGGTAGGCAAGAGAGGAAAGTAGAAACTCAATTATTGGAGAAAAAATAAGTGTGTGAGAGTTATGAGCCCCAATCCCCTTTTTGTTTAAACTCAGTTGACCCGGTTTGACCCGGGTTGCGGCGCAACCCCACCCGTTGCGGCGCAATGCCCTATTTTTGAACTTAATAAATTTATTTTATTTTTATTTTTTATTTTATTTTATTTTTTTTGGATTTTCGATTTTTCTGAAACAAGACACGTTGCGGCGCAACTATCCACCTTGCGGCGCAACTTATCACTTAGTTGCGGCGCAACTTATCATCTGTATTTCCGTTGCGGCGCAATTCAGTTGCGGCGCAACTTATCATTCTGTATTTCGTTGCTGCGCAACGTAGAGTTGCGGCGCAATGCCCCCCCACACTTACCTTTGTTTTCTTCCTTGAAAACGACTTACCGGAAGGCATGAGAGCGGCTCCTACCTGCAATTCTTATTAAAACACATTACCAATGACAAATAAACAATAATGAAAACAAGAAACACGGGTTGCCTCCCGCGAAGCGCTTAAGTTATTAACGAGTCTTTAGCTCGACTCACAGTCCTTTCTTCATTGATCCCTTTCGAAAAATGGAAGCTCGTCAATGACGACTCCCACATTTTCCTCTTCTTCATGATAAAGCTTCAACCTGTGACCATTAACAATAAAAGTAGCTCCATCCGATTTAAACAATTCAACATAACCAGACGGATAGACATGTTTGATCACAAAAGGGCCGGTCCACCTAGAAGTCAACTTTGGTTGCTTGAACTTATACTTGGAAAGGAACAACAAAACTTTATCACCGGTTTTAAAATCCTTCTCTCTAATCCTACGATCATGCCAAACCTTAGTCCTCTCTTTGTAGAGCCTAGAATTCTCATAAGCATTCAACCTCAACTCATCTAACTCATGTAATTGCAACATTCTCAATTCACTACTTTCAACTAAGTCCATATTGCAATTCCTAAGAGCCCAATAAGCTTTATGCTCTATTTCTAAAGGCAAATGACATGTCTTCCCATAAAGCAACCTATAAGGTGTAGTCCCAATTGGAGTCTTAAATGCGGTTCTAAAAGCCCATAATGCATCATCCAATTCTTAGACCAATTTTTAGGATTATCACCTATGGTTTTCTCTAAGATTCGTTTTAAAGCCCTATTAGTATTTTCTACTTGGCCACTCGTTTCCGGGTGATAAGAAGTAGAGAAACGATGATGAACACCATACCTCTTTAACACCTTAGCAAGTTGGTGATTCGCGAAACGAGTTCCACGATCACTGATTAAGGCCTTAGGACAACCAAAACGACAAAACAGTTGCTTTAAGAACTCTATGACAACCCTTGCATCATTAGTAGGCAAGGCCTTAGCCTCGGCCCATTTCAAAACATAATCAACCGGCACTAAAATGTAAAGGCACTTATTTGAAGGCGGAAAGGGTCCCATAAAATTAATTTCCCAAACATCAAATACCTCACAAACCTGAATGAAGTTTTGTGGCATCTCATCTTTCTTTGAAATGTTACCTTGACGTTGACAAACTTCACACGTCTCCACTAATGTTTGAGCTTCCTTGAAGATTGAAGGCCAATAAAATCCTGCATCAAAAACCTTCTTACCGGTTACAGATGGTCCGTAATGACCACCGGTTGGTCCATAGTGGCATGCATCCAAAATATTCCGGGTTTCTGCACCGGACACACATCTCCTGATCATGCCATCTGCACACATTCGAAACAAATATGGTTCTTCCCAGAAATAATGCTTAATTTCATAAAAGAATTTCTTTTTTTGTTGATAAGTCATTTCCTTAGGAAGAACACCTGCACATAAATAGTTAGCAATGTCTGCATACCATGGATCTTCTTCCACATCCACCTGCATTAGAAACTCGTCAGGAAACGCATCATTAATATCATGCTCCTTTAACTCCTCAAGGTGAGGGTTTTCGAGCCTACTCAAGTGGTCGGCTGCCACATTTTCAGCCCCACTCTTATCTTTAATCTCAATATCAAATTCTTGTAAAAGTAAGACCCAACGAATTAAATGAGGCTTAGCATCTTGTTTCGAGAACAAGTACTTCAAAGTCGAGTGGTCGGTGAACACAATAGTCTTATTCAAAACCAAATAGGGTCTAAACTTATCAAAGGCATAAACCACGGCTAACAACTCTTTCTCGGTCACGGTATAGTTCTGTTGAGCCGGGTTTAAGGTCTTGCTAGCATAGTAAATAAGGCGGAAATGTTTATCCTCCCTTTGGCCTAACACGGCCCCTAAAGCAAAGTCGCTAACATCACACATTAACTCAAACGGTAATGACCAATTAGGTGGAGACATAATGGGTGCATTGGTCAATTTAACTTTAAGTGAGTTAAATGCATCAAGACATTCTTTATCAAAATTGAATGAGACATCCTTTTCCAACAACTTTGTCATCGGCCGGGTGATTTTTGAAAAATCTTTTATAAACCGACGGTAGAACCCGGCATGACCCAAAAAGCTTCTAATTGATTTGACATTAGTGGGTGGAGGTAATTTAGCTATAACATCAATTTTGGCTTTATCTACCTCTAAACCCGCTTTTGAAACTTTGTGTCCCAAAACAATACCCTCTTTCACCATAAAATGACACTTTTCCCAATTCAAGACCAAGTGTGCCCTTTCACACCTTTCAAGCATTTTATCAAGACTTTCAAGACAATTTTCAAAAGAACTGCCGAAAACAGAAAAGTCATCCATAAAAACTTCCATGGACGTTTCGATCATGTCCTGAAATATGGCAATCATACATCTTTGAAAAGTACCCGGGGCATTGCAAAGACCAAATGGCATCCTTCTATAGGCATAAGTGCCAAAAGGGCAAGTAAAGGTGGTCTTTTCTTGGTCCTTGGGGTCAATGGGTGTTTGAAAGTACCCGGAGAACCCATCCAAAAAACAAAAATACTCGTTACCGGCGAGCCGTTCGAGCATTTGATCAATAAAGGGTAGGGGAAAGTGGTCTTTTCGGGTAGCATCATTTAATCTCCGATAATCTATACATACCCTCCACCCCGTGACAGTCCTTGTGGGAACCAATTCATTTTTATCATTCAAAACTACGGTCATCCCACCCTTCTTTGGTACACAATGTACCGGACTTACCCATGAACTATCCGAGATGGGGAATATGATTCCCGCATCAAGCAACTTTATTATCTCCTTTTTAACCACATCTTTCATATTTGGATTCAAGCTTCGTTGCCTTTGCACAACCGGTTCAACATTATCAACAAAGTTTATGGTATGTTTGCAAAATTCTGGACTTATACCCGGAATATCGGAAATTTTCCATGCAAAGACCTTTTTATGGGCCTTTAGGACGGTCATAAGTCTAGATTTCTCATCCTCCATTAATGAGGATGAGATGACAACGGGTAAAAGAGATGTACCTTCCAAATATGCATACTCAAGATGATTCGGAAGCGGTTTGAGTTCCAAGTCGGTAGGAGGATTCTCCACCGAGGTTAGCACCCGTGTGCTATCACTAACCGTGATCTCTTCAAAGGTCTCGTCTACCGGTGGAGTTTCATCAACACTTAATGCCATAATCTCTTGCATCATATCTCCAACCAACTCTTGCTCTTCTTCACTGCAAGCTAGCAATGCTTCACCTTCTTCCATGTCCAAGAAATCCATGAGCTCCTTCTCCAAAGCATCTTCTTCTTCAATCACATCTACCCTGAAACAAGTTTCATCACAAGAGTAAGGATGCTTTAGTGCTCTATCAACATTAAAAATGACTCGGTCATCACCGACCCCTAAGGAAATCTCCTTAGCCTTAACTCGGATGATAGCATCCGCGGTCATAAGGAATGGTCGGCCAAGAAAGAGAGGGACTTTAGCGTCCGCCTCCATCTCAAGAATAACAAAATCGACCGGAAATATCATATACCCCACCTTAATTTGCAAATTTTCCACTATCCCCATGGGATATTGGAAAGAACGATCCGCGAGCCTAATGCTCATGCGGGTAGGGGTCAACTCTCCTAGAGACAACTTTCTATAAACGGAATAAGGCATCAAATTAATACTAGCCCCAAGATCGGCCAATGCCTCACACAAATAAGCACCAAAATAACAAGCAATTAGAAAACTCCCTAGATCTTCCAACTTGGGAGGAATCTGATTCTGAATGATTGCTGAACATTCGGCACTCATGACTGCAGTCTTAGCCTCTTCAAGCTTCTTCTTATCACTGACAAGTTCCTTGAGGAACTTCGCATAATTTGGCATACCTACAAGCAAATCAACTAAAGGAACAGTTATATTAACAGACTGAATAAGATCAACAAATTTCTTAAAATGTTAGTTTTCAGTTATAAAACTAAGAGTTAATTACATTTTTCGTCCCTGTGGTTTGCCCCAACTTTCAGGTATCATCCCTGAGTATACGAAATTACGTCTTTCATCCCTAAGTATGGAACTCCGTTAACATATTTGGTCCACAACCAAAACGTCCGTTAAGTAGCAGGTCACGTGAGAGGCACACCATGGGCAACCTGGTCATTTACCTTGTGACACACCCTTTAATACCCCAACCACAAAATAATAATCCAAAAAAAAATAAAATAGTTCTATTATTTCTCCCTCTCTCTCTCTTCTTTATCTCTCCTCCATCTCCATCATCTGCTTTGTTCATCATCTCCATCTACACACTACAGTAAAAAAATTAGGGCTTCGTATCTAAGTGATAAATCATTATGGTTAATTGTTCATGTGGTTGTATAGCTATCATTCGGACCTCCTGGACAGATCGTAATCCAGGCAGAAGGTTTTATGCTTGTCCAAAAAGAGGATCGAATTGCAGGTTTATTGGTTGGTATGACCCAGTTATGTGTCCACGTTCGATTGAGATTATTCCTGGTCTTCTAAGGTCTAAGAATGGACTTGAGCATCTACTTAAAAAGAAGAATGATGAAAACAAGAAGTTAAAGATGTATCTATTTTTTTCATGTATTGTTATTGTAGTTGTTTTTTTGTTTTTCTAATTTAGAATAATGTGGTTTAGTGTAATCTGTATTTTGTGTAATGTAAGTATTTTGTGTAATGTAAGTTATTTTGTGTAATGTAAGTTTTCTGGTAATGAATGAAGAAAAAGTATTGGAATTTTATTTGTGTTGCTTAACTTGGTAAATAACTACATACACCATCTATTTTAATTCAGAAGCAAATAACTAGAAATACATACAAAATAAATAACCAGAGAGTGGATTAAACACATACAAAAACCATCCAAAATCATACATAACTTAAACAAAGTCATACATCATAACATCTAAGCCATCCAAAAGTCATACAAAAGATCAGAAAAGTCATACATAAGTTAAACACATTGTTCAAAAGCATAGAAACATAAAAAGCATAAGTTCAGTCTTCACTTCTTCACAGTCTTCTTGGTAGTCTTCTTGGCAGTCTTCTTTGAAGTTTGTATCCCTTTTTCAGCTGCAATTTGTTTCTTTGTGAACCTGACTGGTGACTGAGGCATTACTCTTTCCATTGGTTGAGATTGAGCTTGTGGCTGATTGGTTTGAGACTGGACTGGGGTGTGAGTTGGTGGTTGTGAGTAGGTTTGAGGTTGGGGCTGGACATTGGATTGAGTTGGTTGTGGTTGGGGTTGGGTTTGAGGTTGGGACTGGGACTGGGTTGGAGTTGCATTTGGTTGTGCTTGGGACTGGTTTTGTGATGCAGGCTGACTTGTTCCCATTCCTTGAGTCACTTGTTCACCTCCTTGTGCCCTCCTTCTTTTGCTACCTTGCCCTGCAGACTGACTTGTTCCCATTCCTTGAGTCACTTGTTCACCTCCTTGTGCCCTCCTTCTTTTGCTACCTTGCCCTGCAGACTGACTTGTTCCCATTCCTTGAGTCACTTGTTCACCTCCTTGTGCCCTCCTTCTTTTGCTACCTTGCCCTGCAGACTGACTTGTTCCCATTCCTTGAGTCACTTGTTCACCTCCTTGTGCCCTCCTTCTTTTGCTACCTTGCCCTGCAGACTGACTTGTTCCCATTCCTTGAGTCACTTGTTCACCTCCTTGTGCCCTCCTTCTTTTGCTACCTTGCCCTGCAGACTGACTTGTTCCCATTCCTTGAGTCACTTGTTCACCTCCTTGTGCCCTCCTTCTTTTGCTACCTTGCCCTGCAGACTGACTTGTTCCACCCTGACCCTTACAACTTCTTGAGTTATGCCCTAAACTACCACATAATCCACAAGTAACAGACTTCAGCCTCCTAGACAAACTACCAGAACCCTTAACCATTGGTTCCTCATCAAATGCCCTCTTTCTTTTCTTCTTTGGTCTGCCAACAGGAGTATGATGGACTGGAGGGGTGATGGAACCAATGGTTCAGCATTGAATTCTTGTCCTCATTAAAGCAGCTTCTTCATCACCTATTTCTTCTATACTCACTTTCCCCTTTTTAAATGGTGACAAGAATTTAGTGCTTAAATTAGTGAACCCATGTTCAATGTAAACCACAACCTGATACAATCTCAATGTAGAAACAAACTTATGTAAAACACGAACATCGTCATCAGTACTTAATGGATGTAAACCACTATCTAGGTCACCTTTTGGGACTAAAAAATGATAGTACATTATTTGACCCTTTTTGTAACCTAACTTCAACATCATCTCATCCAACTCCAATACTGAAAACAAATCAATATCGACAAAATCAACGAAAGTAACCTTACCATTGTAGTACGTTCTATCTGGCCACTCAGTAAACGACCCACCATGGTTAATTTGTAGTGCGAACAAACCAGGCTCATTTTCTGCAGAAAAAATAATATTATAAATATTAGGGTTTTATAATCTAAAAATAATATCATAAAAATTAGGGCTTTTAATACTTCTTAATATTTTCATAATTTTTAATATTTTTAATAAATTTTGTAAATTTTCAAACTTTAAATATTTGAAACACTTACCATACACAGGGTTTTAGGTTTATCATCTAAAAATAATATCATAAAAATTAGGGCTTTTAATACTTCTTAATATTTTCATAATTTTTAATATTTTTAATAAATTTTGTAAATTTTCAAACTTTAAATATTTGAAACACTTACCATACACAGGGTTTTAGGTTTATCATCTAAAAATAATATCATAAAAATTAGGGCTTTTAATACTTCTTAATATTTTCATAATTTTTAATATTTTTAATAAATTTTGTAAATTTTCAAACTTTAAATATTTGAAACACTTACCATACACAGGGTTTTAGGTTTATCATCTAAAAATAATTTCATAAGAACAGGGGTTTTAATACTTTTTTTATATTTTCAGAATTTTTAAAACATAACAAATAGTTTTTGTAAATTTTCAAACTTACAATATTTGAAACACTTACCATACACAGGTGTGTAATCAACTCCATCTGTTATATCCTTATCTTCACGAATCTGCCACTCTGTTACAACCATTTTGTTTTTCTTTATCAGTTTACCATGAGATCTGATGAACTATTGTAAGATCTTCAAAGGTTTTGGTGATGGAGGGAAAAGTTTAGAGAGATAAAGAAGAGAGAGAGTGGTAGGTGAGAAGTGAGGGACGTGATTGATGATGGAAATATATTAAAGACGCTGTCACATGTTGTCACAAGGGAAAAGACGAAGTTGCCCATGGTGTGCCTCTCACGTGACCCGCTACTTAACGGACGTTTTGGTCGTGGACCAAATATGTTAACGGAGTTCCATACTTAGGGATGAAAGACGTAATTTCGTATACTCAGGGATGATCCTTGAAAGTTGGGGCAAACCACAGGGACGAAAAATGTAATTAACTCTAAAACTAAATATATGTATGGAACACATATATTCCAATAAGTGTATTTCACAATTATATTATTTATGAAATATTAAATAGACTTCTTTATTAACACTAAGTTATAACTATATAATTTTTACTCATATTAGGAATACCAACAGTGTTATTTTAATCTATGCATTTAAACAATCACATCAAAAAAAATCATGTAATGTTAAGATATTTAAAAAAAGCCCGTGGTGTTGTTGAAATAAAATCATTAATAATGGTAAAGAAAATGTAATTGAAATTTCTCATTGTAATATCATATTTTACATGTTTTATTATAAATAAACAATAAAAAAAATAATACAAGATATTTAAAAAAAGCTCGTGGTGTTGTTGAAATAAAATCATTAATAATGGTAAAGAAAATGTAATTGAAATTTCTCATTGTAATATCATATTTTACATGTTTTATTATAAATAAACAATAAAAAAAATAATACAACTAAGATTTTTTACCAAACAAAAAATAGTGAAGTAACTGGTATAGAGTATTAATAAACAAATAAGCGTATAGTAAATTTATCAAAATTTAAATACCATATTCAACGTATCAACCAATTCTAAATGAAAATTTGGTCAAATATTCGTATCATTTACACCACATTAGAAATACAAATATATAAAACTCTTTATACATGAAAATATGATATACTATATAAATGATTTTATTTATTTATAAGTTATATACATTAAATACTACGAAATACTAAAAAAGAGGGTAATTGGATGGAAACCCCCTGATCCCATGTACCATTTGGTACCCATTAATCCCCCAGCCAGGCTAGTGTCCAGGTGAATCTCAACCACTTAATAATCCCTGATTATCTCAAGTTTGCCTTTGGCAAGACTTGAACCCAGGACCTCTCCTGGAAAGTGGCGGCTGGTGGCCACTGAGCTATTATTATATAAATATATGGTTAACAAATTTATTAAACTAATATAAATAAAATTAAAAGACTTTATAAGACATTTATATGAAAATATGAGGACCAAAAGTGTTATTGACTAATTCATTAGTCAATGATGATGTCATCAAGATGATCTAATGGTAGAAATTAAGAGATAAAAATTCAATCAATGGTCCTTACTTTTCCAATTTTGAATTAAGAGTTTTCTTTTAGTATATATTAAAGATTAAAGATATATAAATAATAAATATAACTAAAATTAAAAGACTTTATAAGACATTTATATGAAAATATGAGGACCAAAAGTGTTATTGACTAATTCATTAGTCAATGATGATGTCATCAAGATGATCTAATGGTAGAAATTAAGAGATAAAAATTCAATCAATGGTCCTTACTTTTCCAATTTTGAATTAAGAGTTTTCTTTTAGTATATATTAAAGATCAAAGATTAAAGATTAAAGATATAATAAATAAGATAAATGATTATATTAAAATTAAAAGACTTTATAAGACATTTATATGAAAATATGAGGACCAAAAGTGTTATTGACTAATTCATTAGTCAATGATGATGTCATCAAGATGATCTAATGGTAGAAATTAAGAGATAAAAATTCAATCAATGGTCCTTACTTTTCCAATTTTGAATTAAGAGTTTTCTTTTAATATATATTAAAGATTAAAGATATAATAAATAATAAATAAATAAAATTAAAAGACTTTATAAGACATTTATATGAAAATATGAGGACCAAAAGTGTTATTGACTAATTCATTAGTCAATGATGATGTCATCAAGATGATCTAATGGTAGAAATTAAGAGATAAAAATTCAATCAATGGTCCTTACTTTTCCAATTTTGAATTAAGAGTTTTCTTTTAGTATATATTAAAGATTAAAGATATAATAAATAAGATAAGATGATTGATATTTTCTAAAATTAAAAGATTACGATATTATATATTTATTAAATTTAGAGTTTTATTAATTTAAGCCAAATATGACACATGTCGTTAGCACCTTATGCCACATGTTGTTTTAAGAGACATGCAATCCTGTTTAAGTTTATTGGTAAATAGTTATAAGACGGACAAATTGCTTTATTGAATGTTGAATATATAATACGTAGTAAAACAAAAACTATAGATTGAGTTTATTAATTGATTGTTGACATTTCATGAAAGTTGAAGGTAAGAAAATAAATTCAGGATTTCCTATTAAATATACGAGTATTTGGTAAACAAAATTAGTGGACCACCCTTTCTTCTTCCCCACCTATCTCTTTCTTCCTCTGACTCTCTGTAACAAATTCTTTATACCAAAACAAACATCGGTTATTGTTAACTACGACACAAAATATGATATGATTACTGCTTTGCTACTAGTTTTGATGTCCGATTCTGTTGGGGACTAGTATTTTGGATTGGGGCTTAACCTTAAAAAATAAAAAAATTCAATGAAAAACTTGGTGTTGAGGGTGGGGTGGTGACCACCCTGGTAGTTGCTTCCGTCTGCCACTGGTTAGACTTGATTTTTTTTTTTTCTTGCTATTAGTTTGTGTGACTACAAATCCATTTTTCTATAAAAAAGCTCGTTGTATCTGATCAGATAGTTTGAATTGACTACATGCATTTCAAAATATTCCTGTTTTGTTCGTATATTAGTAAATGTCTCCAACACAAGGGTCACAACTCTGAGAGGTATGAATACAATCCATCAGCTCCACTATATATGGGATCTTCTTCATTTGTTCTCAAATCGTGATAACTGGTGATGTTGAATGCAAGGAAGACGTCTTCTACTATTCCAAAAACCTATTTCAATTTGCTTATTTCAAATTATACAAAATATTATGTCGTTTGAACCATCTATGATCATATTTATAGCTTTAGTAATAATGTAATAGGAAAATGATAAGTTAACCTAACTCATATGTTTAGAAATCCTCTCAAAAGCCCAACCTAAAACTCTAAAAACTTGACACATTGTATTCCATTAAGTCTTTTTCCTAATCTTATCATTTGGTTTTTCCAAATATCATTATCCTATGAATAATTTGATTTTTAGACATATAAATATGTTAATTTATCATTATCCATAATTTCCACATGACCACAAACACAGCAAACTATAACTATATTCTTTTTGTCCTTCTATAAAACTTTCTCTCACGTTTTACATTATTTTAACCCCATAATTTCTTCTATAAAATCATCCATTCTCCATTGCCTACGACGGTAGTGATTAATAATAGCATATAGAAATATCATGGAAGAAACGTGTAATGAACTAAGAAAATTAACTTCCATCTGCACACATTTAAACACCATCAAAGATCTACTACCACTATTCATATCCCCACCACCGTCTTCCACATCCGATGACCTCTTCAACGGCGTCAAAAGCGATGTTAACGGCGGAGTCACCACCACCTCTTCCTCACCATTGCCACTTTAGATCTATGTAAATATAGATCTACTCCCGTTGGCGACGACGACGTTGGTCGGAAAAATGACCGATCTTTTACTCATCGCATCAGTGGCTTTTGAATCTATCATCGGATAATGCAAATTTAGTCAAAGGGGGGTTTTGACTGAGATGATGTTTTTGATAAGAGAAAAGATGCCGACTCCCATTTGACATAGATAAAGAATTGAAGTCGGTTTGTGATGTATGTACATAGATATAGATATGGATGTATAGATTTGTATATGTATGTTTTAGTTTATTGAATATTTGAATGTGAATGAATTTTGAATTAGGTTTTATTTAGGTGATTTATTTTCATGTATCTATGTATGTATAAGTTTTTATATGGATATAGATATAGAAACAGAATGAGATGATGGATCATGGCATTGGGTTTTATTAAGTCATTTCGTTTTATTCTGGTGTGAAAGGATTTTGAATTGGATGATGGTGGTGGTTGAATTGAAATTTAGTGGTGTTGATATGAAGATTATGAAGGTTGTTATTGAAATCTGGAGATGGATTAATTTATTAAATCCCTTTGATTAAATCCAAAAATGACGCCTTTCTGGAAATGGTTGTAATAAACAAAAAGACGAAACTACCCATCACATGTTTGACACGTGACTAGATTTTAAACGGACGTTAAAGTGTAGGACCAAAAGTGTTGACGGAGAAGAAAAAATTGGACTAAAAGTGTAATAAATGAAAGCTAGGGATGAAACCTGCAAGTAGCGGTCGACGACAAGGACGAAAATTGTAATTAACTCTAGAAAATATTATCAAATGATCACTAAATATCTTTTCAAATTTTTATTATATGTATTACATCATAATTGACAAAAAAAAAAAAAAATCAAATGTGTTTTTGAATTCAAAAACTTGAATTACATATAATTTTTAACAACTAAATCCACATCAAATATTATTTGGCAAAAATTAACATCAAATAAAATGAGCAACTGATAAGTAAACAAAAATATTAGTTGTCAAACAAAAAGTTATCTCACATTAGCTCTAAACTATCCTCAGTTAGAACTTAGAATTAAATACAATCTACACAAAATAAAAAACTAAAAATAATAGAAAATTAAAATCAGAATAATATATATGGAAAAAAAAAGATATATCGGTCTAAAATGGAAAAAAAAATTAATTTTAATAGAAAATTCAAGAAAAAAAAACTTTTAATTAAATATGAAGATTGTAGTCCTTTTAAACCTTCATAAAAAATTGTTAAAATTTTAAAAAAAAAGTGATAAGTTATAAACGGATAATTATAAAAACAATATAAAAAAGGATGACATTCAAACTTTACAAACATGATGCCATTTTTAAGGTAATCTAAAATACCGTAATATATTCAATGGTTGTTTTACTTTTTACTTTTTACTTTTATTTTATTATTAATTAATGATGATTAGGATTAATAATTAGGAATAATTTAAATGACATAGGATGCTTAAAATTAGGAAATTATTGGAAAAATGACACATCATGAAAATTCTTACATGACATGCTTTTATAATTGCCAACTAAGCAAAAACATATCCTCTCTTAGTTATATAGAGAGATTTATAAAAAAGGCGACGTGTCAAAATTTAACATTTAATATGGGATGGATTGTGAAATATTTTTTTAAAGGGTAAAGGGTAGAAATATACCCGGAAAACTTGTATTACACCCTAAAAGAAATCTAACATTTTTAATATAAAGATAAAATATCTCGGTTGTACGCATTAGAATCCTCACATATATGACCATTTTTCCTGAGCAAATGGCAGAGGAAAAACCATGCAGGCTGATTGTCACAAACCAACACGTACATTATTCCACCACCAAAACCTACTGGCTACTGCTATTATGCAAAAGGATACATAGGTAAGTATGAATTGAGAAATCACACTAACAACAACATACGACAATAATATAAACATCTTGCAGATAGAATTTTCTGTTAACACCCAGATGCATAATACACAATTTGTTATCCCGATTACATCCGGTGTTTGCAAATACAGTATTCACATGGAGCATGGTAGAAACATCAGAGTTAAAAGGCTACACTAAATAACAAACATCAATATAACAAGATTTTGCTAAAATGTCATTAAACTCATGTGCAGATATAAAAAAAATATATATGTTAAAGTTCAAATTTTGATTTGGTTTGTTGTATTATTTGTAACCATCGTTTATGGGTTCTATTTGTTAGGCTGTCAGTCTGTTTATTTATAGACATAGTACAAATTAACATTTAGTGGTTAAGTTGAATTGATTTAATTTCAAAGTATAAAATTGACTTTGAAAGGTCTAAGCAGTTTCTTTATGCTCGAACAGAGATTCGTTCGTCTACATACCGCCACCTTCTCTACCCTGCGTTTGGGTATTATTGTTAAAATATTTCATAGCTTAATATTAATTTTAAAACCTAGAATATTTTTTTGAAATTCCAATATAAGCTTGGTGTGGGAGGGATAATCGGCTTGTTGGATTATTTTACTTCCCCAATTACATAGCTCAAGTTGATAAGCATATAATCGTGAAAAGTTATGTGGATATAGTCAGATATAGATAGATGATGAACAAGAATATGTAAAAGAAGACACCGCAACTGGGTATCAAATATGGGTGGCCAGAGATGGTTCAAGTGATACAAAAAGCAATAATTGGCGGCTGGGAAGAACTGTATGGAAGAGCTAGCTCTAATAGAAATGCAACACGGAGAACATCAAAGAGTAAAATAAGTAGGAGAGATAGAAGGCAAGAAGCGAGACACCATATGTAGCTTGTGCGTTCAAAATTGATTTCATTGTCTTTTGGAGTAGGAAGGAATACAACTTGTGTTTGCTACACCTCTTATTGGTGCATCAAATTAATGTATTTGAACAAAATTTTGACCTCTTCTAGTATGAGATACTTGATTACTGGTCCTAAAAAGAGCAAATAAATTAAGTCCATACGCTTCTCTTAATCACCTCCTGCCTTTAGCTTTTTCCGCTGCTTTCTCTTTTGATCATGCAATCCTGAAGAACAAACGACAACATTATCAGCGAGATAAAAATACAGGATTTTCAGTATGAAAAGGACGATTTCTGTTATAAGGTTAAAAAAGCACGTTTTTTATCTTCTTTCCTCTTTCTTCGTAGGTTGTCCAAGTTTCTTCGCTTTTCTACAGCCGCTTTAGTATCCATGGAAATCTGAAAATAGAATGCAATAAAAAAAAGGACACTTCATACAAATAGATTTCAAGCATGCTGCTTCTGAAAAGAATAATTAAAAAAAGGCAGCTTAGGAATCAAAATTACCTCTTGGCCACTACTCCTGAGTGCTGTGAGAGGTTCAACACAATTCTGGCCAATAACAACCATTCTCCTCTTGTTATCTCCTTGGTTTGCAGAGTCACCACGCTTCTGCCTCGCTAATTCTTCAAACTGTTGTTGGAGGAGCGGCGAAATACCAGCCTGAAACAGAAAACTTTGGATGTTAAAACGGTAGGAGGGACAAATGATAAATCTTCTTGAAAACAAATGATATGACTAAGTTTATCTTTTAGCTCCTGAAGCACATCATTTGATTGTTGTGATTTGTAATAGTACAACCAGTTTTGTTTGGATGAAAAGATTCTGTACATACAAACCCTATCGGGCTGTTTTATTACAACGTGTTATAAGATCCCACTTATTCAAAATCACACAATCACTTCAAAAACGCACATCTAACAAAATTTATGGTTGTCATAGAGAGTAGTGAGTACTATGAGAATAACCTTCCACAACACTTCTATCATAAAGCATATAAGAAACAAACCAAGAGCTTTCAAATATTATATAGAAAAGGCAATTGGGGAAACAAAGGGGATATATGTATGAGTGGATACCCCTGCCAAATATCGACTTGAAAATGATTTGGGTTGCAGAGGGCGAGAAACCAGTGAATTAAGCTCCTGCATTTTCACCACAAAACAATAGTCAAATTCAGCAAGTGCAATCTATTGCATATAACAGGTTTTAGTTTAAATAGCATGTTAACAGACAATAGGTATTAAACCTGTTGTAGATTTTTTAGTTGGGCAGAACTTGATTTCTTTTTCCTGATACTATTCACTCGTTCCTCCTCGCTGTCATTTTCCTCTACAATCAGATCGATTGATTCAGCGTTACGTTGAAACCAACTTTTATCAGCCTTGTCCTATAAGAAGTCATTTTTGAAAAACTACAATAAGTAAACAAATTTGAACAGCGCTAGAAAAAATCATACTGGCACAAACCCTCGAAGTCCAAAAATTAATCGAGCAAGTTTGTTGACATGCATGATGTATCAGGGTGAAAACAAAGGTTTGGAAGCCTGAAGTGCCGGATAAGGAACAAAACTCTTGTTGTGTGCCACTCAGATTTTGTTTAATGGTCAACAGAAAACCAGACAAGTTATATTTTATGAAATTGAATAGCAAATGACTGAGTACAAACTTTTTTTTTTTTTTAGAACAGCGGTATTATATTAATATAAATTCTTTCGGCAAAGAGCCGAAAGGAAAATCAAAGTTACATCAGGTATGACGGGCTAGTTTGCCATAAGGACCAATCTAACGTTTCCTTCTTGTTACGACAGTTAATCCAGAAAAAAGACATAGAAACTATAGAGTTAAAGACATCGACACTTGAGGTAGAACTCCCGTTAAAGAAAACATCGTTCCTATGCTTCCATAGCATCCACCACCACGTAAAACAAATAGCTTCCATCATAAGTTTATACTTCTTTAAAACTTGTAGTTCCGAAATCCATTTAATAACTTCAGTTGGACACGAGGCGGGAATAGTTACTTGTAACCAAGAAGATAGAAGAGTTCTCACTTCACACGAGAAGTTGCAATCCATAAATAGATGACTGAGTACAAACTAATTCTCACTAAACAATCAAGCCGCTTTATTTATGAGCCAAATGAGGGCATTTTAAAGCTCCACTAATGATGAATTTTCCAGGTTATGAAAAACAATATGATATGAGATAAAAGTGCCAATTCAACCCATTCACATGGAATGGCCAATTAGGTTTATGACTTAAGACTCAAGCAGGTCAGATATGAAAAACTAGCTACAGGGAAAATGGGTCAAGTGGGGTGAAAGGCAGCTAAACTGTGTTTTAACACAATCATCAGAAATGTTTTTTCAAAAATATTATACTTGTCATAACCATGTTTTAGTGATCATATGTAACACATTAAGTACTTATATATATAAATAGAGAATGATACGCCGTTCAAAAAAAAAAAAGAATGAAAAGCTTAAACACATAATGAATTAGAGCTGAATGTGTATTTGGCAACACTTCTAGAGCAAACATAAGCAAACTTACCTGTGATTCCTTTCGCAAAACCCTGTCTATTTGTCGTGCAAGAGATAGCCTCTTCAAAACCTCAGGCATGTATGAAGCCTCTATAGGGAACTGCTTAAAACTTTCCTGGATAAAAAGACAAACGAATCACAAACTTCAGTGCATGCCCAATTATTCTGTATATTATCGGTAAATATTAGTCCAATCGGTAACCTTTGAAAATGATTTGCACAAAGAAGTAAATTTGGAGGCTTCCTTTGGGGATATCAGAGCAATGCTGCACCCATCAGCAGAAGCTCTAGCTGTTCTGCCACTTCTATGAACATAAACCTGGCAGTTAAACCTACTCAGCATATGGAAATAACCAAAGATAAGATATAGAACCGGCAAATTCGTCCCCATTTACTTATGGCAAAAACGAGTGAAAACAGTTTGAAGGTTGCCCAAAGTCTACTTCTGATGCAGACAACCTCCCAATCTATTAATACATAAACTTAGATTATAGTTGATTTATTGTAAAGATGTTGCTTTTGTGATCATATTAATGCACTAATTCTCTATTAGAAGACTTAACAAAAAAAAAGTAGACCCAAATAAGTGTGCTTGTGAGTCAACCCAACTTGACCTGACCTATTTTGACTTGTAACAGAATTCGATGGACACCTTCACCTTGCCACCTCTTATAGCAGCTAAAAAACAGAATCAAATAAATAAATAATCTAGCTTACTTCTGCAGAATGGGGAAGTTGGTAATGGACAACAGTCCGAACACCAGGAATATCAAGACCCCTAGCTGCCACATCCGTAGCAACAAGAATGCCATGGTCATGTCCACGAAAACGATCAATTGCCTGCATTATAAACAAATGAGATGGCAAAACTAAGGAAGACACGTTTGTTTATATACGAAAGCTAGTATGGAGTTTACTGAATAATCACAGTGACAAATCCCGTCATATGGCTACAATGCAATGAATTCAAAATAGTAAATATAACATACCTTGAGGCGGGCACGCTGTTGCATCTGTGCATGAAGGGTCCAAACATTAACATTGAGAATCTTCATAAGAGAAGAAATATGACGCAGGGCTGCAATCGATGTGCAAAACACAATAGTGCGTCCATGCCCATGTACAGACAAAACATAATACAAACACGCATCTTTATCTTCCTCTTTGCACCTGCAGGATTTGATAATTAGATAAAAGTTCAAACATGGGAAGTAGCAAGCCAATATACACATAGCATCTATGGTTGACTGAAAATAAAAGACACTATCATTCATGCATTGTGTGTGAACATGTATAAGAGAACTAACAAAAAGTCAACATACGAACATAATCAATTCTGATCATCCACAATACATGGTACTTTTGTCATCATGGTCCTTAATATTAAAGTAGACGAGCTTCTGGAGTTGGTAGAATTCTTGCAAACTATAGTATACAGTTAACAAGTAGATATATACCACCAAAATGTAATACAAACAGACATCTTTACCTATCCAGTAGTCTCTAGCTATGCCAGTAAGTCTCTAAATGGGGTCACTAACAAGCAATTCCTTAGATAAACAGATGTTAAAGGTTGTGTTTACAAGCTTTTTGGGCCAAAAGCATTGTTGTCTATGAAGTTGACCTAAGGATTTTAAGGCTATATGAAAATTTGGCCCCATTAATTTATGGAAATTTGCATCAAAATCCAATAAGTTAACAAGCCCTTCGGGCCAAAAATATTATTTCCTCGGTAGCTCACCAATGGAACTTAAAGCTCTAGGGAAAGTAGCATCAAAAGCAAATGCTTTGATCCAGGCATGAAAAAAAGTCTCAGCAACTCACCACCAGTTTAGTCCGCACAACCACAAAATGGAATATAGGAGGGAATGTCATTTTCTTGGCATTCTTGGATAAATTCCCAAGATGCCAAACCAAAAAAAAGACAGGTGGTCTTCTGGCAAACATAATTTAGATGATACAGTATGGGCGTTCCACATTTGCTTATGAGGTGTGAAAAACACTTTGAGATACCCTCTCAGAGTCCTCATACAGATTGCATCTACCAGCTTATTATTAACAAGGTGCAACAATTAAGCCTTCATATCTTTCTTATAATTTCTTTGGCATCATAGAGATTTTACACCAAGAATGACATAGAAACTGATAGAAAATACTCCAAACTTCTGTCTCGGGTCAAGGGCTGAAGGTACAGTTGGATTGCGTGGGTTTAAGTTTGAAGTTTGAATAAAGGACCGTTGCCAACAAAGTCTTTGTGAGCTGGTTGTTTTGCAATTTAATAGGTAGTTTGTTTTGACTTAGTTGTTTTGTTTACGAAATAAATATCCGGCAAACCATTCGTGAACAGTTCTTACACGAACGAACAATAACAACCAATATCTGTTCATTTGATAAAATGAAGAACATGAACATAGCTCTCGTTCTTTCATTTATGCTTGATTCAATAACTAGCTTTTACTAGCACGGTACCCGCGCAATGCGGCGGCGGCGGTTTGGTGGCGGCGGCGATTGGTCGAGATGGCGGCGAGTGGTGTAGGTTAATTTAAATGTAATTGATGTAAAGGTAGTTGTGGAAATATGTTAAAATATAAGGGCTTAGAGTGTACATTAGTAAGATAAGGGTTTAGAGTGTAACTTAGTTCATTCAGGGGAAATTGGGTAATTTCTTATAAGTCTTTCCAAAGGGGAGGTTTCACTAAGGGCAATTGGGTCATTTCCACAATAACTTTCTTGCAACTCTTTCTAAAATGAGCGGGTGCTAGAATTGTTATGAAGGAGTAAAGATAAAGAAACCTTCTTGTAACTCTCTCTAAAATGAGGGGGGCTATAATTTTTATAAAAGGGTAAATATGTTCATGCATTTACATTCGTGAGACATTTGTTATAGAAGTTGTTTTTTATTGAAAAGAAGAAGAGAAGCACATACTCGATAAATGACTCCTCAAGTTTATTTGGCATAATTGATGCATTTGTCAGATCAATTATAGCAGCATTAGAGCGCATCCCAGCTCGTTCAGAAAGTGCTTCAATTGAATTTAGTTCACCATCTAATTTTGCTTTCACGGATCCCCGTTTGAGCTTTTTCCTAAAATCAGAAGACAAGGCAATGGTAGCAGAAAACACAAAAGTCTGTCTTTTCTTCCTTTGAAATCCTGATGCTGTCACACAATTTTCAGTATCCTCTGCATGGCCTTCTCTAATCATTGGTAGCATGTCAATAATTGACTGCAACTCATGAAAATGACCATTATCTATCATCCGGTCAGCCTCATCCAGAACAAAAAATGACAATGAATGTAACTGCAAAAGTCATCAAGGACTCATGATCATAATCATAGCATAGAGAATAATGAGGATGATTATGACCTTGTCTAAGCAAAGAAAGGCAGTCAGTTGAGAATTCACATTCACTGTTAACTAAATTTGACTAAATGGGTGGGTATTGAGGATTGGACAATGGTTCAATTATGTAAAGGTCAAATTAAAACAAAATACTTCCAAAAACAATATTTTAAAAAAAAATAGAAATTTTAATTGCAAAGATTGTATTATCTAACTACTACTCTACCTTCTTTTCGAAGATGATGATCTCAGACATTCTATGCACTAAAGTCACAATTCAGGCAACTCGGAACTTTCAACCCATTTGACACGTTTCCATGTTTAACAATATTTTAAATACAAATGTATGATCCCATTATACATGAAGTGATAAAAACATAAGCCAAATCACCCATCTGTAGGTAGACTGATTATATTTGAAACATCCATGTTTTAGAGACATCAAACATCTATGATTTATACTGTTTTAATTGTTGTAACTTACACATAAGGACTCTCAGACTCACCTCAACAAGATGAACGTCTCCACCTGACATCAACTCCCATAGCCTCCCTGGAGTTCCAACGACAATTTCAGGCCTTCCTTTCAAAAGTCGTCGTTGTTTTTCTGTTGACATTCCTCCAACAATTGGAACAACCCTAACATCTGTCCCTGTCGCCACTTGCTTCAGATGATCTGTGACCTGATTGGTGGGAATAAAAGAAAAGAATTTGCATGAGAAAGTTCACTGAGTTAAGTGTATAAAGAAAGTTACAAGTACCTGAAGTGCAAGCTCCCTAGTGGGAGTAATAATAAGTGCTCTTAAAAGACCTTTGGAGACTAATTTTTCATCAGCCTCTCCTCTCTCTGCAACCTGCCTCTCGAACTTGTCCCTATCATCAAGGAGACGTTGTAAAATCGGTAATCCAAACGCCAAAGTTTTACCAGACCCTGTCTCGGCAGCCCCAATGACATCCTATCACAATTAAATTAAATATTATTATTATAAATAACATGTGCCAAGAAGAAAGTCATCAACAATAGTCAGTTAAATTAGTAAACATACCTTTCCCTGATGAGCACCGGCGGGTATACAAGCTTTCTGTATGGGTGTGGGTTCCTTAAAGTTGAGCCTGGATATGGATTTCATTAACAATGGATGAAGCCTGAGTTCATACCAAGCATAATATTCACTGTCATCTGGCTGCTCTTCCTTTTTGTCATCCTCATCTGCAACTGCTCGAAAAACGAAAACACTTACTGTTAAAACAAAAACCAATAACAAGTCAAGTCCCACTTAATTACCTGTAACTGCCTCTTGCTCATTATCCACAGAAGATTCCTTCACCTCTTCATCTTTCTTTGTTTTCTTCTTCTTCTTGATGTCATCTTGTGTAATTTCGCCGTCAGCATCACCAGCCTTCTTTTTGTTGCTTTCTTCCCTTTTCCGTTTCTTCCCTTTTGTGGCATTCTTATTAGGAAGCTCCAATCCATACTCCGATTCATCAATCTCTTCAAGAGACAACACACCTGCAAAACAATCAGCTCACTCCTAAAATTATTCATTCATTTTTCACCAACCTATTAACTTGTATATTAAATATAATGGTCAACAACCTCCTTCGAAATCGCTTAATCCGGCTAGGGCAGAGAAGGGGTCTTCTTCGGTGTTTGGAAGAGATGAGGTCCATGGAAGTGAGTCAAACCGGTCGAGTTGAGCAGAGTCCCGTTTCATTGATTTTCGACCCCTCATATTTCTCTTTGTTGGTGCTTCAGATTCTAAAACTAAGCTGGTCTCGTTTAAAAACGATCGAGCGAGCGAGGGTTTTGGAAGAGAAGAGAGAATGGGATGATTTTTTATTATTTGGTATGGCAAAGAGGTCTTTTTATGTTACTATATTATTTTTACAAGGAATTTTGTCATACACAACAATACATGCAGTTATATTATACAATTATTTAATGTATATATTGTTGTGTATGTTAAAATTGTGTTGTATAGGGATCATTTCCCTTTTTATAAGGGTAAAGGGTAAAAATATACCCCCTAATCTTGTATTACAACTAAAAAAAACAATAACAACTTAGACGGTATAACTAAATTGTCTATACACAACAATTACGATTGTGCATCAAACTAGCACCTAAAACTTAAAGAGCGACACATTTCATATCTTATCTGGACGTTATATAACCCACATAACAAGTTATACATAAAAAGAAAAAACTTTTACACAAACAAAACTATAGATTAAACATTGATAATGGAGAAAGATTCTAGCTTGCAAGAACTTGCTTGATATTACTTGTCTTATTCTAACAAAAAAGTTTAAGTTTGTTGCTCTTGATAAAGCAACGTAAAGTGGTGCATGAATAACCCGAAAACATTTGATCAAGAATGAATCTGCAACCAGTTGCACCTCCGAGGTTCGCTGCAAATGGATTCGACCGCAGGAGAGTCGATAATAAATCTCGGTCGGAATAGTTAAACTTCAATGCAATGGTCACATCAGGTAGAATTTTATTGCCTAATTGCCTAATAACTTTTATGCTTATTATTCTGTCACACCCGCCCTAGACGGGGTATGGCGTACAAGGATTCACAACACAAGATATACTGAACGACACAAAACATTGTCGTTTTCAAATACATTTATACATAACATTGTTTGCAACATTATCTTACAATTTATGAAAGAGTTATTGCTCTTGAAAACATTAATAATTAAACAGTAGATAGAGAGAGACTTTAGCAAATTGACGAGTCATTCTAAAGTCTAAGGGTAGGCCATGGTCCAGTATGTTGTATGCAGCGGAAAGTGGTCCCATGTATATAGTATCGTCTAGTTACCTGAGAATACATGCTAAAATACGTCAACATAAAGTTGGTGAGTTCCATAAGTTTTTCATATAGAAAATATAATTTCACAAAATACCAGAGTTCAGTGTGACCATTGCCTTACCGCAATGTCAAGTAGTTATGATACAATATAAAGCAAAAAGTATCATAGGTTTTTAATACAGAGTATGAACCACAAGATTTAGAGTACTCATTTGATCACACAATGGATCAAACATTATGCAAGAGTAGATATTGTATATATTGATCTAAGCTCATGAACTGAAACTTGACTAGTGTATGTTTATTTGCCTCCGGAGTAGGTACCTTGTTCAGAGGTACGCTATGTTTTTCCAAATATATATGCATCCGTTTAACCAGTTGGTGCGACCAACCCGGATGGGGGTGTCAATCCCAATAGTACTATTCAATATACCCACGTTTACGTTTCCATAATTAATCGTTCATGATAATGAGGACTTTGGGTGAACAGAGAATCACTTAGACAAATAGTATATACAATCATCCAGAGTACTTGTGTTCATCATCAAGCAAATAGTTTGTATTTTACCCCGAAGGTAAAATAAATAAAGCGGAGATACAAAATATATAATATAATATATAATTTTGTAAATATACGTATAAGTGTAACAAGTAGTTTTTATGCATGTATCTCAGTCCCCGAAATAAATCATATAAAAGAATTAAAAAGGGGAATATGAAAACTCACCTTAGTGATGCAGCGGAAATAATTACTTAGATGAATTTAATCTTGATTAAAGAAGAAAGAATTTAGAAGTGAAGATATGATGGTGTGAGTTTTAAGGTTAAATAACGATGGTATTTATAGGCGAACGAACGTAGTAGGTAACGAATTCATTCAATCAATCTGCAAACATTTTAAAAACGTTTTATATTTTTATTATTATTATATTAATCGTATGATTAATATATATTATTATTATATTATATCGTTAATCATGAATCGTCGGTAGATAGCAAATAATTCATAGATAGTGCAACTATAGTATTCTTTTTGTCCGTATATTTGGTTAACTAAACCCGTGATTCAATAATTTGCTAATTTAAAATTATGATATAGATGAAAATATGTCTTCCACTACTTTTTGGAAGTTTTCAATGATATGTTTCATTTATCCTAATAATATGTATTCATGCATTGTTTTAACCTTAAATTATTCATACGGGCTCCAATCGAGACGATTCAAGTTTCTACGGTATCAACGAATTAAAATCTACAACTTTTATTTTGATCACTTTTTATGAAGTAGTCCTTATGATCAAGTTTTGGAAGTTTTAATCCTAGAGAAAAAGTATGAAAGTGACGTTTACTATTCGATTACTATTTACTATTGAAATTTTGAATTCATAGAATTCATGATTCCGAATGAATTCGGATGAATGATTTGTGTGGGCTCCGCATGAATTATTTTTAATCAACTTTTGTTTTATACGAAATTTTGTGTTTGGTTATTTGTCTATGATTGCTTTGAGAGATGACTTTAAAGTAAAAATAGAAAAGAATTTTGTAAGGTAAATGTTTGTCTTGTGATACCATAGTATAAAGAAAGGGGATAAATCAAAAAACGTGTGAAATTTAGAATTCGTTAATAATGCAGTGTATAAATATGTATGATTTATAAATCCATTATTAGTATTTAACCAAAGATGGTGAGGTAAACAGTGTATACAATCTAAACATGTATAATGTTTCATTTGAGCAATCTATAATAATTAATCATAGATAGAGCGTGCAAATACAGTTTGTCCATATCATGTTTATCAACCCGATAAATGTTTGTTCACGTTGTTTTATTTGCACAAGAATTTAAATAAATCACATAAATCACATATTTAAAATTATATCTTTTAAATAATACATGTAATAGTTTGTTTAGCCAACCTGAAATTTGTGGGGTGTCACATTCTCCCCGGGTTATTGGAAATTTCGTCCCGAAATTTAGCTTGTATCATCGGATGGGGAAACATTTTCAAATAAGTGAGGATAATTTTTCTTCATTTGATCCTCGCGTTCCCAAGTGAATTCAGGACCTCGTCTAGAATTCCATCTAACTTTGACAATAGGAATGCGACTTTGTTTCAACTGTTTGGCCTCTCTATCCATGATCTCTTTAGGTTCCTCTACAAAGTGTAGCTTATCGTTCATTCGAAGTTCCTCCAGTTGAATAACTAGTGTTTCGTCAGACAAACATTTCTTCAAGTTAGAGACATGGAATACGTCGTGTATTCGACTGAGCTCTTGTGGTAAATTGAGCTTATAAGCCACAAGACCAATTCTTTCTAATATCTCGAAAGGTCCAATATACCTCGGGTTTAGCTTGCCTCGCTGATATGTCTTATTTTATACCCATTTCCCACAATGTATTTAGTTGCTTTTGTATGGTTTTTGAGTCGTTTTCGTATACATTTGGTGCGTTTATGGTATTTGTTAGTGTTTCAGGTTATTAACAGGTACTTGAGCGTAATTCTGGAGGAAACGACGTTTTTGTGGCAAAATAAGTGCTTACGGAAGTTTTACGAGTCCCGAGGCTGCATTTGGAGTCTGGTCAACGAAAGTCAAACAGACAAGAGTTGCATTGCGACGCAATCATGGATTGCGCCGCAACTAAAATACATAAAGATAGGTTGCGTCGCAACGTCCCTAGTTGCGACGCAACGCGTGAAGATCCAAGCCAGACTCGAGTCAAAGAAAGTCAAAAAGTCAACGCAGTCAAAGCAAGTTGCGACGCAACTAGTCGGTTGCGCCGCAATGGGAGCCGGATTCTGGGAGGTTTTTAGGGCAACTATATAAAGATTGCAAAAACATTCCTCAACCCTACCTTTTGATAACCAGCCGTTTTTAAGAGCTTTTGAAGTCCTTTTTCATCCATTGAAGCATCTTTGAAGCCTTTGATCACGAGTGGGTTTATTTCATTATTCCGTATTTGTTATTAATCATTCTTGGATTGATTTCAACATTCGGTACATTATGTTTTCACATATTATTGTTTGTTTTTATCTTTTCATTATGAGAGGCTAAATCTCTCAGCACTTACTTGGATAGTGAACATGTCATAGGATTGTTTGACGCTATTTGCAATTGTTGAACATGATTCTTATGTTTAATCAAAGATCCGCATTTATTTGAGTTTATAAATTGTTTTTATCTTTTATATAGATTGATTGATAATTGTTATTAGAAGTTCGAGAGAAATCTATGTCATTGTCAATTAGTTTATGAAACGATTAATCGGTATTTAATTAATCAAAAGTCGTTGGAGTTCGAGAGAAACTAGCGATAAAGATTTAAACAATTAAATTCATTTTGAGTGTGTAAACATCTATGATAGAGAGATCTGATTAGGCGAATAAAGCAGTTCGAGAGAAAGCTTTTCAAGATTAAATCATAGAATCAACTTAAGTTCTTAATGCTTGATTGTTTAGAGTAGAAATTATTCACGAGAGTGATAACTATACTTTGCACAATTAAAGATTCGAGTATAACGAGAGTTCATCTTGATTACTTTTGAGTCATTCAACATTGCAAGTGATATTTAGACTTTCTGATTGATATGTAAGCTGATCCAAGTAGGTGCACCTTTTTATATTATTGTTTCAATCAAAACTCTCTTTTCGATTAATCCTGAGGAATTACTAACAAATTTTCTAACTAATTGCAAAGTGACAATTCGGTCACAAAACCCCCTCATTTCTACTTGAACTATTTTATATAAACAATTGTTTTACTTAGTCCTTGTGATCGACCTCGGATTTACCAAGCTAACTATACTGCATATGAACGGGTTCACTGCCTGTGAGTGTGTTGTAGTCAGTCGCTAGGTGATTCGTGTTATTAAGTTTTAAGACTCGACTTCACACATCACACGCTTTTCGAAACGAATGGCCCCTTTCCAAGGAGATACTTTCAGCATAACCTTGTCTCCTACTTGAAATTCCAAAGGCTTTCCTCTTACATCAACGTAGTTCTTTTGACGATCTTGTGCTGTCTTTAATCGGGTCTGTATCTGTACGATCTTCTCAGTAGTCTCATGAATAAGTTCTGGACGTGTAATTGGACTGTCTTTTATTTCAAATTTGTCACCTATTTCAACCCAGCAGATAGGTGAACGACATTTTCTCCCATACAGTGCCTCAAATGGTGCAACCTTGATGCTAGTGTGGTAACTGTTGTTGTACGAGAACTCACACAAAGGCAAGTGGTTTTCCCAACCATTCCCAAACTCGATTATGCAAGCGCGCAACATGTCTTCAAGCGTTTGAATGGTCCTTTCACTCTGACCATCAGTATGCGGGTGGTATGCGGTACTCATGTCTAACCGTGTACCTAAGGCTTTCTGTAGTGTTTGCCAAAATCTGGAAGTAAAATGACTATCTCTATCAGAAATGATCGAAATAGGTATCCCATGTCGTGATACTACTTCCTTTATGTATATTCCAGCCAGTTTGCTAGTTTTATCAGTCTCTTTAATGGGCAAGAAATGTGCAAACTTAGTGAGACGATCTACAATTACCCATATCGTATCACAACCATTAGTAGTCTTTGGTAACTTTGTGATAAAGTCCATGGCTATATATTCCCACTTCCACTGGGGAATCTCTGGTTGTTGTAGTAATCCAGATGGCTTTTGATGCTCTGCTTTCACTTTTGAGCATGTTAGACATTTGCTAACATAGGTGGCTATGTCAGCTTTCATGTTAGGCCACCAGTATAATTCTTTAAGTCCATGATACATCTTATCTGATCCAGGGTGTATCGAATATCTTGACTTGTGTGATTCGTCCATCACCAAGTTTCTTAAATATCCATAGCTTGGTAGCCAAATCCGGTTAGAAAAATACCGGGTTCCATCGGGTCTAACTTATAGAATTGTAATACCTCAACCCAACAGAGGAGAAAGTTCGGACACCCGAACCTTATAGAATTATAATACCTCAACCCAACAGAAATCAAAATCAACAACCAAGAGTAAACAGGATGGGTGAAGAACAACCGAGAGACTTGAACAACGTTCCCTACGGGGAACGAAGAAGAACTATCCCAGCTAACCGGGGCACAGCTATCCGTCCTCCTGCAATTTCGGTAAACTTTTCTTTAAAGGGCAATCATCTCAAGAGTGTCGAGGAGGATAAGTTCGACGGGGTAAGAAGATGTGATCCTTATGCTTATGTTGAAAGATTTGAAAAGATTTGCCGTTTGTATTAGTATGGGGAAGGGCAAGCTGAGACTGTGAAACTAGAGTTATTTCCATTGACTCTCACTAGAGATGCATCTGCATGGTTCAAGGAGCTACCGGATAATTCATTCACTACTTGGGCTGAACTCAGAGAAAGATTCATTGATGAGTTCTATTCTATAAGAACTCAAAGGCAATTAGAGAATCAGATTAGGGGTTTTTCTCAAGAAAGTGGTGAATATATTGTAGATGCTTGGAACGTCCGTGTCGGTGTAGTAACAGTCTTCTCTAGATATGAGTTGGTACATATAGATACGTTTTAAGGAGATGTTGAGGAATTGCCCGGGTCATAGCATGGGTACTGAGGTTATTGTTGAGATTTTCTACGATGGTTTGGATAGAAGGTCTAAGAGGGAGCTCAGATATGCATTTGGGGGTAGTTTCAACAACATTTCACCGAATGAAGGTTACAAAATTCTTGATGATATGGCTAAGGAGAGCTCAACCCGAGAAGAAGACCGAACCAAGAGATCCGGAAGAAATACTGTGGCTAAGGTTGAAAGTAGCGAAGATTTGAAGCTTGTTGCTGAAGTTAAGGCTCTCTCAAAGAGAATGGATGAGAGGTTTGATGGCCAAGAAAGCAGGTTCAAGAGCCTTGAAAGGGATGTGAAGGTTATGGCTGATGGATGCGACAATTGTGAGGATTCACATTACACTGAGGATTGCCCCCATAAGCCAGCTGAAGATGTTAGCTTTGTTCAGAACCAACAACAGGGGAACTTCAACCGCAACAACGGTTATCAAAACCGGCCATCAGGTAGCTCTTATCCTTCTTCTTCTTCTTCTTCTTTTAATACTAACAATGCTGGTTTTGGTGGTAACAGGTTTAGTAGGTTCAACAATCAACAAGGCTCGGATTCAGAACTAAGAGAGATAGTGAAGGATTTCATTAGTGCCCTGTAGAGTCCCTCACTTGATGGTTTAACCCAATAGTGTAAAATACAACAAGTCTAATATGCACTAGATTTGGACTAGTATTACTTGAATATAAATGCAAGTATATAAACAAAGTAATACAAGACTTAAAGCAATAAATGAAGTAAAGGTGGAACACAATGTAATTCTTTCAAGTGTATTTTATTTATGATGTTAAATAAAATACAAGGTTGTGCGGAATCAAGATAATACAAATATGTAAGTATCCTAACAACCTATGAATTACAAATGATCTATATTTGCTAAATAAACTTTTTAGATCGAAATACTTAAAGTTGTGAAGTATCCCTGTTACGATCGAGAGTATTTAGACAAATTCACCTAACTGCTAAAAAGTAATTTTAACAAGGAAATGACTTTGTATTTATAGGCAAACAAATTCACCAGTGAATTTGTGCCGTACAATTATGGTTGCATGTATTTAATGAACCGACAAGGTCATTAAATGCATTGGTTAAGGTACAAGGATAAAGTCACATCAATATGACTTATTATCCTTTTAACCAACCACCTTTACACACGTAAGTACTTTTGTAAAGACAAGTGAAATGTTCTTTGAAAAGTGTGTAAAGGCAAAAAGTCAATTCCTCGTAATCAGTGTTCAGACTTGTAAGGTCTAGAACACTGACAAAGCTCCAGTCGTAGATCTGGTAAGACTTCCAGTGGACTCCGCCATTTGTCAGTCTTCTTTTTTCTAACTTCAGTCTTTGACTTCAGTGAGAATGTCTTCCGTAGAATAGATCTGGACTGGGGTGAAGTCCAGTGAGCTGAAATCTGGAAGACTCCAGACTTCCTATACAAGTATTTTTGCTCACTGGTCTTCCATTATTTCTGAACAAATCTTCAGTAGGACTCCAGTCGTCACGTCTGGAGTAAGTGCAGTAAATCTGGGCCTAACAAATTTCCCCTATTTGTTTAGAAATAATGCAAGGTTTTTCAAGCTTCTATCTATACAATTTTGTATGCTTGAAAAACACTTGTTTTGATTTAGTCTAAAAATTTTAAGTTACTAGAAAACACTTTATAGATCATCAGTGTTCCAGTTTCATCTTTTAATTCTAACTTAGACTAAATCTGATCACTTACTTTGTGAATCAAAAATTGCAACAATATTTACATACATCAACTGATAAACAGTTACAATTTTGATAGATAAATACAAGTACAAGTAAATGATAAAAGAGTCAGGCCCTTCTCTTTGACGTCTGTCCTTGAGCATCTTCAGTGGTCTTCCTCTTGGGTGATGGTGAGGATGGTACAGACTCTGGTGGTTTCATACCCAGTGCAACTTCCATCTGTTTCTTTCTCTTCCAGACCTTCTCAATCCTCTTCAAGAATGCTTTAACATCAGTAGACACATCAGTCTTCCCCCTGAATGTTAAGGCAATCTCCTTCAGTTCAGTCCATCCAAAAGCTTGGACTGAAGCATTCTTCCTTTCATCAGTAAAGTTATCCTCTCTGGTCAACTTTACTTCAAACCTGGTCATGCCTTCATGGTTTTCAGCTAATTTAATCTCTGCACCTATGATCCTTCTGGCATCAGCCCTGAACTTCATCATATCTTCATACTTGGCTTTTTGCTTTGCCATCTGGATCATGTATTCAGTTTCCCTGGATACCTTCTCTTATTCTAAGGCAGACTGGATTTCTTCACGATTTATTTTTAGTGAAGTATCCAAGGGAATGAAAGTGCTCAGATCTGCATCCCTGATTGCCTTTAACTGTTTGGCAGTGAGTTTGGGCAAGCCTTTTATCTTCTTTCTATACTCTATCTCTAGAGCACCAGCATTCTTTCTGATCTTCTTCTAGAGGTTCACCAGTTCCTCCGTCCTTTGTCTGATCAGTTCAACTACACTGACACCATAAGTTACTGCATCATAAGTTTGTTCTTCTAAAGAGTACCTGGAGCGAATATAGACGTCATCCAATGCATCCAGACATTGATGAACTCTGGGGTCTTCCTTCATCTTTTTGTATACATCAATATGAATGCCCAACCTGCCAGCATTATACTCATCAAAGGTCCCCATTTTTGCCATTTCCATCTTGTGAGCCTGCAGTTCATCCTTTTGCCTTTTCTTAAAAATTTCTATCATTATGCACTCCTGCTCCAGTCTCTTTGAAGTGTCATCATCAGCAGTAGGAAATTCTGATGAACTTCCAGCAATTTCAATTTCTCTCTCCAGATACCACATGTTGCTTTCTTTTTACTGACTTTAGAGTAGTTGTGATATATGGGAATGCTTCAAACTGGGGCTCACTGGCATCAGTACCAGCAGCCTCTTCATCCTGCACAATGGCTTCAGTGCCAAAGGCCTTTTCTATTGCACTGGCAATCACTTCTTTCTTTTTCTCATTAACATTCTCAGCCTTTTCAGAATTTCCCCCCTTGGAAGGATCATCAGTCCTGGACTTAAGATCTTTCCACAACTGCTCCAACATGTGACGGTCAGAAGCACCGAATGTTCTACCTGCCACTGGAGTTGTGAGATTCACAGTGTTTCTGAGAGTCATCACTTCCTTCTTAACAATTTCAAGCTCTTGAGGCAAGTGACTGGGTAGCTCAGTACTAATCATCTTCACCACCTAGGGCAATAAACCATCTTGAATACTTCTAAGTACAGACCCAAGAATATTTTCAGTGTTTTGATTGGTGGCCAGTACCAGTTCATCAAGCTTCTCAAATACTAGCTTCTCATTCCCAGCAAAAACATTCATTTCTGATGCAAGATTATTTGATAATAAGGACTTAAAATCAGAAACAACCTGGGATGAAGACTGGAGTGATCTCTCCAGGTCCGCCACCTTACTTAAAAGGCCTTGGACCTCGGCTGAAGAAGAGGTGGAGAGACCACTGGGAGGTGTCAGTTCAGAAGCCATCCTGGTCACTAAAGGTACTTGTGTCTGGACCCCTTCAGTGGAAGTTTCAGATGTTACAATAGTGGAGTCCAGCACACGGTGTTCATGAAAATCAAGTGGAGCTTCAAGTGGTGGTGGTTGATTTTGTGAAATTTGAAGTGAGGGTGGATTGAAATAAGAAATGTTTTGTGGAATTGAAAGAGGTGGTGGTGGTGGTGGTGCAATCAATGATTCTGGTGGAGGTGGTGGCATTTCTGGTAAGTGTTCTACTTCTACTACATCATCACCAAGAAAACTCATGTCAGTATCAAAATTATTACCTTCTGACATGGGTGATCAACTTCTGAAGTTCTTCTGTTAGACCTGCCAGTGGTTGAGCGATTTCAGTTTTCACTGCAGTCTGAACAAAATTCACCAGCCTTGCCTCCAAGCCCTGGACTGCCACTTTGATATTTTCAGTGTTTTGATTGGTGGCCAGTACCAGTTCATCAAGCTTCTCAAATACTAGCTTCTCATTCCCAGCAAAAACATTCATTTCTGATGCAAGATTATTTGATAATAAGGACTTAAAATCAGAAACAACCTGGGATGAAGACTGGAGTGATCTCTCCAGGTCCGCCACCTTACTTAAAAGGCCTTGGACCTCGGCTGAAGAAGAGGTGGAGAGACCACTGGGAGGTGTCAGTTCAGAAGCCATCCTGGTCACTAAAGGTACTTGTGTCTGGACCCCTTCAGTGGAAGTTTCAGATGTTACAATAGTGGAGTCCAGCACACGGTGTTCATGAAAATCAAGTGGAGCTTCAAGTGGTGGTGGTTGATTTTGTGAAATTTGAAGTGAGGGTGGATTGAAATAAGAAATGTTTTGTGGAATTGAAAGAGGTGGTGGTGGTGGTGGTGGTGGTGGTGGTGGTGGTGGTGGTGGTGGTGGTGGTGGTGGTGCAATCAATGATTCTGGTGGAGGTGGTGGCATTTCGGATTCTGGTGGTAGGATATTTGATTCTGGTGGAGGTGGTGGCGTTTCTGGTAAGTGTTATACTTCTACTACATCATCACCAAGAAAACTCATGTCAGTATCAAAATTATTACCTTCTGACATGGGTGAATCAACCTTATCCCAAACAAATGCTTCACCAACTGTGTGATCACCTGTCTGATCACCAACTTCCACATTCAAATCCAGTTGACCAACCTGCTCAACATTTTCCTGCTCAACTATTAAAGACCCATCTTCATTCATAATATCACCAGCAGTGGAAGTTGAGACTGGAATGATAAGAGGTGTGGCTTCAGTAACCCCAGTCATATCCCTGATGACATCTCCAGATTTTTGTTGAGATGAATCTGGATGACTAGTTTCGGTTCTACTGGAACCAACCGGTACACCTCCTTTCCTAAGACGTCTGGTGTTTCTTGGTTGTCTTGGAGGGTCAACATTTTCTTGTTGCTATTGGTCAGGGGCCACCTGGCTTATTGGTGGCACAATTTCAGCATCGAGGACTCCAGTGGGTCCTACAATAATTTGACCCCCACCTGGAGCCTCTTCTGGCTCATCTGGTGATGATGCGTCATTTTCTTCCCTTTGAAAACTAAGCATGGCCTGAGGAATATTTACCTCATTTGTTGAAGATTTAAGGTTGGTCAGATCACGCATATACTCACATACAGAAAAGTGAGTAGTTTCGAAATCATACTGGTCACCTAGAGCTCTTTTAAAAAGTAGTGAAAGGAAATGGATATAAGGTACAAATGCTTTTCTACCTTTCACTTTAAGACGCTCTACCAGATCATCAAAGAAAATCTGAGCAAAATCTACTCTGTATCCGAACCAGAGGCAGTAAGCAATCTGGAGATGTGTTTGATTTATCTGGTCAAGTCCTCCAGAGCTGCCTCCCAAACACTCAACTATGTGAGTGAAAAAGAATCTCCATGAGTCTGACAGCCTGCTCATGTAGATAGTTCTCTTTCTGGATAGCTGGCCATGCTCATCCAGAATGTCTGTGTGCCCCATCAATCTGCACACTTCCCTTGTATTTATGCCAGAGGGAAGTTCAATGGGCAACTCATTCTGTTCAAAATAGTTTAATTGTAGAGCAGATCTGAGTGTATCAACAGTGAAGACCAAGGGTCTGGTACCTTGCTTAAGTGTATAAGAAATTGAGGAAGTTTCATCTACATATTCTGCAGAGTACCAGAATTCACAGAGATAGTCGTGGTACATCTTCCCAGGATTTAGGGTCAATGCACCATAAAGAGGACAGGAGAAAAAGAAGGTATTTAATCTCCCAATAATGGATTGGGCATCATGAACACTGGAGAGTGAGAGTTTGGCCATCCAGTTATTCATGTTAATACGAATGGCTGCTGTTGCAAGAGAGATGTGATCCGCCCTTTTTACGGTGGCGACATGAGCATACTCAGCAGCAAGAAGATTTTTCGGTGAGTTTGATTGTCTTGGTGCCATTGTATTTTTGGTAGAAATATGAAAATGAAACTGAATTTAGGGTTTTGATAAAGATATGATGAATTAAATATGAGAGAGATTGATGATTGGAAATTGAATGAAAAAGAAAGTAAATGAAGGAATTAAGAGAGTTTTGGGAGTAAATATGTTCGAAGTAATGCAAATGAAAGTGAAAGAGGGTATTTATAGGAGAGAGAAACGGAATTCAAAACAGTTAATTTGAATTTTATAAAATGTAATTTTGATCGGGTTTTGAAATCCGCATTAAATACATCACATCACACATAAATGTGTGATGGCTTACAGCCCACAAACAGTGACCAACTTGCATTTTTTGTCTTCCCAAGGTAAAAAATACCATCATTTCTTTGAAAAATATCATTGCCACGTGGGACAAACAGTAACTGTCCTTTCAAATGGTTTGCTTACGTGGCAAGCACAATGACCAAGTATTAAAATATTATAACTGACATACCATGACTTAATTCAATGCATCTGGAGGTTGACTGGACACTCCAGAATCACTGGTGGATTATGCCAGTGAAGTATGCACTGATGGTACACTGGAGGGACACTCCAGTAAAGTACCAACGAAAACCATTTGAAAGACTGGCAACCTCAAACATGCACATCAACTAATACAGACAAGTGAGAGGGACACATTTACAAGGAGACAAAAGTTACCTCAAACATGCACTTCAACCTATCTAATTACCATTGAGAGGGACACATTTACAAGGTACCAGTAATATTTTCCAGAAAATTTTGTCTAGTGAGAAAATAAATTAATAAATTCCCCCTGAAATTAAAACAATTTTTAAGGACAAAAATATATCTTTCAGTCTTCCCCCTGGAATGTTGATCTAGAAATCTATTAATGCAGAGATAGTACACAAAGGCGTTCAATACCAAGGTTCCAGATTTAAGGGTTTAACATTCCCAACTCACCAACAAGATATTCAAAAGTTTTAACATCCAGAGGTTTGGTAAAAATGTCAGCGAGTTGTTTGTCAGTGGGAATAAAATGGAGTTCAATATTATTTTTCATAATATGATCACGAATAAAATGATACCTGAGATCAATGTGCTTCGTCTTTGAGTGCATGACTGGGTTGTTCGAGATAGCAATGACACTGGTATTATCACAAAAGATTGGGGTCTTTGAATACTTAATACCATAATCAAGCAACTGGTTCTTCATCCAGAGTATCTGAGCACAACAACTGGCTGCAGACACGTATTCAGCTTCACCAGTGGACAATGAAACTGAAGTTTGCTTCTTACTGGTCTAGCTGACCAGTTTGCCACCAAGGAAATGACATCCACCAGTAGTGGATTTCCTGTCTATCTTACAACCAGCATGATCTGAATCTGAATAACCCATTAGATCCATGCCTGAGCCTTTGGGATACCAAAGACCCAAACTGGGGACACCCTTAAGCATATGAGATTCTTTTGGATTAGACTGATATCTGGCACATAAACATGTTGAAAACATTATGTCTGGTCTACTGACAGTTAAATACATCAGTGAACCAACCATGCCTCTATAGACAGTGGTGTTCACTGGTTTACCATCTGGATCTGAGTCCAGTGTCAGTGGTGCAGAAATTGGAGTGGGTTTTGATGGTGAAGAGTTCATATCATATTTCTTTAAAAGATCTCTAACATATTTTTCCTGATTAATAAAAATACCATCTTTGTTTTGTTTAATCTAGAGTCCTAGAAAATATGTTAATTCACCCATCAAACTCATTTCATATTCAGAGGACATGATTTTAGAAAATTTCTTGCACATTTTGTCATCAGTAGACCCAAAAATAATATCATCAACATAAATTTGTACCATCAGAAGATTACCTTTTTCATGAAGAATAAATAAGGTATTGTCAATTGCACCTCTTTTAAAACCATATTTCAATAAATGTTTAGTCAGAGTATCATACCAGGCACGTGGAGCTTGTCTGAGACCATAGAGTGTTTTGTCCAGACGATATACCCAGTGGGGATGTTTTTAATCAATGAAACATGGTGGTTGTCTGACATAAACTTCTTCTTCAAGTTTTCCATTCAAAAATGCACTTTTAACGTCCATCTGGTAGACCTTGAATTGATGATGAGCAGCAAATGCTAAGAATATTCTGATCGCTTCAAGTCTAGCCACTGGAGCAAATGATTCATCAAAATCGATATCTGACTGGCAGTACCCTTGTGCTACCAGTCTGGCCTTGTTTCTGATGACATGGCCATCTTCATCTACCTTATTCCTGAAGACCCATCTGGTTCCAATTGGTTCTTTCTTTCCAACTGGGAAAGGAACCAGGTACCAAACCTTGTTCCTTTCAAACTGGTGAAGCTCTTCTTGCATAGCTATCACCCAGCTTGGATCTTCCATAGCCTCGTTAATCTTCTTTGGTTCTATCAGTGATAAGAAACTGACATATAAGCATTGATTACTGGAGGCTCTTCTGGTCTGAATCCCTCTACTGGAGTCACCTATGATATGATCGATAGGATGAGCTTTTGTCCACCTAGAGTATTGACCAGGATTGTTACAAACAACAATATCAGTGCAAGAGTTCAGTTGAGTCTCCTCTGGTGTTGCTTCAGGAGGAGGATCTTGCCAGACTACTTCAACATCTTCATCTGAATCATTTAAATCACGATTTGTATCATGAAATTCTTCATTTGAAGGCATTTCTTGAAGTATTGGTTCAGTCTCAACTGGGACTGATACTGGGGGAGTAGTACGAACATCTGATCCAATAATAATTTCAGAAAATTTTGTCTAGTGAGAAAATAAATTAATAAATTCCCCCTGAAATTAAAACAATTTTTAAGGACAAAAATATATCTTTCAGTCTTCCCCCTGGAATGTTGATCTAGAAATCTATTAATGCAGAGATAGTACACAAGGGCGTTCAATATCTAAGCAGTTATAGATTTATAAATCTTTTAAATCAAGGATCCCTGATAGTACACAAAGGCGTTCAATACCAAGGTTCCAGATTTAAGGGTTTAACATTCCCAACTCACCAACAAGATATTCAAAAGTTTTAACATCCAGAGGTTTGGTAAAAATGTCAGCGAGTTGTTTGTCAGTGGGAATAAAATGGAGTTCAATATTATTTTTCATAATATGATCACGAATAAAATGATACCTGAGATCAATGTGCTTCGTCTTTGAGTGCATGACTGGATTGTTCGAGATAGCAATGACACTGGTATTATCACAAAAGATTGGGGTCTTTGAATACTTAATACCATAATCAAGCAACTGGTTCTTCATCCAGAGTATCTGAGCACAACAACTGGCTGCAGACACGTATTCAGCTTCACCAGTGGACAATGAAACTGAAGTTTGCTTCTTACTGGTCTAGCTGACCAGTTTGCCACCAAGGAAATGACATCCACCAGTAGTGGATTTCCTGTCTATCTTACAACCAGCATGATCTGAATCTGAATAACCCATTAGATCCATGCCTGAGCCTTTGGGATACCAAAGACCCAAACTGGGGACACCCTTAAGCATATGAGATTCTTTTGGATTAGACTGATATCTGGCACATAAACATGTTGAAAACATTATGTCTGGTCTACTGACAGTTAAATACATCAGTGAACCAACCATGCCTCTATAGACAGTGGTGTTCACTGGTTTACCATCTGGATCTGAGTCCAGTGTCAGTGGTGCAGAAATTGGAGTGGGTTTTGATGGTGAAGAGTTCATATCATATTTCTTTAAAAGATCTCTAACATATTTTTCCTGATTAATAAAAATACCATCTTTGTTTTGTTTAATCTAGAGTCCTAGAAAATATGTTAATTCACCCATCAAACTCATTTCATATTCAGAGGACATGATTTTAGAAAATTTCTTGCACATTTTGTCATCAGTAGACCCAAAAATAATATCATCAACATAAATTTGTACCATCAGAAGATTACCTTTTTCATGAAGAATAAATAAGGTATTGTCAATTGCACCTCTTTTAAAACCATTTTCAATAAATGTTTAGTCAGAGTATCATACCAGGCACGTGGAGCTTGTCTGAGACCATAGAGTGTTTTGTCCAGACGATATACCCAGTGGGGATGTTTTTAATCAATGAAACATGGTGGTTGTCTGACATAAACTTCTTCTTCAAGTTTTCCATTCAAAAATGCACTTTTAACGTCCATCTGGTAGACCTTGAATTGATGATGAGCAGCAAATGCTAAGAATATTCTGATCGCTTCAAGTCTAGCCACTGGAGCAAATGATTCATCAAAATCGATATCTGACTGGCAGTACCCTTGTGCTACCAGTCTGGCCTTGTTTCTGATGACATGGCCATCTTCATCTACCTTATTCCTGAAGACCCATCTGGTTCCAATTGGTTCTTTCTTTCCAACTGGGAAAGGAACCAGGTACCAAACCTTGTTCCTTTCAAACTGGTGAAGCTCTTCTTGCATAGCTATCACCCAGCTTGGATCTTCCATAGCCTCGTTAATCTTCTTTGGTTCTATCAGTGATAAGAAACTGACATATAAGCATTGATTACTGGAGGCTCTTCTGGTCTGAATCCCTCTACTGGAGTCACCTATGATATGATCGATAGGATGAGCTTTTGTCCACCTAGAGTATTGACCAGGATTGTTACAAACAACAATATCAGTGCAAGAGTTCAGTTGAGTCTCCTCTGGTGTTGCTTCAGGAGGAGGATCTTGCCAGACTACTTCAACATCTTCATCTGAATCATTTAAATCACGATTTGTATCATGAAATTCTTCATTTGAAGGCATTTCTTGAAGTATTGGTTCAGTCTCAACTGGGACTGATACTGGGGGAGTAGTACGAACATCTGATCCAATAATAATTTCAGAGGGTAGCTTGAAAATAATTGAAGGATAGAATGGAGTACTACTGGAGGGTTTCTTAGTCTGAACAGGTTCCAGATCAGGATGACTGGAAGCTTCTTCTGAAGAATCTTTATTGTAGTTGATAGGATCAGATTCACAGAAGACAATTGGAGTTACTAGGGGAGTATCAAGGGTTGGCTTTTTATTGATTGCTGCATTTGATTCATCAAAATCGATATCTGACTGGCAGTACCCTTGTGCTACCAGTCTGGCCTTGTTTCTGATGACATGGCCATCTTCATCTACCTTATTCCTGAAGACCCATCTGGTTCCAATTGGTTCTTTCTTTCCAACTGGGAAAGGAACCAGGTACCAAACCTTGTTCCTTTCAAACTGGTGAAGCTCTTCTTGCATAGCTATCACCCAGCTTGGATCTTCCATAGCCTCGTTAATCTTCTTTGGTTCTATCAGTGATAAGAAACTGACATATAAGCATTGATTACTGGAGGCTCTTCTGGTCTGAATCCCTCTACTGGAGTCACCTATGATATGATCGATAGGATGAGCTTTTGTCCACCTAGAGTATTGACCAGGATTGTTACAAACAACAATATCAGTGCAAGAGTTCAGTTGAGTCTCCTCTGGTGTTGCTTCAGGAGGAGGATCTTGCCAGACTACTTCAACATCTTCATCTGAATCATTTAAATCACGATTTGTATCATGAAATTCTTCATTTGAAGGCATTTCTTGAAGTATTGGTTCAGTCTCAACTGGGACTGATACTGGGGGAGTAGTACGAACATCTGATCCAATAATAATTTCAGAGGGTAGCTTGAAAATAATTGAAGGATAGAATGGAGTACTACTGGAGGGTTTCTTAGTCTGAACAGGTTCCAGATCAGGATGACTGGAAGCTTCTTCTGAAGAATCTTTATTGTAGTTGATAGGATCAGATTCACAGAAGACAATTGGAGTTACTAGGGGAGTATCAAGGGTTGGCTTTTTATTGATTGCTGCATTTGATTCATCAAATGTGACATGTATTGACTCATGGACCTTCTCCAATCTCTTGTTATAGACCCTGAAGGCCTTGCGAATGGCTAAATAACCTAAGAAATATCCTTCATCAACTTTGGCATCAAATTTACCTAACTGACTGGAGTCGTTCAGGATGTACACTGGACATCCAAAAACATGAAAATAACCAATATTTGGTTTTCTATTTCTTAATACTTCATAGGCTGTCTTTTTGTGTCTTTTGATGTACACAGACCGGTTCTGGGTGTGACAAGCAGTAGCAATTGCTTCAGCCCAGAAACTAGTAGAAAGACCAGATTCAGCAAGCATACTCCTGGCAGCTTCTATCAGCGTTCGATTCTTCCTTTCCACCACTCCATTCTGTTCTGGAGAGCGGGCTGATGAGAAATTCTGGGAAATGCCAGTGTCAGTACAGAATGACTCCAGAGTTGCATTCTGGAATTCTGTTCCATTGTCACTTCTTAACTGACAAACCTTTCGATTATACTTGAGCTCAATTTGCTTGATAAGACTGATGATTTCAGCAGCAACTTCATATTTAGACCTGAGAAAGATAACCCAGCAATATCTGGAGAATTCATCGACTATTACCAGAGTGTATCTTTTACCAGCACGAGTCTGAACATTCACTGGACCGAAGAGGTCCATATGAAGCATATGAAGTGGTTCAGATATGCTAAAATTCTGCTTTGTCTTGAAACTGGTACGTTTTTGCTTACCCATCTCACATCCTGGACATGGCCTTTCCTTTTTGAAGGAAACTGAAGGTATCCCATCTGCCAGTTGTTTTCTAGACAACTTATTTATATTTTTGAAATTTAAATGGGATAACCTTTTATGCCATAACCAGTTTGTGTCTTCATCAGCTTAAGAATAGAAACACTGCTCTGAAGGAGAGCTTTCCATATCCATCACATATACATTCCCTCTTCTGAGAGTAATCATTACTACCTTCCAGTCCTTGTTGAATACGATGCCATGAACAATATTGAACAGAACTTGATAGCCATCATCACACAGTTGACTGACACTGATCAGGTTATATTTCAAACCATTCACAAATGCAACTCGTCTGAATTTGACTTGTCTATTGTTCAGAACACCATACCCCTCAGTTTTTCCACAACCATCATTTCCAAAAGTAATGGAGGGTCCATCAGAAATTATGAACTCTTCCAGCAGGGTCTTACATCCAGTCATTGTCCTGCCAGCTGCACTGTCAAGATACCAGGTATGTTTCTTTCGATCGCCCTGCACATCCACCAGATATATCAGTTAGATTTGGGAACCCATCGACTGATGGGTTCATTGGACCCTCCCTTATAGGTCGCTGGAGGTATCTGGTTGAGTTCACTTTCTTCCAAAACAGATTTTTCTGCAAATGTAATTGGAATAGATAGTTTTGAAACCTTTTTCTTTTTCTCAACTGGAGAAGTATATTTACCTTTCTTTGAAAAAGGTTTGGTATTTTGTCTAGGGCCAGATGAAGTACCCTCAAAATTGTTTAATCTTGCATTACAACTTTGAAATTGACGAGTCAGTAATTGAAACTGGCTCTCTAACCTTAACAAAATACTTTCATCAGATGACACCTGAGCCTTTCCAGTTGACTGGACTCTAGGCTTAGGTAGGGAGACATTCTTCTTCTTTGGAACAGAAGGTTCCTTGGAGGAGGACTGAGGCAAAGGTTTCTCCAGATTGACCTTTTTAACTAGAGCAGTCACTTGAGGTGCTCCAGTTTTTACCTCTGGGGATTGAACTGGGAAAATATTGGCCTTAGGAGTTACAGGCTCATCATAAATGGTAATGGGCCTGAAGCCCTCTGGTAATCGATCAATTACTGGTATTAATGATGCAACATGAGTATTTCCATCTAAATAAGCACGTTTTTGAGTGGGAAATTGATTTACTCCAGCATCATATGGCTTTCTGGTTTCAAGCCATGATTTAATAACCAGTTTCTCTTTTTCTAAAATGATTTCAAGATCTTGTTTTTCTTGAATTAGTTGTTCAGTTACCAGAACTTGGGCTTGAAATGCCAGTTCAATATCTTGAAGTTCCTTTAATTTTGATTTTAAAACTGTAATTTCAGAAAAATCTGTTTCTAGACCATTTACACAGTCAGATCTAACATTTTCAACAAAGATTAAATCAGAATTAAGAGCTTCAGCAATGTCCAATTTTAGTTCAGTGTCAGTTTCCACATCATAATCACTGACCTTTTTGATAACAATGTCCACCCATCTTCCAGATGTGACATCTTCCTTCACCAGATGCTCTTCGTCTGCCAGAGCCATGTAACAGCAATCTCTTTCCTCTTCTTCATCAACAGATGAATCATCAGAAGGAACCCATTTCTCTTCAGTTGTTGCAATCATGCATTTATTATTTTCCATTTGTTGTGCCATGAGAGCAATTTGAGCCTTAAGCTTTTTATATTTAGATTTATAGCTATCATCGGGCTTTTTATTAGAAGTAAATGGACCAGGCTGGGATACAAACTAACTGGACTTGCAATCTTTCATGAAATGACCTTTTCTGCCACACTTAAAGCATGTCAGATTGGTCTTATCAGTAGAAGTACTGGATGCAAATTGTCCAGATGGCCTATTTGCTCTTGCTTTGAAACGGTTAAATGTTTTAGCAATCATTGCAACCAGGTCATCATTTTCAGATTCATCACAGTCTGGAGAGGTAAGACTAGATTCTCTAGATTCCATAAATTCAGACACCATCTTCTTTATAGAAAATACATTCTCAGAAGATATTAATGCTGTACCTTGTGGTTCAGTATGACTAACCACACTAGAACTACTGGAGGCATGGTTATAGGCATCTTGTCCTACCACAACTCTCTGAGCCTGATTTTCTTCAGTGTATCTGAAAGCTCCATATAAAGTTGAAAGAGTGTGAGAGTGCAGAGTTTTACCTTGTCTTAATACCAGGATCATGTGAGACCATTTGGTGGGTAATATATCACAAAATTTCTCCAAAAGTATATCCTTGTCTTTCTCAACCCCCAGTCCTCTCAACTGGTTAATAATGCTCATAAATCTAGTGTAAGTACCAGTGAGAGACTCATTGGGCTGAGCAAAAAAATGACTCATACCTCTTGTTTAAGGAGACCTTTCTGGTGACAATGGTGTCATCTCCTCCTTCATACTAGTTCACTAGTTCATCCCACATGGTTTTAGCACTGGGAAAAAGAACTAGTGTGGGAATTAGGGTTTTTGGAACAACCCCGGGGATCATGTTTTCGAGGAGGGTATCTAAATTTACCAATCTCCTCTCCTCTTCAGACCAATGTTCCTCCCTATTTTCCCTACCTCTTCTAGATCCAGTTGGGTCAAGAAGAGCATTGAGAGGTGATGTGGGGACGTAAGGTCCTTCATTTAAAATTTTCATCATATTTCTCTCAAATCCAGTGATATGCAATATCATCCTAGCTTTCCACGTACCAAATTCATCACTATTCCCACTGAATTTAGGAACAGAATTGTTTGAGTAGTGTACATGCACATGTGGAGAAGCAGGAGTAGGGGGGAGGGGGTGGATTAGTGTTAATGACAGATGGTGGTTCATTATTTTGATCATTAATATTAGGATCAGGACCAAGACTAAAACCTCCTTGTGTATTTTTTGGGTTGGCCATCAAAGAAGCAGATCTAGGCAAGTTTGTTTAGCCTTCTGCTCTGATACCAATTGTAGAGTCCCTCACTTGATGGTTTAACCCAATAGTGTAAAATACAACAAGTCTAATATGCACTAGATTTGGACTAGTATTACTTGAATATAAATGCAAGTATATAAACAAAGTAATACAAGACTTAAAGCAATAAATGAAGTAAAGGTGGAACACAATGTAATTCTTTCAAGTGTATTTTATTTATGATGTTAAATAAAATACAAGGTTGTACGGAATCAAGATAATACAAATATGTAAGTATCCTAACAACCTATGAATTACAAATGATCTATATTTGCTAAATAAACTTTTTAGATCGAAATACTTAAAGTTGTGAAGTATCCCTGTTACGATCGAGAGTATTTAGACAAATTCACCTAACTGCTAAAAAGTAATTTTAACAAGGAAATGACTTTGTATTTATAGGCAAACAAATTCACCAGTGAATTTGTGCCGTACAATTATGGTTGCATGTATTTAATGAACCGACAAGGTCATTTAATGCATTGGTTAAGGTACAAGGATAAAGTCACATCAAAAAGGTGAGCTCTGTGTTGGATGCTTTGACTACTCGATTGGATGGAATCAGGCACAAGTTGGATCAAGGGGCAAAGAATCATCAAGCCACGATTAAGGACTTGGAAGGAAGGCTTGAAAGGCTAGGGAATTAGAATAGAACACCCGGTACTCTACCGAGTAATACTCAACAGAACCCGAAGCCTCAGTCAAGCAACCAAGGGCAGAATAGTCAAGGACAAGGGCAGAAATACACCCCTCCTAATGCGAGAAATGAGCATGTTAATGCAATCACAACGAGGGCAGGTAAAACGTATAATTCTGCAAATCCTTTACCTGATGATTCTACTCCACTTGTACAGGTTAATGAGGATGATGAGACGGTAGGTAATGAGATTGAGATGGAGCCGATCCCAGCCGTGCAGACACCGGCCGTTCCATCTATACCCGTTGAGAAGCCAACGGTGAAGCCCTATCAACCGAAGATCCCATTTCCTCAACGGTTGAGGAAAGAGAAGATTAAGGAACATTTCAAGAAGTTTGTTGAACTTATTCAATCTGTAAACATAATTGTTCCTTTAGTTGATCTTATTGTAGGGATGCCGAATTATGCTAAGTTTCTCAAGGAGCTCATCAGTGACAAAAGGAAGCTTGAAGAGGCGAAGACTGCAGTACTTAGCACCGAGTGTTCAGCAATAATCAAGAATCAGATTCCTCCCAAGTTGGAAGATCCAGGGAGTTTTCTAATTGCTTGTTCTTTTGGTGCATTTTTGTGTGAGGCCTTGGCCGATCTTGGGGCCAGTATTAATTTAATGCCTTATTCTGTTTATAGGAAATTGGCCTTAGGTGAGTTGACCCCTACCCGAATGAGCATTAGGCTCGCGGATCGCTCTTTCCAATATCCCATGGGGATAGCGGAAAACTTGCAAATTAAGGTAGGACATATGGTGTTTCCGGTCGACTTTGTCATTCTAGAGATGGAGGCGGACGCTAAGGTCCCTCTAATTCTTGGTCGCCCATTCCTTAACACCGCGGATGCTATCATCCGGGTTAAGGCTAAGGAGATTTCCTTAGGGGTCGGTGATGACCGGATTATTTTTAAGGTTGATAGAGCATTAAAGCATCCTTATTCTTCTAATGATACTTGTTTTAGAATTGATGTGATAGATGATGCTTTGGACTTGGAAATGCAAGAAGCTATGGAAGCGAATGGAGTTGTTGAAGCCGAGATTGCAAATGGTGAAGCTATCACCAATGATCAAATTGAAGAAATTTTGGCTTTGAGCATGGATACAACTCCACCGGAAGATGAGACCTTCAAAAAGATCATGGCGGATGGAAGCACATGGGTGTTGACATCGGTTGAGAACCCTCCAACCGACTTGGAGCTCAAGCCTTTGCCGGATCATCTTGAGTATGCTTATCTCGAAAGTACATCTCTCTTACCCTTTGTCATCTCATCCTTATTGTTGGAGGATGATAAATCTAGACTTATGACCGTCCTCAAGGCCCATAAAAAGGCCTTTGCTTGGAGAACTTCCGATATACCGGGTATAAGTCCTGAATTTTGTAAGCACACCATAAATTTTATTGATAATGTCAAACCGGTTGTGCAAAGACAACGTAGACTTAACCCAAACATGAGGAGGTTGTTAAAAAGGAGATCATTAAGTTACTTGATGCGGGAATTATATTTCCCATTTCGGATAGTCCTTGGGTGAGTCCGGTGCATTGTGTGCCGAAAAAGGGTGGGATGACCGTGGTTTTAAATGAGAAAAATGAGTTAGTTTCTGCTAGAACTGTCACGGGATGGCGGGTGTGTATAGATTATCAGAAGTTAAATGACGCCACCCGTAAAGACCACTTTCCCTTGCCTTTCATTGACCAAATGCTCGAATGGTTAGCCGGAATGAGTATTTTTGCTTCTTGGATGGGTTCTCCGGGTATTTCCAAATACTCATTGACCCTAATGACCAAGAAAAGACCACATTCACTTGTCCCTTCGGTACTTATGCCTATAGGAGAATGCCTTTTGGTCTTTGTAATGCCCCCGGTACCTTTCAGAGATGCATGATTGCTATCTTTTAGGACATGATTGAAACTTCCATGGAAGTCTTTATGGATGACTTCTCTGTTTTTGGAAGTTCTTTTGAAAATTGTTTAGATAGTCTTGATAAGATGTTGGAAAGGTGTGAAAGGGCACATTTGGTCTTAAATTGGGGAAAATGTCACTTCATGGTGAAAGAAGGGATTGTGTTGGGACATAAGGTTTCTAAAGCAGGACTTGAGGTTGATAGAGCCAAAATAGATGTCATAGCTAAATTATCTCCTCCCACTAATGTTAAATCAGTTAGAAGCTTTTTGGGTCATGCCGGGTTTTATCGTCAGTTTATAAAAGATTTTTCAAAAATCACCCGGCCAATGACCAAGTTATTGGAAAAAGATGTCCCTTTTAACTTTGATAGTGAGTGTCTTCATGCATTTAATCTACTTAAGGACAAATTGACCAATGCCCCTATTATGTCTTCACCCGATTGGTCCTTACCTTTTGAGTTGATGTGTGACGCTAGCGACTTTGCATTAGGGGCCGTTTTAGGCCAAAGGGAGGACAAACATTTCCGCCCTATTTCTTATGCTAGAAAGACCCTCAACCCGGCTCAACAAAATTATATTGTGACCGAGAAAGAATTGTTGGCCGTTGTTTATGCTTTTGATAAGTTTTGAGCCTACTTGGTTCTTAACAAGACCATTGTTTATACCGACCATTCCGCATTAAGGTACTTGTTCTCTAAACAAGATGCCAAACCCCGTCTCATTCGTTGGGTCTTGCTTTTGCAAGAATTCGACATTGAGATCAAGGACAAAAAGGGGGCTGAAAATGTGGCGGCCGATCATTTGAGTAGGCTCGAAAACCCTCACCTTGAGGAGTTGCAAGAGCATGATATTGATGATGCTTTTTCTGATGAGTATTTGATGCAGGTTGAAGTTGAGGAAGCACCATGGTATGCAGACATTGCTAACTATCTTTGTGCAGATGTGATTCCCAAAGAAATGTCATCTCAACAAAAGAAGAAATTCTTTTCTGAGATCAAACATTATTTTTGGGAAGAACCATATTTGTTTAGAATGTGTGCAGATGGGATGATCAGGAGATGTGTGTCCAGTGCAGAAACCCAGAAGATTTTAGATGCTTGTCATTATGGTCCAACCGGTGGTCATTATGGACCGTCTGTAACCGGTAAGAAAGTTTTTGATGCGGGTTTATATTGGCCCACCATTTTCAAGGAAGCAAAGACCTTGGTGGAGGTGTGTGATGCTTGTCAGCGCCAAGGTAATATTACTAAAAGAGACAAAATGCCTCAGCAAATGATTCAGGTATGTGAGGTTTTTGATGTTTGGGGGATTGATTTCATGGGACCTTTTCCCCCTTCGAATAAGTTTCTTTACATTCTGGTAGCCGTTGATTATGTGTCCAAATGGGCCGAGGCTAAAGCCCTACCGACCAATGATGCTAGAGTAGTAATTGATTTCTTGAAAAAGTTATTTAGTAGATTTGGTATACCAAAGGCCTTAATAAGTGACCGTGGAACCCATTTCGCGAATCACCAGCTTGCTAAGGTTTTACAGAAGTATGGTGTGACCCATAGGTTCTCCACTTCGTATCACCCTCAAACAAGCGGCCAAGTGGAAAACACTAACAGGGCCTTGAAACGTATTCTTGAGAAAACTGTGCAAGATAATCCCAAGATTTGGGCTAAGAAGCTCGATGATGCCTTGTGGGCGTTTAGAACCGCCTACAAAACGCCGATTGGGACTACCCCATATAAGCTTCTTTATGGCAAAACTTGTCATCTCCCGGTTGAGATTGAACACAAAGCCTATTGGGCTTTGCAAAATTGCAATATGGACTTGATCTTAGCAGGTGAGAAGAGGTTTTTCCAGTTGCACGAGTTAGATGAGATGAGGTTGCAAGCATATGACAACTCAAAGCTCTACAAGGAACGTACAAAGGCTTGGCATGATAGCAAGATCAAGCGAAAGGAGTTTAAGGCCGGTGATAAAGTGCTTTTGTTTCAATCAAAGTACAAACTCAAATCACCTAAGCTTAAATCGAAATGGACGGGGCCTTATGTGGTTAAGCGAGGTTATGCGTCCGGATATGTGGAATTGTTTAGCAAAAATGGTGAGAGTTTTATTGTGAATGGACACCGATTGAAGCATTACCATGAAGAAGATGAGGAGAATGCGGAGGTGATCAAAATTGGCTTTTATGCCATCGACAAGTAAACTCAAGGCACTTGGAGTCGAGCTAAAGACTCGTTAATAAATTAAGCGCTTCTCGGGAGGCAACCCGTGTTTCATTTTTATCGTTTTCAATAAATTTTGCTTAGTTTCATTGTTAATGTGTTTTTAATAAGAATTGCAGGTTGGAGCCACTCTCACGCGTTCCGGAGTTGATTCTTAAGAGATGCAAAGGTAAGTGTGTGTGTGGGGGGGTTCGATTGCGCCGCAACTCACTAGTTGCGCCGCAATGGATCCAATCTGTTGCGCCGCAGCTTCCAAAGTTGCGAAGCAACTTTACTATCTGTATTAGGATTGCGCCGCAACTCACTAGTTGCGCCGCAATGGATCCAATCTGTTGCACCGCAGCTTCCAAAGTTGCAAAGCAACTTAACTATCTGTATTAGGATTGTGCCGCAAGTAGGTAGTTGAGACGCAACGTGTAGGTTGCGACGTAACCCAAGTCCGATCTGGTCAAACATAAAGAAAAGGGGGCTAGGGTTTAATTTTTACACACACTTTATCCAAAATAAAATAACTTCCACTTTTTCTCTCCCAACAACCCCTGCCGATCCACCCCATCTACTCTTCCTATTTTCTTTACTTTTTGATCTTTCTTTTGAATCTTAATCACCATGACAAGACAAGGCAAGGTTAGTATCTCCCCTCAAGCTCTCATTGACTCTTTTAATTTCATGTTGATCGATTTTTTTCCTCTAATTCGACTGTATATAGGGTTATGCTTAAATTGATTCTTGATGTCGAATTTGTGGTTAATTGGGTCTAGAATAATGAGAGTTTGGTGATTTGTTGAAAAATAGATGATGTGTTTTCATAGAATTGTGTTACTCAAATTAATGTATGATAATTTAAGTTCGTTTTGATTATTGATAAGCCCTGAGTAATTTGTGTTGGATTTTGATTTTGGGGAGGTTATATTGTCTTACTGATGTGTCTGCCAGAAATCTTATGATTGTGCCGCAATGGGTGGGTTGCGACGCAACTGGTGAAACAGAAAAACAAGTTGCGACGCAATTACTTAGTTGCGACGCAACTGTTCCATTTTCGACCCAGCCTTGTTTTGTTCATATATATACATGGTATTATATATATATATATGTTATATCGTGGTTGATTGTTTTGATGATTTTCTTGTATGTGCAGCAACCTGTTGGAGCTGGACGTGCACCAAGGGGTTCCTCTAGAACCTCGACGTCTTCTGCACCTACCGAGGGAGCTTCCAATGTCCCTCCTGCTCTTACCCAAGAGGCACTTGATATGGGAGTTCCAGCTCATGCTTGGCTCAGATGGCCTCGTGCTTCTACCGAGTCCAAGACTGAGTATTCTAACAGGTTAGCCACACTGATTCATAAAGACATTGATAGACCGAGATATATGGAGAGGAATATGCTTGAAGTGCTTAATGTTCATGAGGACATTAGTAGATATATGCGCCTCATGGGTAAGGCTAATGATGTTGATGGTAACCCGATTGAGAGAGAGTATGGTATGTGGTTTGATATTTTTCGTAATAGGGAGTCTGTGTGTAAGGAGTGGTGTCTTGAGGTATACTCTACTATTTCTGTTCAACATATTGATACCGCTAAAAGTGTCTTTGATGATAAGGTAATTTTCTTTCGATGTGGGGGTCTGAATAGGCATTTGACGATTGCTGAGTTTGGCTTGTGTACGGGTATGTATACCCAGGAGATGTTAGATAGCCCTGCATTTAGGAATCTTTTGACTGTTGCTACTAGGAGTACTCAGGGGTTTCATCGTGATTTGGGTGATCAAAGAGATTATTACACTAGGATTTCTGGGGGTAAGGCTTGGCGAGGAGCTTGTGGGGCGAATACTATCCAGTCGCCCATTTTGAGACTTTTTCATAAAATGTTGGTATTTTTCTTTGTCCAGCGTTCTAATCAGCGGGATAAAGTTTATTTGGAAGATTTGTGGTTGTTAAGATTGTTTGATGAGGGAGGCGTTTATAAGACTGCTTGCGCTCCTTATGTGCTGGCAAAACACATGGGCACTAAGGGGGTGCGTGATAGGGAACTGGTTTGTGGCCATTTCATTACGAAAATGGTCAAGTATTTTGAGGTTGTGGATGATAGGGCAAACACAACGGTTAATTTGAACTGGAAGCCTATGCAGCCATTTACATATAATGATTTGAAACATTTTGGATTGCTTCGACCTCAAGCGCATAAGAATGATATTTATGAGTTGATTGCGTTTGGTGATGCCGCCTCTGAGGGCGATGATGGTGATGACGGTGATGATGGTGATGAGGAGATGGCTGATGCACCCTGTTAGGACCAGTTTACTGGTAAACTGGCCAGTCTCCAGTTGCATCTGGAGACACAGTGAAACTGTCCAGTGAAACTGGAGACCCAGATGATTTGTCCAGAAATATAATGAAGTCCAGTTGCACCGTACAGTCAACGCAACTGAAGACTTCCTCCAGTTGAGAACTGACCAGTTGAAGAATCATTCCAGTTGAAGTCGAAGACAACAAATGGAAGATAGAGAGTGACAATGGCAGCGAAGCCCAGTTGACATTCTAGTCAGTTACAAACTGGAGACCATCAGTAGAAAGCTCTTACAAAGCTTTACACTGAGTACGAGGAATTGACTCTTGTGCTTTATGTCCTTTTACCCGGATAATAAGCCTTATCTTATTATTTAAGTAATAAAAGGTACATAAAGCTGGTTGAATAAAGTTGCTTTATACTGCAACTTTACACTGCATTTTAAGGAATTAAATGTTATTCCTTAAATGCTCTCAACCACATTTGTACGGCTAAAGTTAACATCCCAATGTTAACTTTGCCTATAAATACAAGTCATTGCACAACAAGAATATTACTTCTTCGAATACACTTCGATAGATTTCACACTTTGCATACCTGCAATATTCTTGGTGAATTTGTGCAATATTCTCTCAATCGTAAAAAGGAACATTTCACAACTTTAAGTGTTTCGATTGTTTTGAGAAATTCCGAGTGTAGATCAATTGTAGTTCATAGGTTGTTAGGATATTTACATTCTTGTATTATCTTGGTTCCGCAACAACCTTGTAATTTATTTAACATCAATAAATAAATTACACTTGAAAATTACATATTGTCTCACCAATTTACTTTACAAGTTATTTGTATTATTACATTGTTCTTTACTTATTGTCACTTAATAAGTAATCTATCTAGAACTTGGTATATACTCTCTGTAACTGGTCGTCTCCAGTTCAGGGCTTATATTGCAAAGTAACTCCACCATCGACATAGAGGTGTCTTTAGATAGTGCCATCTATTGAGTTGGGACTTACAAGTGGTATCAGAGCAGAAGGCTAATAAACTTGCCTAGATCTGCTAAGGTGAACACTACTGAAGGTGGAGATGGTTCTGGTTCAGGTGAAACCCCCTTGAATACTAATGCCCAACCTTTTCAAAATGTTAATACAAACCCTCCTCCTCCTACTGCCCTAAATCACGTCCATGTACATTATTCTAACACTCTTGTTCCCAAATTCGATGGAAACAGTGAGACTTTTGGTACATGGAAGGCTAGAATGCTTTTGCATTTTGGTGGGATAGAGAGGTATATGTTGAAAATCCTTAAGGATGGACCATATATACCCATGTCTCTTGGGGTAAGTCCTCTTCTAGATCCAACTGGAAGAAGAGGTTCAAGAGAAAAGCTCGAAGACCATTGGTCTGATGAGGATCGTAGACTTGTTGATCTGGACACCAGACTCAAGAACATGATCCTTGGAGCTGTCCCTGAAGATCTAATTCCAACACTTGTGTTGTTCCCCAGTGCAAAGTCAATGTGGGATGAATTAGTTATTCAGTTTGAAGGAGGTGATGACACTATTGTCACCAGGAAAGTTGCCTTGAACAAGAAGTATGAATCCTTCTTTGCCTTACCCAATGAAAGTCTAACTGGTACATACACCAGATTTTCTAGCCTCATTAATCAGCTGAGAGGCTTGGGTGTAGAGAAGGATAAGGATATTCTTCTTGAGAAGTTTTGTGATATTCTTCCTTCCAAATGGGAAAACATGGTTCTTGTCTTGAGACAAGGTAAAACCTTGCACAGCCATACTCTTGCATCGCTCTATGGAGCCTTCAGATTCACTGAAGATAATAATGCTACAAGACTGGTGGCTGAGCAAGATGCCATGAACCATGCCCAGAGTTCCAAGGTTGCTAGTGTACCTGAGCGACCTTGTGCTGCCTTAATGTCTGCAGAGAGTGTCCAGGCACACTCAATGAAGGAGATGTTAAACAGTTTCTTGAACTCTGGCCTGACCACTAAAATCAGTGATGGTTGTGATGAAACTGACGATGATGATCTGGTCGCCATGATTTCTAAAACCTTTAACAGGTTTAAGCATAAATCTAAAAGATTTAATGGCCCAAACAATGCTTCCAGCTCCAGCTCTCTGGATAAAACCAATCTTACCTGCTATAAGTGTGGTAAGAAAGATCACTTTATGAAGGAATGCAGATCTAGTCAGTTGAACAACCAAACTGGCCCCCCTGTCCCTAATTTCAATCGGCCTGATGATAGCTACAAAGCTAAATACAAGAAGCTTAAGGCCCAGATTGCCGTCCTGTCCATGGAAAAGGAAAAGGATCAGTGCTTAATGGCACAAACTGAGGGAAAATGGGAGTACTCTGATGACTCATCAGCTGATGAAGAAGAGGAAAGGGACATGTGTTTCATGGCCTTGGAAGATCAACAGCAGCAGCACGTGGCAAAAGAAGATGTCTTCACTGGAAGATGGGTGGACATCATCTTGAAAAAGGTATGTGATTATGACAACCAAGTTGACCCTGAACTGAAACTGGACCTGGCTGAATCATTAAGTGGTGATTTAGCTTTTGTGGAAACTGTAAGAGCTGATAGTGAAAGATATCTTGACACTATCTTAATTGAACTGAACAACGTTAAACCACAACTGAATGATTTACAAAGTATCCAGTTGGCTCTCAAGGAGTCAGTTTTAAAGATTGAGGCTTTGGAACTTGATAATCAAAAACTATTTTCTGATCTTGAAAAAGAACAAAAGATTATCAAGTCATGGGTAAAAGCATCTGGTAAAAACTATGATGCATTTTCAAGAACTATCGATACCCAGAAGAATGCATGGAAATCTGGAGATCTGGAGATGGAAGCACTGATGTGCTAAATCGAGTTTAAATATTAAAACTAGAAATACCTCGAAACTCACTACTACACACTATCGGGCAGTGGACCTGATCGTATGCAATATAGTTAAAAAGTAAGTCCAGGTTCGTTCACGGGGATTGGTCTGAATCAATTGTCTAATAAAGTAGTTTGGAAAATAGGGTGTTGCTTCAAATCTCTCTTTGACAATTAAAGTAAAATAACTTTAAAGACAAAACGCGTAAAAGTAAAGGTAAAGCTTCAAACAATAATAGTAAAGATCATCCACCTTGACTTCGCTAGACTTCAAACATGATTGCATCAATTAAGACCAACTTCATTTAGAGTTGACAAGATAATCGTGAAAGGATAAAATGCTCGCGTGGTACCACCAACCGCTCACAAATCACCCAAACACCTAAATTGCTAGTTTAATTACCCAAGCCGGTACCACCAATGCCTAGCCAACCTTACCAACAATTAGTTTGATTGACTATCAAATTACCAATTGTGCCTATGTGAAAATAACGTGGTACCACCAACCGCTCACAAATCACCCAAACACCTAAATTGCTAGTTTAATTACCCAAGCCGGTACCACCAATGCCTAGCCAACCTTACCAACAATTAGTTTGATTGACTATCAAATTACCAATTGTGCCTATGTGAAAATAACGTGGTACCACCAACCGCTCACAAATCACCCAAACACCTAAATTGCTAGTTTAATTACCCAAGCCGGTACCACCAATGCCTAGCCAACCTTACCAACAATTAGTTTGATTGACTATCAAATTACCAATTGTGCCTATGTGAAAATAACGTGGTACCACCAACCGCTCACAAATCACCCAAACACCTAAATTGCTAGTTTAATTACCCAAGCCGGTACCACCAATGCCTAGCCAACCTTACCAACAATTAGTTTGATTGACTATCAAATTACCAATTGTGCCTATGTGAAAATAACGTGGTACCACCAACCGCTCACAAATCACCCAAACACCTAAATTGCTAGTTTAATTACCCAAGCCGGTACCACCAATGCCTAGCCAACCTTACCAACAATTAGTTTGATTGACTATCAAATTACCAATTGTGCCTATGTGAAAATAACGTGGTACCACCAACCGCTCACAAATCACCCAAACACCTAAATTGCTAGTTTAATTACCCAAGCCGGTACCACCAATGCCTAGCCAACCTTACCAACAATTAGTTTGATTGACTATCAAATTACCAATTGTGCCTATGTGAAAATAACGTGGTACCACCAACCGTCACAAATCACCCAAACACCTAAATTGCTAGTTTAATTACCCAAGCCGGTACCACCAATGCCTAGCCAACCTTACCAACAATTAGTTTGATTGACTATCAAATTACCAATTGTGCCTATGTGAAAATAACGTGGTACCACCAACCGCTCACAAATCACCCAAACACCTAAATTGCTAGTTTAATTACCCAAGCCGGTACCACCAATGCCTAGCCAACCTTACCAACAATTAGTTTGATTGACTATCAAATTACCAATTGTGCCTATGTGAAAATAACGTGGTACCACCAACCGCTCACAAATCACCCAAACACCTAAATTGCTAGTTTAATTACCCAAGCCGGTACCACCAATGCCTAGCCAACCTTACCAACAATTAGTTTGATTGACTATCAAATTACCAATTGTGCCTATGTGAAAATAACGTGGTACCACCAACCGCTCACAAATCACCCAAACACCTAAATTGCTAGTTTAATTACCCAAGCCGGTACCACCAATGCCTAGCCAACCTTACCAACAATTAGTTTGATTGACTATCAAATTACCAATTGTGCCTATGTGAAAATAACGTGGTACCACCAACCGCTCACAAATCACCCAAACACCTAAATTGCTAGTTTAATTACCCAAGCCGGTACCACCAATGCCTAGCCAACCTTACCAACAATTAGTTTGATTGACTATCAAATTACCAATTGTGCCTATGTGAAAATAACGTGGTACCACCAACCGCTCACAAATCACCCAAACACCTAAATTGCTAGTTTAATTACCCAAGCCGGTACCACCAATGCCTAGCCAACCTTACCAACAATTAGTTTGATTGACTATCAAATTACCAATTGTGCCTATGTGAAAATAACGTGGTACCACCAACCGCTCACAAATCACCCAAACACCTAAATTGCTAGTTTAATTACCCAAGCCGGTACCACCAATGCCTAGCCAACCTTACCAACAATTAGTTTGATTGACTATCAAATTACCAATTGTGCCTATGTGAAAATAACGTGGTACCACCAACCGCTCACAAATCACCCAAACACCTAAATTGCTAGTTTAATTACCCAAGCCGGTACCACCAATGCCTAGCCAACCTTACCAACAATTAGTTTGATTGACTATCAAATTACCAATTGTGCCTATGTGAAAATAACGTGGTACCACCAACCGCTCACAAATCACCCAAACACCTAAATTGCTAGTTTAATTACCCAAGCCGGTACCACCAATGCCTAGCCAACCTTACCAACAATTAGTTTGATTGACTATCAAATTACCAATTGTGCCTATGTGAAAATAACGTGGTACCACCAACCGTTACAAAACACGTTGACAAAATGATGACTGCGGCGCAGTGGGCCTGTTCACCACCACTGCGTCGCAGTATAAATATACTGGTCTCGATGCTCATTTCCATTAGATGACTGCGGCGCAGTGGCTTGTTCACCACCACTGCGTCGCAGTATAAATATACTGGTCTCGATGCTCATTTCCATTAGATGACTGCGGCGCAGTGGCTTGTTCACCACCACTGCGTCGCAGTATAAATATACTGGTCTCGATGCTCATTTCCATTAGATGACTGCGGCGCAGTGGCTTGTTCACCACCACTGCGTCGCAGTATAAATATACTGGTCTCGATGCTCATTTCCATTAGATGACTGCGGCGCAGTGGCTTGTTCACCACCACTGCGTCGCAGTATAAATATACTGGTCTCGATGCTCATTTCCATTAGATGACTGCGGCGCAGTGGCTTGTTCACCACCACTGCGTCGCAGTATAAATATACTGGTCTCGATGCTCATTTCCATTAGATGACTGCGGCGCAGTGGCTTGTTCACCACCACTGCGTCGCAGTATAAATATACTGGTCTCGATGCTCATTTCCATTAGATGACTGCGGCGCAGTGGCTTGTTCACCACCACTGCGTCGCAGTATAAATATACTGGTCTCGATGCTCATTTCCATTAGATGACTGCGGCGCAGTGGCTTGTTCACCACCACTGCGTCGCAGTATAAATATACTGGTCTCGATGCTCATTTCCATTAGATGACTGCGGCGCAGTGGCTTGTTCACCACCACTGCGTCGCAGTATAAATATACTGGTCTCGATGCTCATTTCCATTAGATGACTGCGGCGCAGTGGCTTGTTCACCACCACTGCGTCGCAGTATAAATATACTGGTCTCGATGCTCATTTCCATTAGATGACTGCGGCGCAGTGGCTTGTTCACCACCACTGCGTCGCAGTATAAATATACTGGTCTCGATGCTCATTTCCATTAGATGACTGCGGCGCAGTGGCTTGTTCACCACCACTGCGTCGCAGTATAAATATACTGGTCTCGATGCTCATTTCCATTAGATGACTGCGGCGCAGTGGCTTGTTCACCACCACTGCGTCGCAGTATAAATATACTGGTCTCGATGCTCATTTCCATTAGATGACTGCGGCGCAGTGGCTTGTTCACCACCACTGCGTCGCAGTATAAATATACTGGTCTCGATGCTCATTTCCATTAGATGACTGCGGCGCAGTGGCTTGTTCACCACCACTGCGTCGCAGTATAAATATACTGGTCTCGATGCTCATTTCCATTAGATGACTGCGGCGCAGTGGCTTGTTCACCACCACTGCGTCGCAGTATAAATATACTGGTCTCGATGCTCATTTCCATTAGATGACTGCGGCGCAGTGGCTTGTTCACCACCACTGCGTCGCAGTATAAATATACTGGTCTCGATGCTCATTTCCATTAGATGACTGCGGCGCAGTGGCTTGTTCACCACCACTGCGTCGCAGTATAAATATACTGGTCTCGATGCTCATTTCCATTAGATGACTGCGGCGCAGTGGCTTGTTCACCACCACTGCGTCGCAGTATAAATATACTGGTCTCGATGCTCATTTCCATTAGATGACTGCGGCGCAGTGGCTTGTTCACCACCACTGCGTCGCAGTATAAATATACTGGTCTCGATGCTCATTTCCATTAGATGACTGCGGCGCAGTGGCTTGTTCACCACCACTGCGTCGCAGTATAAATATACTGGTCTCGATGCTCATTTCCATTAGATGACTGCGGCGCAGTGGCTTGTTCACCACCACTGCGTCGCAGTATAAATATACTGGTCTCGATGCTCATTTCCATTAGATGACTGCGGCGCAGTGGCTTGTTCACCACCACTGCGTCGCAGTATAAATATACTGGTCTCGATGCTCATTTCCATTAGATGACTGCGGCGCAGTGGGCCTGTTCACCACCACTGCGTCGCAGTATAAATATACTGGTCTCGATGCTCATTTCCATTAGATGACTGCGGCGCAGTGGGCTTGTTCACCACCACTGCGTCGCAGTATAAATATACTGGTCTCGATGCTCATTTCCATTAGATGACTGCGGCGCAGTGGCTTGTTCACCACCACTGCGTCGCAGTATAAATATACTGGTCTCGATGCTCATTTCCATTAGATGACTGCGGCGCAGTGGCTTGTTCACCACCACTGCGTCGCAGTATAAATATACTGGTCTCGATGCTCATTTCCATTAGATGACTGCGGCGCAGTGGCTTGTTCACCACCACTGCGTCGCAGTATAACTATACTGGTCTCGATGCTCATTTCCATTAGATGACTGCGGCGCAGTGGCCATTCTTAACGATACAACACAACTCTAGACATAAAAAAATGAGAAGTACCCACTAGTAGCCCAAGGTTTTTTTCTCGTTTCTTTTTCTCTTTTCTATTTTTTTTTTTTTTTTTTTGAAATCTTTACTCTACTAGTAGGCACCCTCTTACAATGATTAACATGTCTAACACAATCTACTTCCTTTGAACAACACAGGACATTCCTCAATAATTTTGACCAATCGACGTATTCCCAAGTACTAAGAATAATCCAACTGACAATCCACTGAATCTCTCCCAAACCATCCAAACAAACCAATGACAATCAATGGCCCCCCGGATTAGACTATCGGTATAGTAAGGTATAATTAGGTAAAGTTTACATAAATGGTGGATATATACAATGGAAAAGGCTAAGTTAAAAGGATGTATAAGAAAGGTTTACAAAGAAAGGAAGCATGTATATGTAAGTGAGTATAAGTATAGTAAGGGTATGAATATACAAAAGCCAATTGGCGAAAAGAAAGAAAGAAAAGAATGGATCAAACCTATATGCCACTTCGTCATCCGATGTACTTTTATCACAAAAGTGATCTCACTGCGGTCTCGTCACGATCACAAGGCCAAGTTCTAGCTCAACACATCACCGGCACACTCAAATCAAAGAAAAGAACCCGGAAATGGAATAAATTAACCTCAAATTCGCACATCTTAGTGCAGAGTTCGAAATAGAACCCTTACTCCCGAATAAATCCAAGAGCCTAAGAGAGGGACAAATTACAAGGCAATCAAACCAAAACCGTAAACACCATATGAACAATAAAACTCACAACTTTAGGTGTTTGGGAAATTTGAGTATGCAAGTAATGTTATCAATCCACAAGGATTAGCCCAATAACCGTTCAGAACACATTTCGCCGATTAAAATTTTACCAAGGAAAAATTTGTAGTAAAATTGCTCATTAAATTATTATGAATTAAGTGACAAAAGCAATTTACCACAAGGACAAGCTCAACTCAAGTTTTGAAACCATACCAACTTCTATCATCCCACCAAATTGAAAGCAACCAATTCTCAAACATGCACATCATAGTTCAGAGTTCAAGATAGAACCCTTACTCCCGAATAAATCCAAGAGCCTAAGAGAGGGACAAATTACAAGGCAATCAAACCAAAACCGTAAACACCATATGAACAATAAAACTCACAACTTTAGGTGTTTGGGAAATTTGAGTATGCAAGTAATGTTATCAATCCACAAGGATTAGCCCAATAACCGTTCAGAACACATTTCGCCGATTAAAATTTTACCAAGGAAAAATTTGTAGTAAAATTGCTCATTAAATTATTATGAATTAAGTGACAAAAGCAATTTACCACAAGGACAAGCTCAACTCAAGTTTTGAAACCATACCAACTTCTATCATCCCACCAAATTGAAAGCAACCAACGAAAGTACAATGTCTCATCACCCCGTAGGGTGGATATCAGAAAATAGAGAACAGAAAATAAGACACAATGTATAAAGTACAGTCATCCTGAATACCAATCATCATAAATCGTAAAATGATTCCATCCCACGGAACCGGACGGGAACCATAATCATCATCACTGTCGTCACTGCTGCTGACCATGATAGCCATAGGGAAGACCAGATGTATCAAAAAGATCGGTGATCCAATTGCGGTCTCCTTCTTGACCCGAACCAGAGGCGCCAACATCTCCTCCAGACGGTCCACCGCCAAATCCTGAGCCAAAACTTGCAACAAAACCAGGAACAAAAGAAGATGAACCACCAACAAATCCCCAGAACCACCAGCATCTCCACCTGCTTGACTAGCGGCACCTGTCCATGGTCTCCAATCTGCACTAGTACCTGCATCAAAAGAAGATCTCCCGCCAAAAGAACCAAACTGCACAGGACCACGAGGAGATCCTCCTAGATCATGTGGGAAGAAAGAACCGCCTCCCTGACGATATGTCAGAACATGAATAGGTGGTGGTGAAAAATCAGGAATAGGAGTATCTGGAACGAACGGCTGCCCATGGTACTGCGCATCCCACATCGGCTGATAATAATCTAGGGTATAGTTGGTGCGGGCCTGCTGCGATCCCATCCAAGTCATACCCTGATCCATCCTCCTTTGATAATCATCAAATGCCCTACCACTAGCCTGCTGCCCATCCAAAATCTGTTGCAGCTGGGACCCTAAATTAGTCAAATCAATACTTGGACGGCCCCGCCTCCTCTGAGGCACCTGAGGGGCGTCCTCCATCTCATCATCATCAGAATCCTCCACCTCTGGAGGCGGTGCAGCGATAACACCTGTATCATCCAACAACCTCGCTTGCTCATTCTTCTTTGGCTTCTTCACTATCTTGGCTATTATCAACTCCTTCTCAGTTAAATGCTCCTGTCTAACCTGCAAAGACAATCCCTCATGACATATATCAGAATCAAAAACTCCCATCCTCTTGTAAAGACGGGTGATAAACTGCCCAAGCACCAACTTTGAATCCGAGTGATTCACCATCCTATCCAGAACAACCATCGGGGCCAAAGCAAACCTCCTCGGTGCCCCCTCAGAAAACAACTTAATCAGCCATAAATCTAGCTGGTACGCCTTGTCCCAATGGGTGGACCTTTGTACCAGAAACGTGACAAGCATCCTATGCAACATCCTCAGCTTCACACTGCTAATCTTAGACACACTAACATAGCCACAAGAAGGCCAAGCGTGTCCCCCCGAAATACGAGTCCAATACTGAGAGATCGACTCTCCATCTCCCAAATCCTGTTTCACATACAAACCCTTCCTCAACAAGGCCCTAAATTCCTGACTATCTAACTGCTCCCTCGTATACATACCACAATAAAAACCAAACTCAGGAATAGATAACTTCCTAGGCTGTCCCCCGCAGAAAAAAGTTACTACCCGCTCTTCAAAAATATCCTTCACTTTATTAAGCTCCTTGGTCAACTTCAAAGTAGAATAAAACTCAAGACAAAGTTCACGAAAAACTGGTTCCCGATTATTGAAAATGTTGTGCCACATATCACTACTAACCACCTGGTCACCAATTTGAACCTCAATACGAAACCACCAACGGATATCCTCCTGTATCCCATAATTTCTCGCAAAAATCGGATCACGATATTTGGGAGGGCAAACTACCTGGCGATGGAGAGCAAAGAGATTATTCAAGAAGTTGTTCTTATGGGGTTGCCTAGCCTCATTGAACTCTAACCATGCGTGAGACTCGTCCATATCGTGCTCTCCAAACCTTAGATCAGGCACTTCTGGCTCTTGCCTAGCCCTCTTGGCACCAGTCCCGCTTCCTTGACCAACTTCCATCTGCCTTCTCTGATCTGCGGTCTGCAAACACATCCATTAAAACAAACAAACTTGAGACATAAGGAATGCAAAGCTAAAACCTCAATAATCACCAACACAATTTTTGGACAGAAACTTCCCACTGCGGCGCAGTGGGACTGGGTGGTCCTCACTGCGGCGCAGTGAGGCAATAGTCACGTGCAGGTCAGAAGCCAGCCACTGCGGCGCAGTGGCTAACACACAATACCACTGCGGCGCAGTGGCCTCAAAATTCTGGGCAACATTCTCAGTGTTCATCACAACTTTCAGCAAAAAGGGTAGATTCAAACCATCAAACTACTATATTTCAACAATGTAACAACAACTAGGCTAACATTAACCTCCCCCACACTTGTCCATCAAAAAGCCCCAATTTTTTCAAAACCCTAGCATTTATTTTATCTCAAAATCGGATGAACAAGTGTTAGAATCGCAAAATTAAACACCACATTGGTATCAATAGCCCATAACTAACATAACCCACTAATTAATTTGAAAATTAAAACCCTAAAAATGAAAAATTAAAATTAAAGAAATAAAAAGAAAAACTAGTCAAGAAATCTTACCTCTTTCCCCATGATACTGAAAGAAGATTGATAATCTAAGACAAAGAGGAAGAATAATGCAAGAATGGTGAAGTAATGGGAGAATTCAGGAGCAAAAGGGAGGTAGCTTGAGATCGGTTTAAAAGTGAGAGAGAAAACAATACTGAGAAAAATTTGAGTGGTAAAAAGTAACTCCCTCACTGGCTGGTAATAATACACTCTGGTTGACCGGTCAAAGGCCCACTGCGGCGCAGTGTCCTCATACACCCCCACTGCGGCGCAGTGGCTAACACACAATACCACTGCGGCGCAGTGGCTAACACACAATACCACTGCGGCGCAGTGGCTAACACACAATACCACTGCGGCGCAGTGGCTAACACACAATACCACTGCGGCGCAGTGGCTAACACACAATACCACTGCGGCGCAGTGGCTAACACACAATACCACTGCGGCGCAGTGGCTAACACACAATACCACTGCGGCGCAGTGGCTAACACACAATACCACTGCGGCGCAGTGGCTAACACACAATGCCACTGCGGCGCAGTGGCTAACACACAATACCACTGCGGCGCAGTGGCCTCAAAATTCTGGGCAACATTCTCAGTGTTCATCACAACTTTCAGCAAAAAGGGTAGATTCAAACCATCAAACTACTATATTTCAACAATGTAACAACAACTAGGCTAACATTAACCTCCCCCACACTTGTCCATCAAAAAGCCCCAATTTTTTCAAAACCCTAGCATTTATTTTATCTCAAAATCGGATGAACAAGTGTTAGAATCGCAAAATTAAACACCACATTGGTATCAATAGCCCATAACTAACATAACCCACTAATTAATTTGAAAATTAAAACCCTAAAAATGAAAAATTAAAATTAAAGAAATAAAAAGAAAAACTAGTCAAGAAATCTTACCTCTTTCCCCATGATACTGAAAGAAGATTGATAATCTAAGACAAAGAGGAAGAATAATGCAAGAATGGTGAAGTAATGGGAGAATTCAGGAGCAAAAGGGAGGTAGCTTGAGATCGGTTTAAAAGTGAGAGAGAAAACAATACTGAGAAAAATTTGAGTGGTAAAAAGTAACTCCCTCACTGGCTGGTAATAATACACTCTGGTTGACCGGTCAAAGGCCCACTGCGGCGCAGTGGCTAACACCTCCACTGCGGCGCAGTGGCTAACACACAATACCACTGCGGCGCAGTGGGCATCGGCCTCCCCCACTGCGGCGCAGTGGGGCACTTTTGCCCCCAGATGGCAGAACAAATAGGCTGCGGCGCAGTCAACCCATACACCCCCCACTGCGGCGCAGTGGCAACACACAATACCACTGCGGCGCAGTGGCTAACACACAATACCACTGCGGCGCAGTGGCTAACACACAATACGACTGCGGCGCAGTGAGAAAGTAACCCCACCACTGCGTCGCAGTACAAATCTACTGGTCACGACCCCCCTATTTTTCCTTAGAAAAATTTTGACAATGAAAATTTTGAACACTTACCTCAATCCGCTTCGCACTAAATTGTACCTGCATTTTTCTTGACAAAACAACATCAAATCTAACTAACAAAAACAAAAAAAATAAAATGCAAGAAAATGACACGGGTTGCCTCCCGAGAAGCGCTTAATTTATTTACGAGTCGTTAGCTAGACTCGACTACCTTTCAAGCCTCATATTCAAAAACGGGGATCTCCTCGATTATCCCCTCCACTTGCTCTTCTTCCAAATACAATTTAAGCCTATGACCATTTACAATGAATGAACCTTCTCCATTTCTCTTAAACAGCTCCACATAACCCGACGGATAAACATGCTTGATAACAAAAGGTCCAATCCATCTAGAAGTTAGCTTAGGTTGCTTAATTTTAAACTTAGACAAAAACAACAAAACTTTAGCCCCAACCTTAAACTCCTTTCTACGGATCCTCTTATCATGCCAAACCTTGGTTCGCTCCTTGTAAAGCCTAGAATTCTCATATGCACCTAACCTAAGCTCATCAAGCTCATGAAGTTGCAACATTCTAAGTTCACCGGCTTCCATCATATCCAAGTTTAAATTTCTCAAAGCCCAATACGCCTTATGCTCTATCTCAATAGGTAAATGACAAGTCTTACCATAGAGCAACCGGTATGGCGTGGTGCCAATCGGCGTCTTATAAGCCGTCCTAAACGCCCACAAGGCGTCATCCAACTTCTTTGACCAAACCTTAGGGTTATCTCCCACAATTTTCTCCAAAATTCTTTTCAAAGCCCTATTGGTGTTTTCTACCTGTCCACTAGTTTGTGGATGATAGGAAGTAGAAAAGTAATGCACAACACCATATCTTTTCATGACCTTAGCTAATTGATGATTTGCAAAGTGGGTTCCTCGATCACTAATTAAGGCTCTAGGGCAACCAAATCGGCAAAACAATTATTTAAGGAAATCAATTACTACCCTAGCATCATTCGTGGGCAAAGCCTTGGCTTCGGCCCATTTAGACACGTAGTCAACGGCAACAAGAATATATAGGAACTTATTAGACGGTGGGAATGGTCCCATGAAGTCTATACCCCAAATATCAAAAACCTCACATACCTGAATGCTCTGTTGAGGCATCTCGTCTCGCTTAGTAATGCTTCCTTGTCTCTGACAAATGTCACAAGTCTCTACCAAAGTTTGAGCTTTTTTAAAAACTGTAGGCCAATAGAAACCTGCATCAAACACTTTCTTACCGGTGACTGAAGGACCGTAATGACCTCCAGTTGGACCATAGTGACAAGCATCCAGAATCTCCCTAGTCTCAGCTCCAGCTACACATCTCCTCACCATACCATCTGCACAAACACGAAACAAGTATGGGCTATCGGCTATCCCAAAAATAGTACTTGGCATCCGATATGAGCTTCTTCTTCTGCTGGTGCGTGAAGTCAGTTGGTATCTCACCTGCAACCAAATAATTAGCAATATCTGCAAACCAAGGAGCATCATCAGAAGTAGAAATAAACATTAAACATTCATCAGGGAAGTGATCATTGATCTCCCCATCACGAAGTTCCTCCCGGTGAGGATCTTCCAAGCGACTCAAATGGTCGGCAGCCAAATTTTCAGCCCCTTTCTTATCCTTGATCTCAATATCGAACTCTTGTAACAACAAGATCCAACGGATAAGCCTAGGTTTAGCATCTTGTTTCGAGAACAAGTACTTAAGGGCTGAATGGTCAGTAAAAACTATGGTCTTACTTAACACCAAATAAGATCTAAACTTATCAAAAGCAAAAACCACGGCAAGCAACTCCTTCTCTGTTGTGGTGTAATTTTGCTGGGCGGGGTTCAAAGTTTTGCTAGCAAAGTTAATGGGCTTGAAATGCTTATCAACCCTTTGCCCAAGCACGGCTCCCACGGCAAAATCACTTGCATCACACATCAATTCAAAGGGCAATTCCCAATCCGGCCCAACCATGACAGGAGAATTAGTCAACTTCTCCTTAAGAACCTGAAAAGCACTTAAACGCGCATCATCAAACACAAAAGGGACGTCCTTCTCCAACAAGTGGATCATAGGACGAGTAATCTTAGAGAAATCTTTAATGAAACGGCGGTAAAAACCGGCATGTCCAAGAAAACTCCTTACCCCTTTCACATTGGAAGGCGGGGGTAGTTTGGCTATAACATCAATCTTAGCCCTATCGACCTCTATCCCGGCCTTAGACACTTTGTGACCTAGCACAATACCTTCGGTCACCATGAAGTGACACTTTTCCCAATTTAAAACAAGGTGTGCCCTTTCACACCGTTCCAACATCTTATCCAAGTTATGCAAGCAAGTACGAAATGAGTCCCCAAAAACCGAGAAATCATCCATGAAAACCTCCATGGAGGTTTCAAGCATGTCCTGGAATATAGCTATCATGCACCTTTGGAAGGTGCCAGGGGCATTACATAGACCAAACGGCATTCGCCGATAAGCAAAAGTGCCAAAGGGGCACGTGAAAGTGGTCTTTTCTTGATCCTTTGGATCGATGGGTATTTGAAAGTACCCGGAAAACCCATCAAGGAAACAAAAATACTCATTACCTGCCAGTCTCTCTAACATCTGATCAATAAAAGGCAATGGAAAGTGATCCTTTCGAGTGGCATCATTAAGCTTACGGTAGTCAATACAAACCCGCCATCCCGTTACAGTTCTAGTGGCCAAGAGTTCCTTATTTTCATTTTCAATCACTGTCATGCCCCCCTTTTTGGGCACACAGTGGACAGGACTTACCCAAGAACTATCTGCAATAGGGAAAATGATCCCTGCATCTAACAACTTAATCACTTCTTTCTTAACCACTTCTTTCATATTAGGATTTAGCCTCCTTTGTCGCTGGACAACGGGCTTAACATCATCGACAAAATCAATCTTGTGCTGACAAAAGTTAGGACTAATACCTGGAATGTCGGTGGTCTTCCAAGCAAAAGCCCGCTTATGGGCTTTAAGCACAGCCAGAAGAAGTCCTTTTTCGTCACTCGAGAGTGAGGATGAGATAACCACGGGTAAAGAGGATTTACCTGCCAAGTAAGCATACTCCAAATGGGCAGGCAATGGCTTAAGCTCCAAATCTGTAGGTGGTACATCAACTGAATTAGGTACCCTTGAGCTTCCATCAGCAACAACTCTCTCAAAGCTCTCATCCACTGGAGGTGTCTCATCCAAGCTAAGTGCCATAACCTTTGCAAATAAATCATCATCAGAAATTTCTCCCGATCCTAGATTAGCAATCTCCTCATCTCCCATATCGGTCTCCATCAATTCTTGAAATTCTCGGTCCAAGGCATCATCAATCACATCAATCCTGAAACAAGAATCATCATTAGAATACGAATGCTTAATAGACCTCTCAACATTAAAAACAATCCTATCCGTACCCACGCCCAAAGAAATTTCCTTATCTTTCACACGGATGATAGCATCCGCGGTATTAAGGAATGGTCTACCGAGTATTAGGGGTACCTGTGCATCCTCCTCCATCTCGAGTATAACAAAGTCAACTAGGAAAACAATGTGGCCTACTTTGACTCTAATGTTTTCAGCAATCCCCATGGGATACTGAAATGAATGGTCAGCTAATCTTATACTCATGCGAGTCGGGCGAAGGATTCCTAAAGCCAACTTACTCCAAACCGAATAAGGCATCAAATTAATGCTAGCACCTAAATCAGCTAAAGCCTTACAAATAATGGTTCTAATAGAGCAAGTAATAAGAAAACTCCCTGGGTCTTCAAGCTTAGGGGGGATGCGGTTCTGCAAGATAGCAGAACACTCGGCATTGAGAAAAGTAGCTTTGGCCTCCTCCATCTTTCCTTTGTCCGTCACAAGTTCCTTAATGAACTTGGCATAATGAGGCATCCCCTGTATCAAATCAAATAAAGGCACATTAATATGAACATTTGAAATCATTTGAACAAACTTGTTATATTGTTCCTTTAACTTTGCCTTCCTGAACCGTTGTGGAAATGGAACTTTTGGTTTATAAGCTTTAACCTCGGGTTCCACAACTGGTTTTGGTGGAGTGACCGGAGTCTTCTCGGTCGGATTCTCTTCCATCTCAATCTCCTCATCAACCTCATCATCATTACCTGAATCCTGTACATCTGAAACAACAACATTAGGCATAGTAGGAGGGTCATAAGATTTACCTGTACGAGTGGTGATGACCTTGGCTTCCTCATTACGGGCTTGAGGTGGAGTGTACTTCTGCCCCGCATTTTGTCCCTGATTCGGCCCCATGCTAAACTGAGGCCTAGGATTCTGTTGAGTATTGCTAGGTAAAGTACCTGGAGGCCTAGAAAGTGCAGCCATCCTACTCTCAAGATCCTTAAAGTTAACGCATTGATTCTTCATATTTATCTCAACCTTGCCATCTATCCTATCCAACCTCTCATTCAACGCCTTAGTATCATCCCGAATCATCTGAATGCTACTGTTAGTTTCAGCCTGATTACTAACCAACTGCTTCATCATCTCCCTCAACTCGGCATTTGGATCGGTATTAGAGGAAGAAGAACCTGATCCTTGTCCTTGTTGAGGTTGTTGTTGTGGTTGACTCTGAAAGTTATCCCTTTGCCACCTATTTCCTGAAAAACGAGAATTATTACTAGGAAAAGAAGGGTTATAAGAAGGATTACCTGAAGAACGGTTCTGGAAACCGGTATTGCGCTGGTAGCTCCCTTGTTGTTGATTCTGGATGTAACTCACATCTTCGGGTGCCTGATTTGGGCACTCATCGGAATAATGCATATCACCACAATGATCACATCCATCGGCTACCACCTTTACATCCCGTTCAATCGCTCCAAACCGATTCTCTTGCATAGCAAATCCCTTTTCCATGCGCTCAGATAGCGCTCTAATCTCACCAATCATCCCAGAATCATGACTAGCTTCAACCTTTGCAACCCTACCTTGGCTAGTACCTTTCTTTAATCTTCTCTCATTCTTCAAAAATCTATCATCATCCATATTTGCATTGTCCTTTGCCATGGACTCCAAAATATCAAAACCTTCATTGGGTGTAATCTTGTTGAAACCACCCCCAAAAGCATATCCTAACTTACGCTTGGACTTCTTATCTAGGCCATCAAAGAAAAGCTCAACATATTGCTCCTTAGTCATGTTATGGCCCGGAAAATTTCTCAACATCTCCTTAAACCGAATCCATGCATCCACCACATCTTCATCTTCATCTTGGTCAAAGGACCTAATCAAATTCTCCAACTTCCTTTGAGTTCTAAGTAAATAAAACTCACCAATGAAAGCTTGCTTGAGTTGGTCCCAAGTTGTTATGGAATTTTCCGGAAGATCGTTAGACTAATCTAAAGCATCACCGGTAATGGACATGGGAAATGTTTCAAGTTTAACGGCATTCATTTGGTTGTTCCCATATTGGTATAACCGTGCCAACTTCTCAAACCTCTCTAAGTGTTGATATGGATCCCATTTCCTTTTACCATCAAACTGTTGCTCCTCAATGCTTTTAAGATGGGTGGACATCATCTTGAAAAAGGTATGTGATTATGACAACCAAGTTGACCCTGAACTGAACTGGACCTGGCTGAATCATTAAGTGGTGATTTAGCTTTTGTGGAAACTGTAAGAGCTGATAGTGAAAGATATCTTGACACTATCTTAATTGAACTGAACAACGTTAAACCACAACTGAATGATTTACAAAGTATCCAGTTGGCTCTCAAGGAGTCAGTTTTAAAGATTGAGGCTTTGGAACTTGATAATCAAAAACTATTTTCTGATCTTGAAAAAGAACAAAAGATTATCAAGTCATGGGTAAAAGCATCTGGTAAAAACTATGATGCATTTCAAGAACTATCGATGCCCAGAAGAATGCATGGAAATCTGGAGATCTGGAGATGGAAGCACTGATGTGCTAAATCGAGTTTAAATATTAAAACTAGAAATACCTCGAAACTCACTACTACACACTATCGGGCAGTGGACCCGATCGTATGCAATATAGTTAAAAAGTAAGTCCAGGTTCGTTCACGGGGATTGGTCTGAATCAATTGTCTAATAAAGTAGTTTGGAAAATAGGGTGTTGCTTCAAATCTCTCTTTGACAATTAAAGTAAAATAACTTTAAAGACAAAACGCGTAAAAGTAAAGGTAAAGCTTCAAACAATAATAGTAAAGATCATCCACCTTGACTTCGCTAGACTTCAAACATGATTGCATCAATTAAGACCAACTTCATTTAGAGTTGACAAGATAATCGTGAAAGGATAAAATGCTCGCGTGGTACCACCAACCGCTCACAAATCACCCAAACACCTAAATTGCTAGTTTAATTACCCAAGCCGGTACCACCAATGCCTAGCCAACCTTACCAACAATTAGTTTGATTGACTATCAAATTACCAATTGTGCCTATGTGAAAATAACGTGGTACCACCAACCGTTACAAAACACGTTGACAAAATGATTCCTTTTATTAAAATGACATTCACTATCATACGATGAACTAGTGATAATTGCTCATAGAAAAGCAACCGTTTGAAAATCACATCTGTATCCAACTAGTACCACTAACGAAGGACACACATGCCACCAATATCATAATAATAAATATAAAGGAATTAAATCATCAAGATCTCGACACAACGATAATTGAAATCAACTCTTTGAATTAAAACATATAGCAATCACATCATTCGTCTAGTTTCATCAAGGTGGATGATTGAAAGATTAGCCACTCATGATTAAATTGAAATAACAATCAAAATAAAGGAAGAACATGATGTACCAATCGTTGAGAAATAGAAATTGCAAGACAATAAAATAGATACGATCTAAGTGGGTGCACGTGAATCTTCAATGAATCGGAAGACGATCAAATCTTGATTTGATCCTTGAAGGTGTTCCTTGTAGTGCAGCTCTTAGAAAGAAGACTTGATGCCTTGGGAAATTAGGTTATGTTTTCTATTTATACCTCCCTTTAATCTGAAGCAAAAGCTGCCCAAAACCTTTCAGCCCCGTACTCTCACTGCGGCGCAGTGGGCGAGTGATGCCCCCACTGCGGCGCAGTGATTATACACTGCCCTTTTGTGCTCGTTTGTCAAGGCTGACTGCGGCGCAGTGTAATATTACTGGTTGAATTCTCCTTTTTCCACTAGCTGACTGTGGCGCAGTGGGCCTGTTCACCACCACTGCGTCGCAGTATAAATATACTGGTCTCGATGCTCATTTCCATTAGATGACTGCGGCGCAGTGGCTTGTTCACCACCACTGCGTCGCAGTATAACTATACTGGTCCGAATAACACTTCTTCAAAAATAAGAACTTGCATAAATTTTCTATCTCTTTTCACCTTAACAACTCTCGAACTCTCCAATCAACTTCATGACCTCAAAATTACTCGAAATTGCACCAAACGGACACGTCACCTGTTTAGAACCTGAAACCACTAACAAAACCCATAAACGCGCCAAATGCCAGCAAAATCGACTAAAAACATATAATAAAAA
>CM067168.1:28579920-28672420 GCA_034093135.1 Erigeron breviscapus
TCTGCAAAATAGCAGAACACTCGGCATTGAGAAAAGTAGCTTTGGCCTCCTCCATCTTTCCTTTGTCCGTCACAAGTTCCTTAATGAACTTGGCATAATGAGGCATCCCCTGTATCAAATAAACTAAAGGCACATTAATATGAACATTTGAAATCATTTGAACAAACTTGTTATATTGTTCCTTTAACTTTGCCTTCCTGAACCGTGGAAATGGAACCTTTGGCTTATATGGCTTAACCTCGGGTTCCACAACCGGTTTTGGTGGGTGACCGGAGTCTTCACGGTCGGATTCTCTTCCATCTCAATCTCCTCATCAACCTCATCATCATTTCCTGAATCCTGTACATCTGAAACAACAACATTAGGCATAGTAGGAGGGTCATAAGATCTACCTGTACGAGTGGTGATGGCCTTGGCTTCCTCATTACGGGCTTGAGGTGGAGTGTACTTCTGCCCCGCATTTTGTCCCTGATTCGGCCCCATGCTAAACTGAGGCCTAGGATTCTGTTGAGTATTGCTAGGTAAAGTACCTGGAGGCCTAGAAAGTGCAGTCATCCTACTCTCAAGATCCTTAAAGTTAACACATTGATTCTTCATATTTATCTCAACCTTGCCATCTATCCTATCCAACCTCTCATTCAACCTTAGTATCATCCCGAATCATCTGAATGCTAGTGTTAGTTTCAGCCTGATTACTAACCAACTGTTTCATCATATCCCTCAACTCGGCATTTGGATCGGTATTAGAGGAAGAAGAACCTGATCCTTGTCCTTGTTGAGTTTGTTGTTGTGGTTGACTCTGAAAGTTATCCCTTTGCCACCTATTTCCTGAAAAACGAGAATTATTACTAGGAAAAAAAGGGTTATAAGAAGGATTACCTGAAGAACGGTTTTGGAAACCGGTATTGCGTGGGTAGCTCCCTTGTTGTTGATTCTGGATGTAACTCACATCTTCGGGTGCCCGATTGGGGCACTCATCTGAATAATGCATATCACCACAATGATCACATCCATCGGCTACTACCTTTACATCCCGTTCAATCGCTTCAAACCGATTCTCTTGCATAGCAAATCCCTTTTCCATGCGCTCAGATAGCGCTCTAATCTCTCCAATCATCCCAGAATCATGACTAGCTTCAACCTTTGCAACCCTACCTTGGCTAGTACCTTTCTTTAGTCTTCTCTCATTCTTCAAAAATCTATCATCATCCATATTTGCATTGTCCTTTGCCATGGACTCCAAAATATCAAAACCTTCATTGGGTGTAATCTTGTTGAAACCACCCCCAAAAGCATATCCTAACTCACGCTTGGACTTCTTATCTAGGCCATCAAAGAAAAGCTCAACATATTGCTCCTTAGTCATGTTATGGCCCGGACAATTTCTCAACATCTCCTTAAACCGAATCCATGCATCCACCACATCTTCATCTTCATCTTGGTCAAAGGACCTAATCAAATTCTCCAACTTCTTTTGAGTTCTAAGTGAATAAAACTCACCAATGAAAGCTTGCTTGAGTTGGTCCCAAGTTGTTATGGAATTTTCCGGAAGATCATTAAACCAATCTAAAGCATCACCGGTAATGGACATGGGAAATGTCTCAAGTTTAACGGCAATCATTTGGTTGTTCCCATATTGGTATAACCGTGCCAACTTCTCAAACCTCTCTAAGTGTTGGTATGGATCCCATTTCCTTTTACCATCAAACTGTTGCTCCTCAATGCTTTTAAGATGGGTGGACATCATCTTGAAAAAGGTATGTGACTATGATAACCAGGTTGACCCTGAACTAAAACTGGACCTGGCTGAATCATTAAGTGGTGATTTAGCTTTTGTGGAAACTGTAAGAGCTGATAGTGAAAGATATCTTGACACTATCTTAATTGAACTGAACAACGTTAAACCACAACTGAATGATTTACAAAGTGTCCAGTTGGCTCTCAAGGAGTCAGTTTTAAAGATTGAGGCTTTAGAACTTGATAATCCAAAACTATTTTCTGATCTTGAAAAAGAACAAAAGATTATCAAGTCATGGGTAAAAGCATCTGGTGAAAACTATGATGCATTTTCAAGAACTATCGATGCCCAGAAGAATGCATGGAAATCTGGAGATCTGGAGATGGCGCACTGATGTGCTAAATCGAGTTTAAATATTAAAACTAGAAATACCTCGAAACTCACTACTACACACTATCGGGCAGTGGACCCGATCGTATGCAATATAGTTAAAAAGTAAGTCCAGGTTCGTTCACGGGGATTGGTCTGAATCAATTGTCTAATAAAGTAGTTTGGAAAATAGGGTGTTGCTTCAAATCTTTCTTTGACAATTAAAGTAAAATAACTTTAAAGACAAATACGCGTAAAAGTAAAGGTAATCAAACAATAATAGTAAAGATCATCCACCTTGACTTCGCTAGACTTCAAACATGATTGCATCAATTAAGACCAACTTCATTTAGAGTTGACAAGATAATCGTGAAAGGATAAAATGCTCGCGTGGTACCACCAACCGCTCACAAATCACCCAAACACCTAAATTGCTAGTTTAATTACCCAAGCCGGTACCACCAATGCCTAGCCAACCTTACCAACAATTAGTTTGATTGACTATCAAATTACCAATTGTGCCTATGTGAAAATAACGTGGTACCACCAACCGTTACAAAACAGGTTGACAAAATGATTCCTTTTATTAAAATGACATTCACTATCATACCATGAACTAGTGATAATTGCTCATAGACAAGCAACCGTTTGAAAATCACATCTGTATCCAACTAGTACCACTAACGAAGGACACACATGCCACCAATATCATAATAATAAATATAAAGGAATTAAATCATCAAGATCTCGACACAACGATAATTAAAATCAACTCTTTGAATTAAAACATATAGCAATCACATCATTCGTCTAGTTTCATCAAGGTGGATGATTGAAGATTAGCCACTCATGATTAAATTGAAATAACAATCAAAATAAAGGAAGAACATGATGTACCAATCGTTTGAGAAATAGAAATTGCAAGACAATAAATAGATACGATCTAAGTGGGTGCACGTGAATCTTCAATGAATCGGAAGACGATCAAATCTTGATTTGATCCTTGAAGGTGTTCCTTGTAGTGCAGCTCTTAGAAAGAAGACTTGATGCCTTGGGAAATTAGGTTATGTTTTCTATTTATACCTCCCTTTAATCTGAAGCAAAAGCTGCCCAAAACCTTTCAGCCCCGTACTCTCACTGCGGCGCAGTGGGCGAGTGATGCCCCCACTGCGGCGCAGTGATTATACACTGCCCTTTTGTGCTCGTTTGTCAAGGCTGACTGCGGCGCAGTGTAATATTACTGGTTGAATTCTCCTTTTTCCACTAGCTGACTGTGGCGCAGTGGGCCTGTTCACCACCACTGCGTCGCAGTATAAATATACTGGTCTCGATGCTCATTTCCATTAGATGACTGCGGCGCAGTGGGCTTGTTCACCACCACTGCGTCGCAGTATAAATATACTGGTCCGAATAACACTTCTTCAAAAATAAGAACTTGCATAAATTTTCTATCTCTTTTCACCTTAACAACTCTCGAACTCTCCAATCAACTTCATGACCTCAAAATTACTCGAAATTGCACCAAACGGACACGTCACCTGTTTAGAACCTGAAACCACTAACAAAACCAATAAACGCGCCAAATGCCAGCAAAATCGACTAAAAACATATAATAAAAAGGCCAATAACGATGTGGGCGATGGGTATAAATTGGTCACATCAAGCACTCATACCAGATCTTCATGCATTGCCTCCAGCTCTCAGGTTGAAACACCTTATGATCAACCTGAAGCTATTGAAACTGAACCCATTGAGACCACCCCCATTGAGGTTAAACCTGGAGCCAAACAGGTTAATGCTCCAGTTAAAAGGGCCACTGGTAACAAGCCTTTACCTCAAAAGTCTAAGGAGCCCAAGACCCGACAGACTAAAACTCCAGCTGAACCAAGGTCCAAGGTTCAGCTGCCTGATGAAAATAATATTTTGGTTAATCTGGAAAGTCAACTCCAACTTTTGTCTCGACAGTTTCAGAGTTGTACTGCCCGGATTAAAAATCTGGAAGGAGGTTCATTACCTCCAGTTTTCAAACAAAATATTAAACCACTCCCTTCAAAACCTAATCAAAAGAATGTTCCATCTGGAACTAAATCTGGTAAAAATAAGGGGAGTAAGTATCAAGTACCAATCGTTTTTACTCCTGCACCTGGAGTTGGTGAAAAATCTCCAAATGCAGCCTCCGGTTCAACACCACAAAAATCTACTGTGACTTCTGTAGAGAAGTCCAGTGAACCCATCAAGAAAAGATGGGTTCACAAAAATAACTGATGATTTTTGTGGTTGTGCAGGGCGATCGAAAGAAGAATATCTGGTATCTGGACATCACTGCTGGCCGGACTATGACCGGATGTAAGCCCCTGCTTGAAGAGTTCACTGTCCAAGATGGACCGACAGTGACGTTTGGTAATGATCAATCTGGAAAGACTGAAGGATATGGTGTGCTTAATAATGGACAAGTCGAATTCAAAAGAGTTGCATTTGTGAATGGTTTGAAATACAACCTGATTAGTGTCAGCCAACTTTGTGATGATGGCTTCAGAGTGTTGTTCGATATTGCTCAAGGCACCATATTTAACAAGGATTGGAAAGTGGTGATGGTTGCACCAAGAAAAGGAAATGTGTACATCATGGATATGGAACCAGCTCCAAAAGCGCAGTGCTTCTATACCAAGGCTGATGAGGACACCAACTGGCTATGGTATAAAAGATTATCCCATCTTAATTTCAAAAATATTAACAAGTTGTCTCGCAAGCAACTGGTTGATGGGATACCTCAAATTTCTTTCAATAAAGAAAAGCCATGTCCAGGGTGTGAGATGGGCAAGCAGAAAAGAGCCAGTTTCAAAACTAGGCAAAAATTTAGCATCACTGAACCTCTTCACATGCTACACATGGATCTTTTTGGTCCAGTGAATGTTCAAACTAGAGCTGGAAAGAAGTACACTCTAGTTGTGGTTGATGAATTCACCAGATACTGCTGGGTGGTATTCCTCAGATCCAAAAGTGATGCACCTGCTGAAATCATCTCTCTCATCAAGAGAATTGAACTCAAGTATACTCGAAAAGTTTGTCAGTTGCGAAGTGATAATGGTACTGAATTCCAAAATAAGGTACTTGAAACATTCTGCAATGACACTGGCATCTCTCAAAACTTTTCATCAGTACACTCTCCAGAGCAGAATGGAGTTGTGGAAAGAAAGAATCGCACACTGATAGAAGCAGCCAGAAGTATGCTATCTGAATCAGGTCTTCCCACCAGTTTTTGGGCTGAAGGCAGTTGCAACTGCTTGTCACACCCAAAACCGGTCAGTCTACATCAAGAGACATAAGAAGACTGCCTATGAAGTACTCAGGAATCATAAACCAAATATTGGATACTTTCATGTATTTGGTTGTCCAGTTTATATCTTAAACGATTCCAGTCAGCTTGGAAAGTTTGATGTAAAAGCTGATGAAGGGGTATTTTTAGGTTATTCAGATATTCGAAAGGCCTTTAGAGTTTATAATTATAGACTCCAAAAGGTTCATGAGACAATTCATGTCACATTCGATGAATCAACTGAAGCAATCAACAAGAGACCAAGCCTTGATATTACTCCAGTCGTTCCAATCAATTTTGGTAAAACTGACCAAGTTCATCAGTCAGTTGTTTCACCAAAAGATGTTTCCAGTTACAACAAATTGGAACCAGTTAAGAAGAAGAAAAGCACTAGTGACACATCATTTTATTCCTCCATCAAATTTAACTTACCACAAAAATTGGTGATTGGATCTGATGTACGTGCCACTCCAATATCAGCACCAGTTCGAACTCCAACTTCTCCAGTTCTTCAAGAAATGCCTTTGAGTGAAGAATTTCATGATGCAAATCGTGACCTCATTGACTCTGATGAGGATGTAGAAGTAGTTTGGACCGATCCTCTTCCAGAAGCTACTGCAACTGAAGAAGATCGCCAGGTGACTTGCACTGATATTGTGTTACACCAGCCTAGTCATTACACTAGATGGACTCGAGCACATCCAATTGAACAGATTGTGGGAGATCCAAATAGTGGGGTTCAGACTAGAAGAGCCACCAGTGAGCAATGCTTAAATGTCACCTTCTTATCTTTAATTGAACCGAAGAAGATTGACGAGGCTATGGCAGACCCAAGCTGGGTGGAAGCTATGCAAGAAGAGCTCGTCCAGTTTGGAAGGAACAATGTTTGGGAGCTTGTTCCTTGTCCACCAGGGTTAAAGAAAGAACCCATTGGTACCAGATGGGTCTACCGAAACAAGATGGATGAAGATGACCATGTTATAAGAAACAAGGCCAGACTAGTTGCCCAGGGTTATTGTCAAGCAGCGGGCGTTGACTTTGATGAAACTTTTGCTCCAGTTGCAAGACTTGAAGCCATCAGAATATTTCTGGCTTATGCAGCCCATCTGCAGTTCAAGGTCTTCCAGATGGATGTCAAAAGTGCGTTCCTTAATGGAACATTGGAAGAAGAAGTATATGTTAAGCAGACTCCAGGTTTCATTGATGAGAAGCATCCTCATTGGGTTTATAGACTGAACAAAGCATTGTATGGTCTAAGACAAGCCCCAAGAGCCTGGTATGATACTCTAACTAAACATCTTCTTAAAATGGCTTTCAAAGAGGTGCAATAGATAATACCTTATTCATCTTGAAAGAAAGAGGTAATATCTTATTGGTACAAATTTATGTTGATGACATTATATTTGGTTCAACTGATGATGCAATGTGTAAAAAGTTTTCTAAATTCATGTCATCTGAGTATGAGATGAGTTTAATGGGTGAATTAACATTTTTCTTAGGCCTTCAGATTAAGCAAACTGAAAATGGAATTTTCATAAACCAAGGAAAATATGTCAGAGATTTGTTAAGAAAATACAAATATGATTCAATCCCATCGAAAAACACACCTATTGCAGCACCATTAAATTTGGACTCTGACCCAACTGGCAAACCAGTTAACATAACTGACTATCGTGGTATGGTTGGTTCACTGATGTACTTAACTGCACGTCGACCAGATATAATGTTTGCAACATGTCTATGTGCCAGGTTTCAGGCTAACCCAAAAGAATCACACTTGCACGCTGTAAAGCGTATCTTTAGATACCTGAAAGGGTGTTCTAATCTTGGTCTTTGGTACCCCAAAGGCTCAGGATTAGATCTAATGAGTTATTCAGATTCTGATCATGCAGTTGTAAGATAGATAGAAAATCAACAACTGGTGGTTGTCATTTCCTTGGAGGAAAACTGGTAAGTTGGACCAGCAAGAAGCAGACTTCAGTCTCTATGTCCACTGCTGAGGCAGAGTACATTTCTGCGGCCAGTTGCTGTGCCCAGATTCTCTGGATCAAGAACCAGTTACTAGATTATGGTCAAAAGTATACAAGGACCCCAATCTTTTGTGACAACACCAGTGCAATTGCTATATCTCACAACCCAGTGATGCACTCCAAAACAAAGCATATTGACATCAGGTATCATTTTATTCGTGATCATGTTATGAAAGGAGACGTTGAATTACATTTCATCCCCACTGACAAACAGTTAGCTGATGTTTTTACAAAACCTCTCGATGAGAAAACCTTTAAACATCTCATCAGCGAACTGGGAATGTTAAATCCTTAAAACTGGAGCTTTCTTTGTTATTGAACGCGTCAGTGACACTGATGAAGTTCTCCAGTTGAGAAGGTCCAGATAATCTTTGCTCGCCAGGCTATCGAACGCCTTTGTGATACTATCCTGGCACTAATTGATTTCTGGATCATCATTTTAGGGGGAAAGACTCAAAATAATTTTCTGACTAAAACTCGTTTTTGTTTGAAAATGGCAACTGGAGAACTCTTCAGTTGGAAACTGGTACTGGACTGATCCTCCAGTGACCAGATTCAGTCTTGTCTTATTTTTATAATGTTAGAAATACTTGGTCAATATTTGTGACACGTGATGGTACTTGAGTGTTTTAAACCACTTGGTATCGTGATCTGACGTGTTTAAAGCTATTTTAGTACTTGACAACTGTTTGTATTGGGAAAATAAAAAGTGAGTGGGCGCATGGGTAAGATAAGCCGTCGTAACATTTAATGCTGACATGGTAGCATTTAATGTTGACATGGCAAATTATGATTTTATTTCAAAATTCAAACTTCTTTTGTTAAAATATCTACAAAGTTGTTTTGGTTAAATAAAATATAATTTTTGTATTTCATTGAGATCATGAATCCCTTATAAATACCCTTATTTACTCCGAACTCATTTACTTCCTTCTACATTCTTTCATTTACTTCCCAATCATCAAAATTGCTTCATTTCTCTCTCTGCTTCACAAATCAAGAACCCTAATTCCCAAATTTCAATTTCATTTTCCAATGGCACCTAGATCATCCCGTTCAAGAGATGTAAATCTCTTGACTGTTCCATATGCTCCTTCACCAGATGTCAAACCGGCATCTGGTGCTCCTAGTAATGCTTCGGTCATCAAACTCAATCCTAATAATCTGATGGCAAGCTTACAAGGATCTCAAGGGTCCAATACCCTTATTGGTAGAATCCAAATTTTTTTGAAGGATTCTCCAGTAGGACCCTCATTCTCTCTAAACCCACGCAAGTTATTTCATAACTACTTGTGTGAGTTTTGGTACACTGCCACTCTTTCTTCCGATTGTTCCTCCATCAGTTTCACATTAAAGGATGGAACAATCCAGTGTACCTTGTCCGCTGACGTATTGAGGGATGCCTTACACCTCAATTACTGGAGAGAGGGTGAATCTCCAGTCGTCTTACCCTCAAATGTTAATTTTCGCCAAGTCCTCCTTGAAATGGGACACAATGAGTGCTTGGAGAATGGAGTTTTGAAGACGAAGGGTGCGATGACCATGAAGGGTCTTACACCTTCATGGAGGTACTTTTTCATCCACCTGGTGGAGAGTATGGGTGGAAGTTCTGGTGGTCTTGACCAGATCAACTCCTCACAAGCAGAGATGGTTTACTGCTTGTGGAATGGATTGAGAGTAGACTTTGCAGACATCTTGTTTAGAAGCCTAGTACAAAAGTTGAAGGGCACAAGGGGTGTTTGTATCCCCTTCTCAAGGTTTCTCTCTCTCTGTTTTAAACATATTCTGGGCAGAGAAGCATACTTAAGTACAGATTCACCGTACACTACTCCAGATATGTTGAGGAATTTAGACTCTCTGGTATCTGAAGCTGGAGAGGTCGAGATTCCAGAACGATTGCAACTGGCATTCGCTTCAACTGATGCACCAATTGAAGGTGAGTCAGAAAGACAACTGGGCGGGCCTCAAAATAATGAGGGACCCTCCAGTTCGTCTAATGTTATGGTTGAGGATAGAGCAACCATAACTGAAGCAACTCCAATAACCTCTATTCCTGGTGAAGATACCTCGGTATCTGATCCTCCAACAGATGCACCCATCCAGGAAACTGGGGAAGGTCATCTGGAGACTGACCTTTCTGGTCAGCCCTCAGTTACATTCATGGATCTGGACATGAATGTTAATGACGAGGAAATCCTTATTGAATCTTCGGATTCAGAAGGTACTGAAACAGACTTGGAGATTTTTTATTCTGCTGTACCAGATCAAAACCCTTCATCTCCAGTCTCGCTTCCAGATGCATCAATTTCACTTTCACCATCCCAACAAAATGTGCCTACTGATATACCATTCCCAACTTATAACTATATGTCTGGAAACAGACGTATGGCTCCTTCACCAACTGGGCAATTCTCACTCCTTCGAGAAATGCCACCCCACCGCCGCCGTTGTTCACACCTGAGCATTCTCAGCATGAACAACACATTGTTTTTCCAGTCCTTTCTTCTACCACCACTCCTAATATTTCTTCAACTGCTGGTATGACAACTGGGAAGATTTCTCTTAGTTTGCCTCCTCCAGTTGCTCTAGTAGTAACTGATGCTGGTCCAGTGACACCTTCTCCTTCGTCACTGGACAGTCAAGTTGTCTCTTTACAAGCCGATCTCCAAAACCTTCTTACCAGGGTGGAGGATATTCAAAAGACACTTAACAAAAACACCAAGTCTTTCTCCAGATACCACAAGGATCACTTGACAAAAACACCAAGTCTTTCTCCAGATACCACAAGGATCACTTGACAAACATTAAAGTGGTTGATCTGGGGATTAACAAGTTTTCATCAAATGAAGACTTGGTGTTCAATAAGCTAAATGAGTTGGTCACTGGCTGTAACACTCTAGCAACATCTTTGAAGGAAGCCTTTGACCTTACTCAGTCCAAGGTCACAACGTCAATCTCCAATCTGCTTGGCAACACTGTAAGAACATCTGAAGTAGATTTGAGGGAAATTGAGAGGCAGGTAAAGGAATTAGTTGAAAAACCTGGCCTAAATGTGACTGAACTTGGAGAGACAGTTGTGACTTCAGTTGGTCAGAAGATAGAGGATACGTTGGGTGCAAGAGAACAACAACTGATTGAAAGGGTGATGTCTGAGATCACCAAGCTGGCCACTCCTCAGGTTGATCTGGCCCCACTCACCAGTGAGATCAACCAGTTGAGAAGCAGCATTGAAAATTTGAACACCTAGGTATCCCTTCATGCTCAGTCTTTGGATAAACTGACAACTGAAGTGGAAAGTTTGAAGAAGAAGGATGAGGAAGTGAAGGAAAAGGTTGTATCTGGTTTGGATGAAGACTCCAAGATCTTAAATGAATTAAAAACTGGTCAAGAACAAGTTACTGCAAATGTTTTGACCCAGTCAAACGAGACCAACCATTTGTGGAGGTCTTTCAGGATGATGTGTGGGATTTTCAAGGAGTGCAAGGACATGCAAACATGGCAGCCTCTTGACCGGTTGCCATCTCACCATTCTGAATGGGAAGTTATTAGGGCAGGTCTAGATGCTGCCAAGGGGGAAAGAAGTGCAGTCCTTCCACCAGTTGCACCTGGAAGAACTTCATCTGGAAGTCAAGTTGGAAGAGAAATGGTTGTAGCTACCAGTACTGAAGCTGGTGAGCAAACTGGTGATATGGGTGTGAGTGGGAATGTGTTGGATAAAGGAAAAGGTTTAGCTGTTGAAGTATCTGCCCAGCCGGCCACTGATATACCAATGTTAGAAACTGGCAATGCTGATGTACTTCCTCCAGTTTCAGATAGTGATAGCAGAAGATTGGCTAGACTTGGCAATGATATTAAAGAAAGAAAGAAAATGAAACAAAGAAACCAAGTTGAAGCCAGAGCACATCTTGCACAGATCAAACTGCTTGATATGAGTGATGCTAATCTTTTGGGAATCACTAAGGAGGAGTATGCCAGAATTAAGAATGATCCCAGGACAGTTGACCAGTTGAAAGAAATGCTTGATGTTGAACTGGACAGACATTATCCTGATGATGAAACTGAATTTGATGCCAAAAGTTTGAACATATCAGTGGAGAAGGCTAAGGAGAATAGGGCCAGTGGGATTCTAAAAAGAATTGCAAATGTTAAGAAGGTTGTGAAGAAGGTATTGAATCCACCAAGAAGGATTCCTCAACTAAGAAGACCACTGACAAGAGATGCTGACCTTAGCACATTTGTTGAACCAACTGGCGAGGTATCTAATGAAGACATCAAGTCCGCTGTACTGGCTGCTGGTGCTGGGAGTATAAAAATAACAAATGAATCTGAAGCAAGAAGCTATTACTCCCAGATCATGTCAACCAGAAGACATAGTGGTACTATCAATGGTGTCAATGTAACAATCAAGCCAGGCACCAAAGTCTTTCAAGTTGAAGTTAGTTATACCAGAGGGCCACTGGTTAAAACTGACAATCCTGGTGCAATGCAGTATGGGTTCAGTGAATGGGTTGAAATGGTGAATGTGTTGGATGCAAAGGCACAAAAGAATAGGTTTGAGAAAGCATGGGTGAACTTCCTAAGGGGCAAGATTCAACACAAAGAAAATCTGGAGCTAAAGTTGAATATTGACCCTGAAGACTCACAACCTATCTCTTCAGTGACCAAGAGAAGAAAAACTGGCGAAGGGTCATCTCATTAAGTTCTTTCTTTTCAGTTATCTACTTGTATTTTGTTTTACATTCTGTAACTTGTATAAATTTCATTTCCTTGTATAAATGAAGTTACCAGTCTGTAACCACAAGGTAGATAATAGATTAAAATCTAACAAACCTAAAAGAAAAACCTAAGGCATTTATTGATCTATAAAAATGCCTTGGAAACTTAGATAGATTTAAATCGAACAAGTCCTTCCAGTTCACACTTGTACAGATACAAGAACTAGAAAAAGACTTGGCAATATTTCTAGACAAATAGGGGGAATTTGTTAGGACCAGTTTACTGGTAAACTGGCCAGTCTCCAGTTGCATCTGGAGACCCAGTGAAACTGTCCAGTGAAACTGGAGACCCAGATGATTTGTCCAGAAATATATTGAAGTCCAGTTGCACCGTACAATCAACGCAACTGAAGACTTCCTCCAGTTGAGAACTGACCAGTTGAAGAATCATTCTAGTTGAAGTCGAAGACAACAAATGGAAGATAGAGAGTGACAATGGCAGCGAAGCCCAGTTGACATTCTAGTCAGTTACAAACTGGAGACCATCAGTGGAAAGCTCTTACAAAGCTTTACACTGATTACGAGGAATTGACTCTTGTGCTTTATGTCCTTTTACCCGGATAATAAGCCTTATCTTATTATTTAAGTAATAAAAGGTACATAAAGCTGGTTGAATAAAGTTGCTTTATACTGCAACTTTACACTGCATTTTAAGGAATTAAATGCTATTCCTTAAATGCTCTCAACCACATTTGTACGGCTAAAGTTAACATCCCAATGTTAACTTTGCCTATAAATACAAGTCATTGCACAACAAGAATATTACTTCTTCGAATACACTTCGATAGATTTCACACTTTGCATACCTGCAATATTCTTGGTGAACTTGTGCAATATTCTCTCAATCGTAAAAAGGAACATTTCACAACTTTAAGTGTTTCGATTGTTTAGAGAAATTCCGAGTGTAGATCAATTGTAGTTCATAGGTTGTTAGGATATTTACATTCTTGTATTATCTTGGTTCCGCAACAACCTTGTAATTTTTTTAACATCAATAAATAAATTACACTTGAAAATTACATATTGTCTCATCAATTTATCTTACAAGTATTTTGTATTATTGCATTGTTCTTTACTTATTGTCTTTTAAATAAGCAATCTATCTAGAACTTGGTATATACACACTGCAACTGATCGTCTCCAGTTCAGTGCATATATTGCAAAGTAACTCCACCATCGACATAGAGGTGTCTTCAGTAGTACCATCTATTGAGTTGGGACTTACACACCCGAGCAGCCACCAGAGCCCGCACGACGTACTAAGCATTGTGCCACTACCACTACTACTGCGGGGGCATCTTCTTCTGCCGCCCCTTCAGGTTCTTGGGATTTCTCTTCTCTTCAGTCTACTGTGAACTCTATGTGGGAGTCACAGCAGCAGTTCCAGGGCAGGATGGATAGGGATTTCAGATGGGTAGGTTCTGGATTGGTAAGAGTTATGTACGATCAGCAGCGTACCAGCCTATGTGGGAGGCTAGCTATCGAGGGGATCAGTTCACCCCACCTCAGCCTTTACCAGACTACAGGCCCCCCAGCATCTTTATACCTAAGCACAGGACTGGTGGTTTCTATTTTCCACCAGAGCGCCAGTATGAGCGACCTCCTTCCCACGATCTCGGGGGACGGGGTCCAGATCATCCTGTTACGTTTGGTTCTTTTGCAGGTACTCAGGGCGATGGTTCAGTATGAGCGACCTCCTTCCCACGATCTCGGGGGACGGGGTCCAGATCATCCTGTTACGTTTGGTTCTTTTGCAGGTACTCAGGGCGATGGTTCAGATGCCGGTGGTTCCGCTTCCAGGAGTTTTGGGGAGCAGTTAGCTGAGGGACTTTTTGGACCTCCAGGTGGTGGTATGCAGGGATACCCACCTTCCAGCTGATCAGATGATGAGAGTTGATTCGAGGAGCGCCGTCTGCTGGTTTATTGATGGCTTGTATTATTGAATTGTTTGAACTATACTCATTCTCGTACTTTATTTCTATTTGTTGGTTTGTATCCACCCTACGGGGTGATGAGACATCGTATTTTCTTTCTTTTCCTTTACATTTCAAATAATTAGGGATAATGATTTGCATGCTTTATTATATAATCTGTTGGCCGTTAATCGTGTGTTCATGTTGAATAGCAAGTTTGTCATATGCATATGCTGGCAGTAAGTTCAGCGCAATATTCTTGTTGGCATCATTCAAGCATGGAACACCCGTCATACCCGGCAAGTTTTTCTTGTTCTTGATTTTGCTTTTGTTTACTTTCCCCTATTTCCCATAGTTTGCCTTAGTTCATTGGACATTGAGGGCATTGTCCAACTCAAGTGTGTGTGTGTGGGGGGGGGGGGGGGGGGTGTGGGGGGGGGGGGGGGGGGGGGGGGGGTAAATAGGAAAAAGTCGGGTATTTTAGAGAATTTTTAAACTTTTGCATGCTTGTCCTTGTAGTTAATTGCTTTTGTCACCTAATTATAGATTTTAATGAGCAATTTGACTACACCCTTGGTACAAAGTTTAATTGGTGGAATGTGTCTTGATTGATTAATTAGGCAATCCCTTCTGGATTAATAACATGACTAGCACGCTTATAGCACCAAAACACCAAATTTGTGAGATTCTTGATTCATTTCTAGATAGGCTAGGTGTTTACGGGTTTGGATTTATTGGCCTTGTAAATTTGTACCTGTCGTAGGCTTTTGAATTTATTCAAGAGTAAAGGTTCGATTTAGAACTTTGAACTATGATGTGCAAGTTTGAGGTTAGTTTTTCCATTTCCGGGTTACTTTCATTTGCTATGAGTGTGCCGGTGATTGCGTTGATTCTAGAACTTGTCCTGGTTGATCGTTCCGTGTTACTAGATGAGGAAGAGGCAAATTTAGGATTAAAACCTTTGTTCTTTGTATGCTCACCCCTTGTTTCGTAAAAATTTGTTATGTGCATGTTTTGTTAATGTGCTTAGTAGCTAAGTACACTGGTTAGTGAACCACTTGTTAAACCCTTATGTTGCACTCACTTTTAGTGCAAGAAACAATAGAAAGCATGTTGTCATTAGCCTGTTCTTTGTTATTAAATCCCCCCTAAATATACACCTTTCCTCGCCATACCGATAGTCGAAGTCCTGGTGGGTCATTGGTTGCCTATGCTAGTGGATGGTTTGGGGTTGTCCTATTGTGTCGGGTTGGGATATTCTCGGTTACTGAGAATAGATTGATTTCGTCATGATTTTTGGATCAAGTCTGGATTGTTCATCTTAGCATATCATTTCATGATTTGTCACTGTTTCAATATTATTTAGAGAATACCAATTAGTCAGAGTAAAAGTAGCTCACAAAAAAAAATGAATAATAGAATTGAAAAACAGAAAAAGAAAAAAAAATTAGAAAAAATTGAAAAAAGAGCTTGGGTTGTCAGTTGGTATTTCTCACTTTTGGTCAAAGCATTTTTATTAGTTGGTTCATCAATTACACCAACAAAAGCTTCATTGTTACTTCAATTTATCGAGTTGAGTTGGTACATCCTTATAACCAACAAAAAGGATCTTGTAATGTTACACTTTTTAGTTATCATATGTGGGTTGGCAAGTTCATTTAGGCCAACATGGTTAGTCTTGGTTGATTGAGTTGTTGATTGTCATACACCACAATGGTATCGGTTTTTAATCGTTCTATTGGGGGTATTGTCGGGGCAACTTTTCGGGTTTTGGACAGTTGGCAACTGATGACATGGGATTTATGGATTAGACTATTTTGTAAAAACTTTGCTAAATGTTGTGTTATTTTCTTTTAACACCATTTGTTATCCCAAATTTCCACACCCTTTTAAATACCTTATTTAGCCCCAGAGTTCATTATAACCCTTAAAGACCTCTTCTGATAGACGTTATGGTGCTTGCACCATTGCGGTGAAGGAACGATTCTAGTACAAGCCTATGGTAAAAGATTATGCATCACGACTAGGCCTTGAGTGATTATTCAAATATTCAACCCCAATAATAAGTTAGTTGGAGTAGGATAGATGAGATATCATTGATTCGATTGTTCAATGCTTAGTCGTGTTATTGAGGCTTGTGTATCAGTAAAGTATTGTCAAACATTCCAGTTTTCATTTAAGATTAAAACTGCCTAACCATCTCTTTTCATTTTCTTTTATGGTTGAGCTTCTTTTTGATTACTGAAATGTTATTTCCATGAATGTACCAAGGTAATTTGTGTTTTTAAGCTTGGAATTGCTTGAGGACAAGCAAAGCTTAAGTGTGGGGGGATTTGATATGTCTTATTTTATACCCATTTCCCATAATGTATTTAGTTGATTTTGTATGGTTTTTGAGTCGTTTTCGTATACATTTGGTGCGTTTATGATATTTGTTAGTGTTTCAGGTTATTAACAGATACTTGAGCGTAATTCTGGAGGAAACGACGTTTTTGAGGCAAAATAAGTGCTTACGGAAGTTTTACGAGTCCCGAGGCTGCATTTAGAGTCTGGTCAACGAAAGTCAAACAGACAAGAGTTGCATTGCGACGCAATCATGGATTGCACCGCAGCTGAAATACAAAAAGATAGGTTGCGTCGCAACGTTCCTAGTTGCGACGCAACGCGTTAAGATCCAAGCCAGACTCGAGTCAAAGAAAGTCAAAAAGTCAACGCAGTCAAAGCAAGTTGCGACGCAACTAGTCGGTTGCGCCGCAATGGGAGCCGGATTCTGGGAGGTTTTTAGGGCAACTATATAAAGATTGCAAAAACATTCCTCAACCCTACCTTTTGATAACCAGCCGTTTTTAAGAGCTTTTGAAGTCCTTTTTCATCCATTGAAGCATCTTTGAAGCCTTTGATCACGAGTGGGTTTATTTCATTATTCCGTATTTGTTATTAATCATTCTTGGATTGATTTCAACATTCGGTACATTATGTTTTCACATATTATTGTTTGTTTTTATCTTTTCATTATGAGAGGCTAAATCTCTCAGCACCTACTTGGATAGTGAACATGTCATATGATTGTTTGACGCTATTTGCAAATGTTGAACAAGATTTTTATGTTTAATCGAAGATCCGCATTTATTTGAGTTTATAAATTGTTTTTATCTTTTATATAGATTGATTGATAATTGTTATTAGAAGTTCGAGAGAAATCTATGTCATTGTCAATTAGTTTATGAAACGATTAATCGGTCTTTAATTAATCAAAAGTCGTTGGAGTTCGAGAGAAACTAGCGATAAAGATTTAAACAATTAAATTCATTTTGAGTGTGTAAACGTCTATGATAGAGAGATCTGATTAGGCGAATAAAGCAGTTCGAGAGAAAGCTTTTCAAGATTAAATCATAGAATCAACTTAAGTTCTTAATGCTTGATTGTTTAGAGTAGAAATTATTCACGAGAGTGATAACTATACTTTGCACAATTAAAGATTCGAGTATAACGAGAGTTCATCTTGATTACTTTTGAGTCGTTCAAGATTGTAAGTGATATTTAGACTTTCTGATTGATATGTAAGCTGATCCAAGTAGGTGCACCTTTTTATATTATTGTTTCAATCAAAACTCTCTTTTCGATTAATCCTGAGGAATTACTAACAAATTTTCTAACTAATTGCAAAGTGACAATTCGGTCACAAAACCCCCTCATTTCTACTTGAACTATTTTATTTAAACAATTGCTTTACTTAGTCCTTGTGATCGACCTCGGATTTACCAAGCTAACTATACTGCATACGAACGGGTTCACTGCCTGTGAGTGTGTTGTAGTCAGTCGCTGGGTGATTCGTGTTATTAAATTTTAAGACTCAATTTCACACATCACTCGCTTTCCGAAACGAATGGCCCCTTTCCAAGGAGATACTTTCAGCATAACCTTGTCTCCTACTTGAAATTCCAAAGGCTTTCGTCTTACATCAACGTAGTTCTTTTGACGATCTTGTGCTATCTTTAATCGGGTCTGTATCTGTACGATCTTCTCAGTAGTCTCATGAATAAGTTCTGGACCTGTAATTGGACTGTCTTTTATTTCAAATTTGTCACCTATTTCAACCCAGCAGATAGGTGAACGACACTTTCTCCCATACAGTGCCTCAAATGGTGCAGCCTTGATGCTAGTGTGGTAACTGTTGTTGTACGAGAACTCACACAAAGGCAAGTGGTTTTCCCAACCATTCCCAAAATTGATTATGCAAGCGCGCAACATGTCTTCAAGCATTTGAATGGTCCTTTCACTCTGACCATCAGTCTGCGGGTGGTATGCGGTACTCATGTCTAACCGTGTACCTAAGGCCTTTTGTAGTGTTTGCCAAAATCTGTAAGTAAAATGACTATCTCTATCAGAAATGATCGAAATAGGTATCCCATGTCGTGATACTACTTCCTTTATGTATATTCCAGCCAGTTTGCTAGTTTTATCAGTCTCTTTAATGGGCAAGAAATGTGCAGACTTAGTGAGACGGTCTACAATTACCCATATCGTATCCCATGTCGTGATACTACTTCCTTTATGTATATTCCAGCCAGTTTGCTAGTTTTATCAGTCTCTTTAATGGGCAAGAAATGTGCAGACTTAGTGAGACGGTCTACAATTACCCATATCGTATCACAACCATTAGCAAGTCTTTGGTAACTTTGTGATAAAGTCCATGGCTATACATTCCCACTTCCACTGGGGAATCTCTGGTTGTTGTAGTAATCCAGATGGCTTTTGATGCTCTGCTTTCACTTTTGAGCATGTTAGACATTTGCTAACATAGGTGGCTATGTCCACTTTCATGTTAGGCCACCAGTATAATTCTTTAAGTCCATGATACATCTTATCTGATCCAGGATGTATCGAATATCTTGACTTGTGTGATTCGTCCATCACCAAGTTTCTTAAATCTCCATAGCTTGGTAGCCAAATCCGGTTAGAAAAATACCGGGTTCCATCGGTCTAACTTCAAATTGCTCTTCCATCCCCCTCAAAGCTTCTTCTTTGAGATTGTCTTTCTTTAATGCTTCAAGTTGAGCTTCACGAATTTGGGAAGTAAGATGAGTATGAATGGTCATACTTAAAGCTCGTACTCGAAGTGGCTTTACCCTTTCTTTACGGCTCAAAGCATCTGCTACAATGTTTGCTTTGCCCGGATGATAACGAATTTCAATCCAAAATTCGCATTTTGAAAAATTCGCGTACAATTCTTCCATTCTGAGCAGTTCTAGTATAGTCTTCAGATGTATCTCGTGTTCCTCCTTGGTTTGAGAATAAATCAGGATATCGTCTATGAACACAATCACAAACTTATCCAAATATGGTTTGCACACACGGTTCATGAGGTCCATGAAAACTGCGGGTGCATTCGTCAAACCAAATGGCATCACTTGAAACTCGTAATGGCCATAGCGAGTTCTAAAAGCTGTCTTGGGAATGTCTTCTTCTACAACTCTAAGTTTATGATAACCGGATCTAAGATCGATTTTTGAGTAGTAACTCGACCCTTGTAACTGATCAAACAGGTCATCAATCCTAGGAAGTGGGTACCGGTTCTTAACCGTCAACTTATTCAACTCTCTATAGTCTATACACATGCGAAAAGATCCGTCTTTCTTCTTGAAGAATAAGACTGGAGCTCCCCAAGGTGAGGAACTCGGTCGAATGAATCCTTTCTCCAAAAGTTCTTGCAATTGACTCGCAAGTTCTTTCATCTCGAAAGGAGCTAAACGGTAAGGCGCTCGTGCCACTGGTGCAGCACCAGGCACTAAGTCTATTTTGAATTCCACCTGCCAGATTTGTGGAAGACCAGGCAAGTCTTCAGGAAAGACTTCTGGAAAATATCGTACGATGAGAATGTCTTCAAGCCGCTTCTCTGGGGACTTTTTCTCTGATACGTGGGCCAGGATTGCCTGGTACCCCTTTCTCAGATACTTCTGGGTTTTCATACAAGATATGATATTAACCCTTACTCCGTTTCTATCACCTTGAACAATTAACTTTTTATCTTTTGTTAGTGGGATTCTAACAACCTTTTCATGACAAATTATTTCTGCTTGGTTTTTGGACAACCAATCCATACCAATGATGACATCAAAGCTTCCAATTTCGAATGGTATTAGATCTATAGGAAATAATTCTTTCGCTAATTCTAAGATACAACCTTGGATTTTGCTTTCGACTTCGATCATTTTACCATTTGCTAATTCTACAGAATACTTAGCATCTAATGGGGTAGGTATAATTGGAAGCAGATGAATAATTTTATTTGACACAAAACTTCTATCGGCACCAGGATCAAATAAAGCAGAGACACAATGATTATTCAGATGAAACATACCTGTGACGATGTTTGGGTCTTGGCGGGCTTCTCCCGCATTGATCATAAATGCCCTTCCTCGAGCATTGTTGTTGTTGTGGTTGTTGTTGTTTCTGTTGTTGTTGTGGTTGTTGTTTTTCAGCTTTGGACATTCATTCCTGAAATGCCCTTCTTCACCACACTCATAACATCTTCTTTTTGTTCCATTGTTGATAGTTGGGTTGAGGATTCTACAATTCTTGGTCAGATGACCAACTCTCTTGCAGTTGCCACATTGTACAGTGCAAGGACCAGTGTGATATAAGGTACACCTGTTACAATATGGCCTAGTTCCTATATAACCATTATTTGATGATGGTCCTGAGGTCTGAGCAGGTCTCTTTGTCTGTTGATCCCCTTGATTCTTCCCAGAGTTATCTTCCCATTTCCTTTTCTTATTGAACCCTTTTTGATCACCAGACTTTCCTTCTGCATTAGCACGAATTTTTGCTTTGTCAGCCAAACTGTTTGCCAAACGAACCGCATGTTCGATGTCAGTGGTTTCGGTAGCAGTTATCAAATCCTGAATCTTTGGTGGAAGTCCAGAGATGTACTGCTCAATCTTTTTGTACTCGGGTGTAACCATTGTTGGGCAAAGAAGTGAAAATTCGTGAAAGCGATTGGTGTACTCAGATACCTCGTACCCCTTCGTCTTCAAATTATGAAATTCTGCCTCCAATTTCTGAATCTCGCTCCTCGAGCAATACTTAGCTCTCATACGTTCTTTCAAATCTTCCCATGACATCGCATAGGCTGCATCGATTCCTACTGTATGGGCGTACTCATTCCACCAGGTAAGAGCTTCATCTTGTAGTGTGCAAGTAGCATATTTTACTCGACAATCTTCAATGCAGTTACTAACACGGAATACGGACTCCAGCTTCTCATACCATCGGATGAGTCCAATTGCTCCTTCAATACCATTGTATGTAAGGGCTTACATTGTTGAAATTCTCTGTAAGCACAACCTCTAGGTGTACCATTATTGGCATGATTATTATTCCCGTTTGTGGCTTGGGTTGCAAAAGCTGCTGCTATACTTTCAGCTACTATTCTAGCAATTTCTGTTGCGTCCATTTCCGGTACTTCTTTTGACGACCGGATCCTTAAATACAAATAAGTAAATTGATGAGATACTACCACATCACACCATAACCACAACTCAATAGTTATGACTAAAAGAACTGTAAATCAAGATAAAGATAGTAGATTCATTGGATAACAAACTTTGAGATATAAATATCTCAGAAATCCATAATTTTATCAAAATTTACATTTCCCGGCACATTTGCCGTAAATAGCAAGTAACTAAATGTACAGATAATATCTACTATGACGGAGTAGATGGGGTTATAGTAGTGGCTCTCGATATAGCCTCAAACACAGCCTCAAATCGTGTTATCTTCTCCTGCAGCTCTAACACGGTGTCTTCAAGACCATGAATTCTGAATTGGGCTCCCTCCATCTCACTTTCCAATGTGACTATCATGTTACCCTGGTTTTCCACATGTGTCCGTAGTATGTTGGTTCTTTCTCTCAATTCTGCAATACACCTTTCTGCTCGGAGTATGCGTAAGACCAAGGTAGGGACAGTGTCATGTAGAGGTTCCATAGTTAGTGTAGGAATATTGGTCGGACCGTCGGCTATTCTGAACTGGTTGGAGTTAAGGAGTCCTTCCTTGATTCTCCATTCCGCCAGGAATCTTGGTATCTCATTTACGTTGTTGGATCGCCGTAGCCGCTGAGCGGGTGGTTCAAGATGGATAGGTCGGAGACGTCGTGACTGAGGGCGGTTAAATGTCGGGTATCTAGGCGTTCGAAACCTTCATAGCAAAGATCGGGGTGACCTTGAAGGACCTTCACCAGATGGGTTTGGAAAAGTAAAACTAGGCGTACTGCTAGTAAGGGCATTGGTGGTGACAGTAGTGTTCGGTCCAGGGACAAGTGCGTTATCAGCTTCTTCTCGAGAGTGTTCGGTCTCCTCCATTGGCATGTTTAATATATGTCGAGGAGAGTCGGGAATACAGATACAGGTGGAGGTGATCGGGAAGTAATTTCTTCCTCATGGTCGGATAGGTATTCCACAACGAATTCGGACATTATTCTGTTGCTATATATAGGAATATATATATATATATATATATATATATATATATATATATATATATTAAATTATATATTCTAAGCATGTATAATCAAGTAAGGATTATTCATATTAGTAAAAATATGCATGCATGTAGGTGTTGTCCTATATGGGGTTATAGTTTAGGTCCATCAATTTGCTACCTAGTTCACTATAACTTGTGCTCTGATACCAATCTGTCACACCCGCCCTAGACGGGGTATGACGTACATGGATTCACAACACAAGATATACTGAACGACACAAAACGTTGTCGTTTTCAAATACATTTATACATAACATTGTTTGCAACATTATCTTACAATTTATGAAAGAGTTATTGTTCTTGAAAACATTAATAATTAAACAGTAGATAGAGAGAGACTTTAGCAAATTGACGAGTCATTCTAAAGTCTGAGGGTAGGCCATGGTCCAGTATGTTGTATGCAGCGGAAAGTGGTCCCATGTATATAGTATCGTCTAGTTACCTGAGAATACATGCTAAAATACGTCAACATAAAGTTGGTGAGTTCCATAAGTTTTTCATATAGAAAATATAATTTCACAAAATACCAGAGTTCAGTGTGACCATTGCCTTACCGCAATGTCAAGTAGTTATGATACAATATAAAGCAAAAAGTATCATAGGTTTTTAATACAGAGTATGAACCACAAGATTTAGAGTAATCATTTGATCACACAATGGATCAAACATTATGCAAGAGTAGATATTGTATATATTGATCTAAGCTCATGAACTGAAACTTGACTAGTGTATGTTTATTTGCCTCCGGAGTAGGTACCATGTTCAGGGTACGCTATGTTTTTCCAAATATATATGCATCCGTTTAACCAGTTGGTGCGACCAACCCGGATGGGGGTGTCAATCCCAATAGTACTATTCAATATACCCACGTTTACGTTTCCATAATTAATCGTTCATGATAATGAGGACTTTGGGTGAACAGAGAATCACTTAGACAAATAGTATATACAATCATCCAGAGTACTTGTGTTCATCATCAAGCAAATAGTTTGTATTTTACCCCGAAGGTAAAATAAATAAAGCGGAGTTACAAAATATATAATATAATATATAATTTTGTAAATATACGTATAAGTGTAACAAGTAGTTTTTATGCATGTATCTCAGTCCCCGAAATAAATCATATAAGAGAATTAAAAAGGGGAATATGAAAACTCACCTTAGTGATGCAGCGGAAATAATTACTTAGATGAATTTAATCTTGATTAAAGAAGAAAGAATTTAGAAGTGAAGATATGATGGTGTGAGTTTTAAGGTTAAATAACGATGGTATTTATAGGCGAACGAACGTAGTAGGTAACGAATTCATTCAATCAATCTGCAAACATTTTAAAAACGTTTTATATTTTTATTATTATTATATTAATCGTATGATTAATATATATTATTATTATATTATATCGTTAATCATGAATCGTCGGTAGATAGCAAATAATTCATAGATAGTGCAACTATAGTATTCTTTTTGTCCGTATATTTGGTTAACTAAACCCGTGATTCAATAATTTGCTAATTTAAAATTATGATATAGATGAAAATATGTCTTCCACTACTTTTTGGAAGTTTTCAATGATATGTTTCATTTATCCTAATAATATGTATTCATGCATTGTTTTAACCTTAAATTATTCATACGGGCTCCAATCGAGACGATTCAAGTTTCTACGGTATCAACGAATTAAAATCTACAACTTTTATTTTGATCACTTTTTATGAAGTAGTCCTTATGATCAAGTTTTGGAAGTTTTAATCCTAGAGAAAAAGTATGAAAGTGACGTTTACTATTCGATTACTATTTACTATTGAAATTTTGAATTCATAGAATTCATGATTCCGAATGAATTCGGATGAATGATTTGTGTGGGCTCCGCATGAATTATTTTTAATCAACTTTTGTTTTATACGAAATTTTGTGTTTGGTTATTTGTCTATGATTGCTTTGAGAGATGACTTTAAAGTAAAAATAGAAAAGAATTTTGTAAGGTAAATGTTTGTCTTGTGATACCATAGTATAAAGAAAGGGGATAAATCAAAAACGTGTGAAATTTAGAATTCGTTAATAATGCAGTGTATAAATATGTATGATTTATAAATCCATTATTAGTATTTAACCAAAGATGGTGAGGTAAACAGTGTATACAATCTAAACATGTATAATGTTTCATTTGAGCAATCTATAATAATTAATCATAGATAGAGCGTGCAAATACAATTTGTCCATATCATGTTTATCAACCCGATAAATGTTTGTTCACGTTGTTTTATTTGCACAAGAATTTAAATAAATCACATAAATCACATATTTAAAATTATATCTTTTAAATAATACATGTAATAGTTTGTTTAGCCAACCTGAAATTTGTGGGGTGTTACATATTTTAACTTTTCGATCACCCTGGTTACCAACTGGAAACAAAATGGGAGTTGTTGGTCCGTCACGTGACCGACTTGTTTATTTAACAACATGTCTTATTGGACATAAGGTGGAAGTCTAGCCGTCTAGGTACTTAGGTAGTAGATGGATATGTGGTATCTGGAATATTTCATGCCACAAATGCTGGTCATGATTTTGATATCTTCTAAAACGTCTGAATTGTGAATATGCATGATACGTATGATTTTTGCATATATAATTAATTGTGTTTGTGAACCTATTTAAGGAATAATATTGAATATGGCTTGCGTAACAAAGGTTGCTTCTTCTCAAAAACATAAATATGTTACAAACTCTATTAACCAAGGTTGTAAATAACGCTCGGCGGTCACTCGGCGGTCGACCACCTTTAAGGTTAAATCTCATTTCACGGAATTATAACGACGTTATAACGGAGACTATAAAATATAAAGGAATAAAATATAAAGAATTTATATAAAAAATATATATATTAGCAATATTCTAACAAAATTAGTCAAAAAGGATGTCTTTTGACCGTTATTTGACCATTAAATCCCGTTACTTGACCGTTAAATCCCATTATAACGGCCGTTAAGGTCGTTAAATCCGTTATTTGACCTTTATTGACCCAGACCTTCAAATTTACCCTCCAGCCCCTTTAACGTAACGCTGGACCTCCGTTACCGTTATAACAACCGTTATAACGGAAGTTAAGGCCGTTATTTACAACACTGCTATTAACAAGGCCCCTTCTAAAACTTTGATCATACCTTCAAAATAACTTATGCAAATTGTAGCAAAGGTATCTTTGTTTGTTTATGTTATGATATTTTATACTTTCTTTCTTTTTGCATATTCACCCATGTTATTCTAGATTATCCATCTTTTAAGGACTAGGGATGCCTAATATAACTTTTAATTAGAATAAAAGCATGTAGAGTGCTTCCTCATTTGACAGGAACCACTAATACAAAATTACATTATTTTTTAAAAAAGAAATTATACTAATAAAAATGGATAGATCACGTATGCCTCAAAACCGGCTTGAGAAGTCATATTGTTTGTCAACGGGGTCCTCATTTGAGAGGAATTAACCGGTGACGACATAAAATTGTTGAAAAAGATTTTGAAAGGAAACATTTTGTTATGTTTACCGGGGTTGGTTGTTCTTTGGAACATGATTGAAATTTGTATAAAATATGAAAGTATTGTTGTTGTAGTAGTAAACGAAAATGTGAAAAAATAGATGATTAAATTGTATAGATAAAGTGTGAAAAGCTATTCGTTGAATATTGAAAGTGTGATCAAAGTGAGGTGATGAATGTGCGTATTTGATGAAAACTATTAATATATAAAAATTATTGCGACGGTCGTCGATTTGTATATGAAAAAGTTATATAATTTGATTTTATTTTAAATGGTCGGATTTAAAGGGGACACACATACGTTTGTCCTTTACTCGATTGACTGATGAAGGAAATCAACACATAAAACTATGATACTGAAAACCGGACCGGACCGGTGGGATCGGTGGATGGAACGGGTTTTTACAAAACGTGAGTCTGGGTCATGAGAGAAAACATGTTGGACCAACACACTATTGATGTGTTTTGATAACAGTTTGATATACTTTTTATATATAGCGTGCTTATACAATAGGATATAGCTTAAAAGTATAGCTTAAAAATAAGTAAAACAGCATGCATAATGCAAGGATTGAACTCAGGTATGACGTAAACAAGAGTAAGTGCCGTGCCATCTAATCCAACATAGGTTTTGTTACTTTTCTTTCAAGTTTCAATTACTTAATATATATTTTGACATAGAGTTCAATAATTCTATAAAAATAAAATTCAAGGCTCGGTATTTCCGGTCCGGTCCAACCGGTTGAACCGCCCACGACACCGGTTTATGGTTTGGTCCGGTTTTGAAAACATTGCATAAAACGGCACGATGGTGTTAATGGTGTCGCTTAAGAATGAGAATTGATATAGCAAACGGGAAGACCATTGAGAGCGGCATATGACATTCGGAATGATTTTTTTACATAGAAAAACTTTTTTTGATTTTTGAAAAAAGAGAAAAAACCTAAAAAGGAGGCAAAAATTGAAAATTCCACAATTGGGTTGGGTTGGGAATATCGGACTCATCACCAAGAAATCAAATATAGTTAAATCCCTCTTTTATCATCAGATTCAAATCCGCCCCTTCTCTTCATTCTCTATTTCTCACTCTCCGAATAAAACCAACATAAAACATACATATATACATACATACAAATACACTCGTTACTGCTACTACTCAATTTCTATAATTCTTCAATTTCTTCTACATTCATCTGTATCTATATTTCTTCTGTATCTATATTTATTTATATATTTGTAATAAAAAAAATAAAAAATAAATGGATGGTGGGGGTCAGTATAATCCTCGAACAGTTGAAGAAGTCTTTAGGGATTTCAAAGGCCGCCGTGCCGGAATGATTAAAGCTCTTACTACTGGTCTCTCTCTCTCTCTCCGTTTTGATTTATTATTTATATTTTATAAATTTTTATCAATGATTTTTAATTATGTATTAATTATTTGCAGAGGTTGAAGAATTTTACCAGCAGTGTGATCCTGGTTAGTCACTCTTCTATATATCCACATATGTATCTTCTATATATATAGATATCCTTTTCAAAAAAAAAAATGTTTTCTGCATGTCAAATTCATGCATTAAGTAATTATAAAATTCATGAATGTTGTTAATAGTATTATACTATAATTGATAATAATAATGTTAATGCTAACTACTGATTAGCGTGCAATTGTATTTTTCATATTAAAAGCACAACCCCCAGTAATAGGTACACTTTTTTTGTTTTTGTTTTTTAAATGGAAAATGGTGGTTTATATATATTTGGTAATCTTTACTATTTGCTAATATAATAGGTACAATTTTTTTCCAAAATTTAAGATGATCATTTTTCTCTTTTATTATTAATATTGCTATAGCTATTGAATGCTTTATTTGAGCTTAGTAATAATAGATAGATATCTATATATATTAGAAGTATCCAGGGCAATTAAACCAAAGCTATCTAGCCATTTTTAGAAGCGGACAATAATTTGGTTGAAGTTAAATTAGTAAATTGAGAAATAGGAGTATTCATTACTACTCGAATTGGGAGTGCATTTGTGGTTGAAAATTTGAGCAATTGCGTATGACTTTGAGTTATATATTTAGAAATATTATACTTTGTCTTTTTCAAGAAAGCGTATGCGGTAGAAGATACAGTTAATAAGTTATTGTACATCTCTTAGTAATTACCACAACACAATTCTATTATGAAAGTATGTTCATGAGTAGCCATGAGATAGCTGAAGTAGTTATCTAGTATGATAATCAAAATCACAAGAGGTAAGACTGCCTCTCTACCTCTGGGTAGAGGTAGGACTGTCTACATCTTACCTCCCCCATACCCCGTAGACAGGGATCGGGTCTTGTTGTTGTTGTTGTTGTTGTTGTTGTTGTGTAATCAAAATCACAAGAGGTTCTGAATCATGTGTTTTTTTAACATTATAAGTTCACATACTTGGTAGCTTAGACATCACGGTCAAGTAAATTTTAATGACATGCACAGACCTTGTATATGCAAGGTGTGAACGAATCGATATTTCTTTTGAATGCGATGTTTATGCTACCAAATTCTAAACTTGTGGAGTAGTGGTATTTGTGTTTGATGAGCTAAATAATTCAGAATTGATAATATTTTCTACATATATTGTGTGGTTTTTGATTTGTAAGTTTTTTATGTCTTAATTATGATCCATTGTAATTGCAACTTGGATATTTACCGAGTTTTATGAAAGAGTCATTACCCCCCCCCTCTTTTTTCTTTTAATAAAAACTTTATGGCTGTTAATCAAAGCCAAAGGCTAAATTACAGCAAGTGTTTGAGTACCATTTGCTATTCTTTGACAGTATAACGTGTGTTCATTCTTTATAGGTGCGTCTTTGATTCTTGCAAGTATGCCTTTTGTGATTACTTGCTACGGTTATATGGTGCTGTAGGCAGCTGCCACATTCTCTGTGCGGGTGAATCTTTAGCTTTTCATATTGCGGTTAATATTTTCTGATGTCATAGTTGAATAACTAGACATTTTCGCATGTGCTTAATATTTTCTTTAAAAGTTAAAATCATGTTACTCTTACCTTCCTAACAAAGAAATTCAAGTTTACGCTTTGATATTATAACTAGGGCTTTTCAGAGGTATATGTTATATGGGTGCGTTTGTGGATTTATTTCTGCTTAGCACTGAATATTATATTCTCCATGTTTAAAACTTATATGCAATTATCAATGTTTTCCTAAAAAAATAGAGGGATTCGGAGTTTTAAACATGAAGATCAATTGTAATTTGATTTGAGCCATTCATTATGTGCAACGTGTGTCAAAAGATCAATTGTAATTTGATTTGAGCCATTCATTATGTGCAACGTGTGTCAAATATTCTACGATATATTCATTTATTCTACTTTCACATGTGCAAACAAAGGATTTCTAAGCAATAGCATTTCTCTTTGAGCAGGGAGCATGCGCGTAGCTGATAATTTTTGCTATCATTTTGTTCAATCTTGTTGACAATAGTCAACTGAATTTTCATATAGGAAGTAGCCCTATACAATTGTTTGGGAGCATGATTAGGATAAATACTACAGAAATTACATTGTTCAAGGAAAAAGTCAGTTTTACCTGCTGTGTTGTGATTACTTTATGCTAATTTGATTTTCTGCCCAATATGGTGAAATTTTTTTGTTAGTCATTGACTCAATACATGAAGCGCTCATGTTACACAAATAGTAGTTTAAGAACTCCTAGTAGATATCATGGTGTGAAATAAATGTATGAATATGGATAAACCTGTTGAGGTGCTAAATCTGAAGTGAAGTTTTAAATTAACGGGATATTATTCTGAAATAGATTGGCTGTTTCCTCAATCTTATCCATGGCGTTACTGTTTATCTTGTTCTTCTGTTGTTTAAATGTAAAAAATTGTGCACTTAATCTGTACAGAAAAGGAGAATCTGTGTTTGTATGGTTTTCCTAGTGAGATATGGGAGGTCAATCTACCCGCTGAAGAGGTGCCACCAGAACTCCCAGAACCGGCACTGGGTATTAACTTTGCTAGAGATGGGATGCAAGATAAGGACTGGCTATCTTTGGTTGCTGTCCATAGTGATGCTTGGTTGCTATCTGTTGCCTTCTATTTTGGTGCAAGATTTGGATTTGATAAAGCTGACAGGTAAATCTTTCTGATATTGGTTCGATCTAATACATATGAAGTTTACCTTTTCCATTAACAAGCATATTAAAACTAGATGCTTTAGTTCTTATGGGTGTCGGTGTCGGTCTAAATTGTTAAGCTATGATGACAGATAGTCTACACTCCGCAGTTATGACAAAAGATGATGAACATTGTACCATCCAAAATGCTTTGTTTCAGTTTGTGCCAATACTCACGAGCATATTTCATGATTTTTGAATGCTGGTTTTGGGAGTTTAGTTATGAATTTAATATAAAATTTCGGCTTTCAAGCTCCTGGTTGGAGCCTCTGTTCTCATTTATGTGGCTAATGAAGTTGATCCATTAAAAACGAATACTCAAGAGTAACATGCGTGAACCTTCAAAGTTTTATACGGGTCAATTCAATCTTGTATTTGAAGTCATTACCATGATTTTGCATTTAGCATCACAAGAAGCGCTACAGTTTAAGGGCTTAAGGCAAATAGTGTTTAGATTATGTCTGATTGTCTTCTAAGTTGAGAATGCCTAGGTCCATCCATATAATAGTGGCTGTGTCTTGCAGCGGCTACTTTCTTTTCTTAGGATAAAAAATCCTGACGCTTTGTTTGCCATATAAAAATAAAGACCGTGAAGTATCACTCTCTTGTGGAATATAAGAATCACTGTAGATTTGTTAGGGACCAAGCATCTATTTAAATCTTGTATTACAGCATAAGATCTAATTATTTTCTTCCATCTTTGCTGATAATTGACATTAGGCAAGTATGTTGAAATTCATTTTTTCTCGATGATGCAGGAAGCGACTGTTCACCATGATAAATGAGCTCCCGACAATATTTGAGGTTGTAAATGGCACTGCAAAAAAAAGCCAGAAGGCTAATCACAGTAGTACCAAATCGAAGTCAAACTCGAAAGGGGTAAAGAGATTTCAAAACTTTCTTTTATGCTTGCAGTAATCTATAATCTCTATTTTTTCTATAAAACGAGTGAACCCTGGAGTTAGTAACATGTAAAAAGGGGCTCGGATCAGAAGGGTTGTCTTTAAAGACTTTTTTTTTTTTCCTACACTTTTTTATTTTCAATTTATAGTTTTCAATTTATAATTAGAGTATCAACTGTGATCGGAAAACTTATAGCTTAATAATAAGTCAATAATATAAACTTTTGAATATAATTTAAAATGTTTACGGCGTTACAATTATACTTTGGTAGATGACTGACTTACATATTTACCCGTTAGAGATAAGCCATAATCCTGTTTGAGCAATCAACCAGTAGCCACCTCTATTTATGGTTCTTTTTCGTGAAACCATACTCTTGTTTGATCCCAAATGTAATGTAATTTAGAATCTTTGCATGGAGTGACTAACTCTAGATGTTTACTTGGATTTATAATTGGTTTATTTCTGGTGACCGAGCAGCGGGAACAAGATTCTCAGGGGAGATACTCAAAGCAGCAGCCACCACCGCCACCAGCAATTAAAGATGATGATGAAGAGGGTTTGGATGATGAAGACGACGACGAGCATGGGGAAACCTTGTGTGGGGCATGTGGTGAGAATTACGCATCAGATGAGTTCTGGATATGTTGTGACCTCTGCGAGAAGTGGTTCCATGGCAAGTGTGTGAAGATCACCCCAGCCAGAGCTGAACACATCAAGCAGTACAAGTGCCCATCATGCAGCAGCAACAAAAGAGCTCGCCCTTGATGTTGTAGCTTTATCTTAACTGTGTACTCTGAGACTCTCTAACCTGCTTGGTAGAAATTTTAGCGTTAGCCCTATGGTTAAGCTGTGTAATTTGGTCGGTAATGTTGGCAGATATTTTAATTTTTAGACTATGCATCATCTTGTCAACCCAAGATTTCAATTATTGAGAAAGTTTTATCGTGTTGGGTGATGTATTCTTTTGTCAGCAACATTGTTTTGTGATTTCTTCGTTATTATTTTTTGGGCTGATGGCCGTAGTTTGGAGGAGACGGCCGTGGGTTTCTGTTTTTTCATTTTTTAAGTATCAAAGTGTGATACATTATGAATACAAATTTGTTAGATTGATAATAATAATAATAATAATAGAAACTTCGATGACAGCCAGCTCTATAAGTTTGCATGTAGTTGGAAATTCTAATCACTTTGGTTGTACAGAAATATGGAGGCTGTTACTTGGATTCATGGCTATCCACTTTGCAATATACAAAACTTAAAAAAAGAGATTCATCCACTTGTAATATACAAACATAAAAAGATACCATCCCCATTGGTAGGTAGTCCTACCAAACAAGTTCAGGTACAAAAACTCCAAATTTTCTTTTGAAATCTGTCCCAACTTTTCTTCACCCATCAACATCTGCTTATAGATAATGCTAATCTAAATACATATTGTAATAAATAAAACAGAAATAACTCCCTAATGTTGGTCCTAATCCTTTACCAACCACAATACAATATTATTAGATTCCCATTTTCTGATCCATTATCCAAAATCCTCCAAACTTTTAGAACGAAATGCATTTTTGGTCCCTGTGTTATCACACCATTTGCAATCTTGGTTCAAACATTTGCAAAGTGGCGATTCTGGTGCCACAAATGGAAAAGTTTCGTAATTTTGGTCCAATTTTAACTTTCCGTCCAATTTCCACCGTTATTGCCCCCATGTGTCTGTCACGTGCGGGGTAGTTTCGTCCATTTAACGCCCATAGGATTATATTTGCAAAAAACACAACTGATTCTCCCACCTACCCCTTTATCCTTTTTCCCAAAATAAAATCATCATCATTATCAACAACAATAACACAAATTTTTAAAGATCTGCAACTTCCTTTCCCAACTTATAAATTAAGATCTATAACTTCTATTTCTTCCTTTTCTTTAGCAATAATCATGATTGAATTTTTTATGACCACTACCACCACAGGTACAACTATATCCGACCACCACCACCACTCAGCCCCTCCACCGCATCAGCACCATCGGCGCCCCCCATAGCGATCACCACAATATCGTCGTCCTATCCACAACAATCACCACACCCATCACTGCCGATGATTCCAACAACCACCACCGCCTTAAAATTTTGTCTCTCTCTCGATATATATATATATATAATATATATATATATATATAAAGTTCTGTAATAATAATTAGTTTTTGATATATGTGGGGGGGGGGGGGGGGGGTTGGGGGGGAGGATCTATATGGTTGCTGGAAAGATATCTCCGATCTATATCTACAAGAGATATGTGGTTACAAACTTTGTCAGATCTGGAGAAAAAAAAAAAGATAAAGGAACAATCAAAGGGGATCTGCAAACGTGTGATGTTGGTTGATACTTTTCTTTTGAAAATTGGAATGTTGCTTCTTGCTTACTTAATCAAGAGGAAACCAATCAAAGGCTCCTTTTTGCTTTGTTGCATGATTCCATTATGTTGCTTTTTTTATTTAGCACTTTTTTTGTAAAGGAATTAGATAGTAGAAAATACAAATAGACGAGGAAGATACCCACGTGGGGTATTAAATCTTTTTTTGTTTATATGATTTTCAAAGTATATAGATCTTTTAGAAGATACGGAGGAGCTATAGTTTCAATCTTTTTTTGTAACATCACATCTTTCTTTCTATGTTTGTATTCTAGGCTGCAATGGATATATTTTCATATAAAGATAAAGATGTCAATCTGGTTTTTTGGTTAATTGTGAATGAAGAAAATTGAGATGATGATGATAACATGTTTATGATTTCTGTAAAAATCAAATAATTTAATGGTTTATTGAAATAACAGGTGGGATAATCTTTTTTTGCAAAAATGGTCCATTAGAATTAAATGGACGAATCTACCCCGCACGTGACACGCACATGGGGTCAATAACGGAGGCAAATGGACGGAAAGTTACAAATGAACCAAATTTGCGAAACTTTTCCATTTGTGGCACCAGAATCGCCACTTTGCAAATGTTTGGACTAAGATTGCAAATGGTGTGATAACACATGGACCAAAAATGCATTTCGTTCAAACTTTTATAAAGAAAAAGTCAATACTTTTAAAAGTTGCAAAGGAATAGTGATATCTACCAGATAAGTTTGTACACTAGATATTGAGTTGAGATGTTTTCTTTGATACTACTATTAGATATTAACAATTTAACATAACATATAAAAACTAATAACAAATCAAAATAACATAATTGACAAAATGAAATTACAAGATGGTCAAGCTTGGTAATCCATCATATCAAATTTTCCTGACTCTTAGTCGAGAGTCGTTTGAGAAGCTCGTATGTTGTGATCATCGTTGTTGCGGACATGGACATGGAAGCCCATCTCGGACCTAAGCCTCTATAGAAAGCCATCCATCCGCCTTCTCTTACTAAATTCCTCACAGTTTGTCCAACACTCGGTCCTTTCCTTGCGTTGTTATCATCATTACTACTATCAAGTACTTGCAACCTCGTCTTGATGGTATCCAAAGGCATTGTAACCAAAGCGGACACACCTCCTGCCATAGCCGCACTAACACCTTGAACCGCCATTACAGTTGTTGCATCAGGCCTAATTAAAGCAACAACACCGTTCCCATCCTCATATTTCCTACACAAATACGACCCGACTCCACCCCAAATAAGTCTTTGAGCCACAGAGTAGGAAGCCCACCAAACCGCATTTGAAGGTGCATAAGTCAAAACCGATATACCAAAACCTCTATACAGACCTCTCGGCCCATCTGCACGCATAATCTTTCTAAAAGCATCGATCCCATTCACATACATAGACATTTTCAAAGTACTACTACTACCCTGCACCATAAGCCGTTGGGTAACAACATCAATAGGTGTCCAAACAAGCTGTGCAGCCAATGCGGCGGTCAAACCAGCCATTGCATTAGCAATAGCAGCAGCAGTTGGTTCAGGAAACCCCAACTCGAGTGCACTCGTACCCACATTACTCTTGGTAACCTCGAGCGCGGTCATGTACAAGGCTCGGGCTGGAATCGTGCCAATTAAGGAAGTGCCAAACCCTCGATAAAGGCCGCGTAAACCTTCATATCTAAGGATGGTTTTTAAACTAGTACTAGATAAATGATGAGGTGATGATGAAAGTACTTGTTGCCTAGTTTTTAGTACAACCACGGGGTAAAGTGCAGCAGATACACACGAAAACAGCCCTGCACCTAGGATCAAAAACTTTGTTTTATCCAACATTTTCCAATCAATTTCTACAACTAGTATTTGATCATCATCATCATCATCTGATGAGGATGATAATTCTTGGTCCTCTATACAATTTGTCTAATTCATTTTCGATTTGGATTTCGGGTAAGCCACTTTTCAAAATGATTTCAATAATAATAACATAAATCAAAACCTATATAAAGTTGGGAGCTCCTCTATCTATGTAATACAGTATAAAATAAACAAATAGAAGCATAAATAGATCACGTATAAGATACTAGTGATAGATGTTAAAATCGTGTTAATATTAAATCGAATTCATTCATAAATAAATAAAATATAAAAATGACAAGAATATGTATATAAGACAGAAATCAGAGAGAATGGATGAATAACCGGGAAGAAAGTAAGGAAGAACAGGAAGGTATGAATAAACGGGAAGACATGAAAATATTTTAAGTTTATATAATTTTTAAAATCCACAACAACAACAACAACAAGGGTACCCAATCCCGGCATAAGCCGGGCTATGGGGAAGGTATGATGTAGACAGACCTTACCTCTACTCAAAGGTAGAGAGGCTGCTTCCAGATCCACCGAGGTGGAAGGGACCTCCGGCCCAGTGTGCAAAAATACCCGACGGCCGGCGAAGCCAAACCGAATAGGGGGAACTCTCGATCTCCAACTCTTAATCTCAACCTCTCAATCTCTATCTCTTTCTCAGCCTCAAATCTCAGATCTAGATTTGGATCTAGAAGAGATAAGGAGCCGTTGGAGAAGAGAGAGAGAGAGCAGGGAGAAGAGAGAGAGAGACAGATGTGAATATTTAATTTTTAAAATCCATTTTTCCTTAAATCAACCATTAACCCAACAACCCACAACCCATATGACCTGAAACCAACCTATCAACCCATCAATCAATTTAACTCGTTGACCCGTCAATCCGCAACCCGATTTTTTTAGGTTGATAGGTTGTACGTTAAGGTTGAAATTTCTAACACGAAGTTTTTAGTGGATCGGGTTAGGATAAGAGATTTTCGACCTATCAACCTGCCAACCCAAACCCGGACCCATTGACAACTCTATACCTAACCATAAACCTTAATATGATTAACAAACTCTTAATAATATATACGTCATATCTGGAATATATATTGGTATCCATATTTCTACTCTAAAATAATTGATCTAACATGAAATTCGTAAAAACCAGATTAATGTCATGTAATTTCGACAACCAAACAGTTCGACAACATGCAACCTACTTATCTTTAAGTTGGGTTCGAGTTAGTTTTTTAAGTCACCTCAAGTTGACTCACAAACATGAATACTTTTTGAATGAGTCTGAATAGCGCGCATACACACTTGTAATGTAACCACATATTGTGACGACAACGGGTATTTTTGTTTGTTTCATTGTAAACATTGCCATCATTACAACATAAATTAGTTGCAAACAAGTATTTCTATCCGGGCGTTGCCCCAGAAGAAAAGCAAAACTCTCGTGATAAAAGTTAAAAAACATTAAGCCGAAAAACAATATTTTCGTGGCAAAAGTTAAGAAAATAAAAGTTGTGGCGAAAAGTAAAAAAAATGAAACTTTGGTAGCAAAATTTAAAAACCAAAAGTTATGTGGTAAAATGCAAATAAAAGAAAGCGAAAGTTTAATAAGTAAGGTTATTTTGAATGTTAAATTTATCACGTTGTTTAACTTGGTTGTTAACTTCATCCTACAAATCTTACCTTTCATTGCCAGAATCTTTTCTAAAACAAAAAGAAGTATACGTAAATAATATTGAAGAAATAATGATTAATACTATATGTTTTCCTTTTACTATACCATGGCATTGGATTCCAATTCCAAATATGCTGATAATAGTTAGGTATGGCCGCGTGTTGCGCTGCCTTTAACTATTGCAATTATATTTGATATTGACGTCGTTTTGTTATGCTTTTAATTGAATTGAATCCACAACTGCTTAATTGAAAGACAAAAACAAAATAACTTCATCATAACAATTACGTTTGATATTGATGTCGTTTTGTTATGCTTGTTTAATTGAGTTGAATCCGCAACTGTTTAATTGAAAGACAAAACAAAATAACTTCATCAAAATAACTTCATCATATATATATTTATTTAAGAGCAATACCATAACCATATTCAGATATATTATATTAAGGCAATACCATAACTATATTTTTACAAAAGGTTGGAGAAAATGTTAAATAAAAAAATGCCAAAAAAGTGAATCCACAAATAAATATACAAATCATCTTTCTTAACTAAAATAAAAACAAAAAGAAGATTTTTTGCTCTTAAAAATGATACCAAAAAATTATTTTTAAAATTATTTTTTTTAATGTTAGAATCGAAAAAAACTCTATTGTGATGTGTGTTTTTTACCCCCATAAAGTGAAAGATGTGATGTTTTGTTTTTCAAGTTCCTACCCACTATAAAGTATTAAGCCTGTTAATTTACAAAAATGAAAGATTAAAAAAAAAGTCTATTATATAAGGTGAGACAAAAAAAAAAAAAAAAAAAGTAAGATGAGAAAAAACAATTATCAAATAAGACAAAAAACTTAAAAAAACAAAAGATTTGTGAAGTTAGTTGACCGGACCCACATACTTTTTCCAGCCGATTCACTCTTTCATTTATATTTTATGCATAGCTAACTTGTATTTCATGCTTAGGTAAGTTGTACTTTAATGTAGCCAACCAAGCCAACTAAAATTAGTTACAAACCAACTAAGCCAACTATAAATCAACTGAGCCGCTACTGTAGCTCAAATGTTTTGATTTAGTATATATATTAATATTAATGTAACATGATACTAGTAAAAGACATAGTTACATAGCTCAATATTGTAACTAGGATCTCGTCACTCATAAAACTTTTTACATTAAATTTTAGGTGAACTAGCAATTCTACCCGCGCGTTGCCGCGGAAAACGCTTTTAGCTTTTAGATACAAACATGATAAATTCGCTAACAAACATTAATTTGGAATTGCTGTCATACACACAAAACAACTAATGATTACTTGCAAGAAAAATAAACAATTCCTCAAAACGAAAACACAAAAAAAAAGAAGCAAATATATGACATAATGTCCTGAAATGATACAATAAGACCAGAAAAATAGTTGACAAATAATACAATGTTTATATTAACAAAAAAAATTGTCAATATAAATAAAAAGCATGTAGAAAATGGTTATACTAAAAAAAATCAATATAAATAATCAACATTATTGTAACAGAACGAATGAAAATAATACAAACCAAATGTTTAAAAATATTTTGAGGCTTATCATAAAGTTGTAAAGTTCAGAGGCAAGAAAAAAGCAAGCAAACTAAAGAATAACCCCAAAGGTAAAAACATAAATAAGTGAAATTTGTTTGATTAAAACATGAAAACTTAAAAGTTTGGTGTCAAAAAATTGAAAACGCTAACTTTGATGGATGATAAATATTAAAAGATAGTCATAGTAATTTTAAGGGGGTTAAAATTTAAATTAAAAAGAAAGTAAAGTTTTATTATAACTCATGTTTATAGACTTGTATATAGATAATTAATTAATACGCATAAGAAAAGAGTACCTAATGTTTTAATACTTGTACTATTAACTACAATGTTTTTGTGAGGGGAAGACCACTTTGGTTTTTAGTATATACAAAACATGTTATTGATGGGCTAAAATGTAAAAGATAAAAGTTTTAGGGGGTTAAAAGGTAATGAGGTAAAAGTTGATGGGCTAAAATGTAAAAGATAAAAATTTTAGGGGGTTAAAAGGTTAAGACGTAAAAGTTGATGGGCTAAAAGATAAAAGGTAAAAACTTTGTAAGGTTAAAAGGTAAAGAGAAAACTTTAGGGGGATAAAAGGTAAAGAGGTAAAAGTTGATGGGCTAAAATATAAAAGGTAAAATCTTTAGGGGGTTAAATGGTAAAGTGTTCAAAGTTGCATGCATGTGTACTTGTACCTTGTGCATATAAACCTGTAAAAAACCACTTGGTTTTTAGTATATAGGGTCAATTCCATCATGGTTAAATTGTTTGGTAAGTTTTACTAACACCTTTATATAATTGTGTAATATTCCATAAGAAAGGTAAAACTTAAAGTTGTTCATGTGAGAATACATAGTCAGAAAAATAAACATTCACGTTTGAAATAAAATTACGTATATGGTCATTTTTTAGAATGTATATCTTAATTTAAACACCTACATAAAAATTTATTTATTTGGTCAATAAATTCTTACCACTTATTTAGTATGAAAAAAAACCCAAATAATATCCTACCAAGTGTCATTCCAAAACTCATCTTTATTGACAATGTTCATTTTCTTCCCAAATAAACACTTAAATCTATTCAAAAAAATTGTATATTTAAGATGAGAAAAACAAACTTTAGCTCTTAAAATAAATGAGAGGCATACTTCAAAATTCAGAGTCAGTAAATTAGTTGGCGAATCCTTCCATAATAAAGGAAGATCGCTTTACTTGATACAAACTTAAGCACCATTTTCACAAATTTAACAAGTTTTGCAAAGTGTTTCAATATTCGTGTTACATCAAAACAAGATACATAAAATAGATTTGAGGGATTGAATATAACAATGTGAATCGTTTCCGATCATGTTCATAGTTTTATTATTAACCCGTCTTTTCTATAAGCAACTTCAACAGTTCAACATCAAAATCATATCAAATTGACTAACCATAATTCATAATCTTAATCTTAATCTTAATCTTAATATATACTAAAAGACAACTAACCTAATAGCTTATTAACCAATCAAAAAGCTCAGTTTTATCGAATTAAACATTGATGATGTCATAATTAATATTAATTAAAAATCTTAATATATACTAAAAGACAACTAACCTAATAGCTTATTAACCAATCAAAAAGCTCAGTTTTATCGAATTAAACATTGATGATGTCATAATTAATATTAATTAAAAATCTTAACAAAAGTTCCAAAAAAATTATATATCCGATCCTATTTCAACATGGGAAAGGATATACTAACATATAATTATCATTATTTGATTATTAGATAAACATATACTTCAAACTATTATTAAATAAACTGAACATATTGTGTCTACCGATTTAGATATTCACTTTTATAATTATTTTACATCTTTTGAAAATGTTAACATACAATTATAAAACAATATAATTTACAATTTACGAATCTACATACAATACAATTAATTAACCAATATATATCTAAATGATGATGAAGGATACGTATAAATCTAGATAACTTACTAAGCCCAGCTAAGGGGTATAGGCCCAACTATTGAACAAAATGGTGATTTACGGATATAAAAAAGTACAAGAAGATTACGGATATTAATAAAAAATAAAGCTACATAAATCTTATCTATATCTATACTATATTATAAAGCAAATAGCCTCTGTCTAAATTTTAAGTTTCAACATTTACTTCCCCAAAATGCCCTTAATATCTATTCTATATTTACCTAAAATAACTAAAATACCCTTTCTTTCCCCTCAAATCTCAACCACTCATTTTTTTTCTCTCTCCTCCATAAATCATTTTATTTCTTTAATTCATTCAAAATCTTTTATCTCAAAAACCGTACATCGATAAATTATAAAAATTATATGGGTGTTCTTAAAATTTCATGCTCTTTCATTAGAGAGGTCATTCGATATACTTTCGACGAATTTTTAAATGCGAGGGCGGAGTCCGTACGGCTAAGGGCGGAGCACGTCAGGTAGATCATCCCATCACCGCCACCGCCATTCACCACCCGCCATCACCTCCATTACCGCCGTAACGCGCGGGTACCTTTCTCCCGTAATAATAAATGAAAAATAAAACTATATTCAAATTTAAGCTTCTCATATCCATATCCATATCCATATCCATATCATGATACAAATTCAAATTTAATTTTTGTTATGATTATCATTGTTGTTATTAGTTTAGGATTTTAATAAAACTATATAAACAATTATAATGTTAATCTTATTATAATTTTTTCACTTTTATCATTGTTGTTATTAGTTTAGGATTAGGATATCAATTTCCTTATATAAACCATAACATATACAACCATAACCCATAAATTCTTTGAAAACCCCAAAATGAATAGGACTGATGAGAAGCAAATTACGTTTTTGCAAGACCTTAATGACGACTCAGTCAAACACACAATCAAGGTTAGAATATTGCTTCTATACTTTAATAATGATTTTGTATCTACAAAGTCCAGTTATCACCCACGATAGTAGTATGTTGCGATCTCTTGGGTTAAGTAAAAAAAAAGTTTCAAGGTGCTGATATGCGACAAAGATGGGAAGACAAAAAACACTACAACAAATGTCGTCTACAAAAAAGTACCGTAAAAAATGAAGGAGGATACATGCTTCTAATGTTCAAACTGTTGAATGACTTTATTTTGAATTAATTTCTTAATATCTAAATTCTAAACTTCTAGGATTGTTTTTGGGCTAATTTTTTTAATTGAATTTATAAGACCTTTTTGTTTGCATATACTTAAACTTTGATGATAATCTAATCTTTATAATATCGTAAACCCGTGTATTTGACACGGGTCTAACATCTAGTTCCAATCTATAACAGAATTCACATTAAGTCAACACATTTTCTAATTCCAAACAATTTAGTTTAGGCTTAGCAAGTTTTAGAGTAACATTTGTCATGATATTATTAGATGTTTTTGTTCTTACTAAATAAATTAGGTGTTAAGAATTCATTGACCATATAGGTAAATTTTTATGTAGGTGTCTAATATAGGATTGTGAGTCCTAAATATAGATGGTTAATACCCGACTGGCAAGTAGTTCTAACTGGAAGTTGACCAGTTCAGAATACGATCCAGATATGGATAATCAATAAGGTAAAGATACTGAAAGCAAATGCTAGAAACAATAAGTGGTGAAACTATATAAGTAATATGTATATTTCAAGTATGTAGCATTGAGACACGATTTACCTTTTCAATGTATTTGATTTATTGATATAAACAAATACAAAGGTTGTTGCGGAACAAAGATAAACACCCAAGTGTAAATATCTAAACAACCTAGAAATACAAGTGATCAAAAAACTTGGAAATACTCGTAAGGATTACTTAGAGTATATCTCACAAGTTGCAATGCTAAGGTTTCAAGCTGTTTTGCAAGTTGTGAGAAGACTTATATTTATAGACCAAGTCCATGATGACGTGGACCAGATCGTACAAAATATGGTTGAGAGCATTTAAGGAATTAAAGCTAATTCCTTACATGCGTACTTTTAAGGTTAAGTATATAAGTCAATTGATGTGACTTATCATACTTTATTCCCAACCTTTATTTTAACCTTGTACTTTTATTAATAGATAAATCTATTAACCGAGTAAAGGTATATAAAGTAAAAAATCTTCCTCGTAATCAGTGTAAAAGTGTGTAAGTACTTTTACACTGAGATGCTTCAGTCTTCGATCAGGTAGAATCAACTTCTGAGCTCCACATCTGAGCTTGATTCTCTTTCTTCAGACTTCAGTATTTGACTTCATTCTGAACGGTATTCTGATACGTTGATCTGAACTGAAGTGAAGCTTCAGTGAACTAATTCTGAACGACTTCAGAATTCTGTACAAGTATTCTTCACTGAGCTTCAGCTATTTCTGAACAAATTATACTTGGTCGATTTTCGACCTAACAAATTCCCCCTATTTGTTCTGAAATAGTGCATGCATCTCAGACTTCTATCTATACATGTTTGTAAGTCTGAAATACAAGTTTTCGTTTAAGTTGTAAAAATTTTCTAAGTACATCTTATAGATCATTGATGTCTCAGAATTTTACTTGTGATTTTTCTAACTTAAACCTATCATCTACTTGTTAGCTGCAAAATGTAACATATATATAAAAACTGAAGTGTTTGTTACATTTGCAAATATTTATACAAGTAAATGATAAACTGAAAAGAAAACTACTTATTCGCAGGCCTCGAACCAGAAGGTGCTTCAGTAGCCTTTCTCTTCAGTGGAGAATGATCCTTCTTTCCAAACAATCTGCCCTCGATCTCTACTTTGGCTTGCATCTTCTATTGTATTCTTGATAACCATGCACCAATCAGAGCAGATTTTGGCTTCCCCCTCAGAATTTGGATCATCTCCCTATGCTCAGAAATCCCAAATTCGTGCACTGAAACTTGATTATATTCTTCAGCTGCTCTACCTTCTCTTTTGACAATCAGATCAAAAAGCCTCAATCCATCAGCTTTTGTTACTTCCATATCAACTATTTTAGCTGGATGAGATCGATGCTTCAGATAATGCTCATATTGATCCTTCTCATGCTTTCTTTGGATCTCAATTGCATCATCAGACATTGGTTGGAAGGTGGAGAGACCAACATCACAAATATTCTTTCTCGATGATCTTGGTCCAGTCACTTTGGGCTTTGTGGGTGGCCTAGCCAATTCTTTTTCAACCTTTAGAACTCCAGCCAGAATTTCTTTCTTTTTGATTGCCATCTCCTTTTCTCTATTTTTCACCAAGTCCTCAATGGACATCTTGAATGTGAGATGGTCCAGCTTTTGTTCTAAGGGAGAATAATTTACCCCATACTCATACTCAAGCATATCAACAACAGCTTTCTGCACTCTTGGATCATTTTTTATTTTCAGATATCTTTCCAGAGAGAGACCAAGAGCTGCAACATCAATATGATCAAGGGTCCCCATCTTCAGATGTTGTGCCCTTTCTCTTTCCTTGTTTTCCCTCCACATAATGAATTGATTAGAAACTTGCTTCTGCAAAGCCTCTAATTTCTTGCTATCAGCATTAGGATCATGAAGGGGATAACCATGCTCATCTACATTTTCACCAACCACCAAACCAGAACCCTTAGAATCTTTCTTTGTAGGTTCATCCACCACTGGGGCCTTGCCCTTATCTTTCTTAGCAGGTTCAGAAGCTTGTACTTCAGATTTCTAAACCTGTTCCCCCTTAACTGAAGCACTACCAGATTGTACTTCAGTCTGCTTCTTGGTTGCCTCTATTAAGTCTTGAGTGCTAGAGAGCAAACCAATAGGCACATTTCCCCCTTTGGGGACCTCAGAAGGCATCTTGGCATATAAATCAATAGCAGTCTGGATGGCCTTCAGAGGTTCCCAACTCTGCTGCAGAAGGCAATCAGAAATGCCCTTCGCCATTGTAGAGAACTGAGCCCTTAACCTGAATGATGAGTTAAGGTTCAGAGTCTCTTTTTCAGTGAGTTCCTTCAGCATTTTTCTATCCTCTTCAGTAAATGAAGCAGGGGGAGGAGGAGCAACAATATGTTCTTTCTTGAGAAGGGGCAGAATTTCATCTAACTGCTTGGACTGGCCCTTAACAACTTCATCAAGAGTAGATACAGATTTTTGAACTTCAGCAACAGCCTTATCTACCTTCTTGGAAGTATCTTTGGTGAGTTCTAGGACCATCCTTCTGACCCCTTCTTCAACCTTTTCAGCTACAGAAGCTGAAATCTGAGCAACAAGATTCTGAGATATCTCAGATTTCAGTTTCTCAATCACATCAACACTAACAGAAGACCCAAGTTCTTTCTCATTGACACTTGGCCTTTTAACCAACTCATTCACCTCCTTCCCAACTGCCATAATTTCTTGTTTTATCAATTCAATACCAGATGTCAAGTTCGCAACAACTGAAGCTTGCACATCTCTTTTGGCCAGTCTGAAGGCTTCCCTTATGGCTGTACTGATTTTATTACATGAATGCACCAGCTCATTTAGCTTCCCACCTGCTAGTCCCTCATTCCCAGCAACCTTGGTAAACTCAGTGCAAAGAAACATTTGAGCACCCTTCATTTCAGCCAGGGAAGTAGTATTGGCAATTAGATATTTAGTTAAGTCCTCTACCTTGAGAAGTAGGCGTTGGACTTCGGTGTTTTGCTTCTCTAACTGTGCTTCTACACTCAAAGGAGGAGGTGGTTGTGCAGAAACATAAGCCACAAAGGGAATTCTACCAAGCCCATCTAATGCCTTGGACTGGCCCTTAACAACTTCATCAAGAGTAGATACAGATTTTTGAACTTCAGCAACAGCCTTATCTACCTTCTTGGAAGTATCTTTGGTGAGTTCTAGGACCATCCTTCTGACCCCTTCTTCAACCTTTTCAGCTACAGAAGCTGAAATCTGAGCAACAAGATTCTGAGATATCTCAGATTTCAGTTTCTCAATCACATCAACACTAACAGAAGACCCAAGTTCTTTCTCATTGACACTTGGCCTTTTAACCAACTCATTCACCTCCTTCCCAACTGCCATAATTTCTTGTTTTATCAATTCAATACCAGATGTCAAGTTCGCAACAACTGAAGCTTGCACATCTCTTTTGGCCAGTCTGAAGGCTTCCCTTATGGCTGTACTGATTTTATTACATGAATGCACCAGCTCATTTAGCTTCCCACCTGCTAGTCCCTCATTCCCAGCAACCTTGGTAAACTCAGTGCAAAGAAACATTTGAGCACCCTTCATTTCAGCCAGGGAAGTAGTATTGGCAATTAGATATTTAGTTAAGTCCTCTACCTTGAGAAGTAGGCGTTGGACTTCGGTGTTTTGCTTCTCTAACTGTGCTTCTACACTCAAAGGAGGAGGTGGTTGTGCAGAAACATAAGCCACAAAGGGAATTCTACCAAGCCCATCTAATGCCTTCTCCAATTGCATTTCAGTTGGACTCTCAGATTCAGAAGCAAAGTCCAACTCTTTCTCAGTTTGATCATCATAACTGATGGGCCTTGGCACTTGGTGAATTTGTGGGTGTAAGTGTTGTAGTTGTGGTTAAAAGCGAGGTGAAGTAATATAGGCAGGTGTAGAGCCAGGTGGAAAGTATGGATGTTGGTGAGAAGTTCCAGGTTGGCGATATGGTTGTTCAACAAGTAAATTTTGGATTTTTTGGGGAGGTTGGACGTTTGTGAGGCTGAAGGTTGGCTCAGAATCAGAAGACTGATTCTCCTCCAGTAAGCCCTCATCAAACTCAAAGTCAGCAAAGGAATTAAGATTCCCTTGAGGTGGCTCATCTTCATCCCAGAGGTCAGTTAAAACTGCAGTCTAATCAGATATGCCCTGGTTCAGATCACTGGTACCTGAACCAGCTTCTGGTTCAACAACTGCTGCTGCAGATGCATCGTCACCAGATTTATGGGTTGGCTTAGCCATAGCTTCATCGACAGAGACAGTAGACACAGGGGTTGCCTTAATGACCCTCATACCATCATCAAGAGTCACTTCATCGGCCGTAGAGTCTGGAATCTCAGTCTCAGGTGGTGTCACACCAAAGACTTCATCAATTCGTGCTGCAGAAGAGTGTGAGATTTGTGAAGTTACAGGGGGTACGCGTGCAGACACGGACTCTAATGTGTGCTGGGCTGGCACACTAATATTATCTTCACCATCTCCTCCTAAAGAAGTTTTGGAGATGGCTGCTTGTGGGTTTCCCTTTGGACTCGATTCCTCTGGTTCTTGTTGGGAAGATCCAGAGGGGTTTTCTTCGGTACTAATGTCCTTGGGCTGTGAGGACTGCTTATATTTTCGACGTTTTAATAAGCCCTTTGGAGATCCTGAGGGATCTTTTGGGAGATCCTTAGGTTGGTCAGTGGAGGAGGGAATTGGTGGTTGGGTAGATGAAGTTCCTGGGGTTTTAAACAACTTCAACATTTGACCACCAGGTGCACCAATGGGTCTCGCATTCTTTTGCGACCCGCTCGGTGACCTTTCTGAGCCAGCCGGTCGTGCTGTTTCAGTTTTAGAAATTACCTGAAGCATTGCAGCGGAGAGTTCTAGTTCTGGATCTGAAGTAGATAGCTTTGATAGATCCCTGCAGAACTCCGTTGCTGAAGATTCAAGCTCCTCCATAAGATACGCATCTCCAAGCATGTTCATGAAGCAAATGCTCAGAAATCTGGGAAATGAGATATGTGGACTTCTTTTCCCTTTTAATTTTGTTACCCGCTGAGAGAAAAGTATCTCAGCGAAGTCCACCTCAATCCCATGCCACAAGTAGTATCCGATTTCTACTTGTGTTAAGGAAATCTGGTCCAATCCACCCCAGTTTCCTCCTAGGTTACTCCACAATCTGAGTCCAGAAATATCGCCAACAATTTTTAAATCCGGACAGAAAAATATGTCCAGATGTTCTCAGATTGTGCTTAGCATCAACCATGTCATCATGACCCATGGCGTGCAGTACTTCCCTGAAATTAACTCCTTTTAGCCTTTTAGCATAGGCTGTAAAAGAGGGAAGGTAGTTCAAATGAAGGGCCTCCCGAAACCCATCAAGTGAAAGGATATACTGCTTAGTGCCTTCTTTCAAAGAAAAAGCAATGGATTTTTCATCCTTGCTTAGTGTAGCAGTATACCAGAATTCAAGTAAGTATCTATGATACATTACTTGAGGATCTGCAGTCAAGGCAAAATGGAGAGGGGATTGTTCAAGAAATTTATTAATCCTCCCCATTAAGGTTTTTCCTTTGGCGTTCAGTGCAGCCATGAAATTATTCATATTGAATCTAAGGGTCGATGGCTCGAACCCTTTTGGCCATTGAGCACTGGCCTTGACTACTTTGGATGGTTTGTATTCAAAACCTATAAGAGATTTGACTACTTTAGCCATTATTTCTACAAGGGAAAACTGAAAATGAAAGATGAATTTAGGGTTTTGGAGTTATGAAGGAATGAGAAAATGAGAGAGAATGATGATTGGGAGTAATGTAAAGAGAAGTAAATGAAGGAATTGTTCTCGAAAAGGTATTTATATTTATGATGGAATACAAAGGGTTTTCCAAAATAAATAAATTAAAATTGATTTTTGAAATTCAAACCAAAAAAAAAAATGTTATTTTAATGAAATCAGTTTTGATCGAGTTTGGAGTCCGAAAATAATTTTTGGGTATACGTCCGCATTTAATGCAACGACGGCTATGACCCTACATTTTCACAAAATTTTTCAACACTTTAAAGAAAAAGTGATCATTACTTTCCATTTACGGCGCAACTTGTGTGACACGTCAGTAAAAGGTATTATTATTCAAACGTTATACAGTAACTTTCACGTGTTCACACAACGACCAAGTATCCAAAATACATTATAAAGGATTGACTCATCTCAGAAATAATAAACAAAATCTGAGCATGATCAGATTTAAGGAATCTGAACCATCTCAGTTTATACAATTATTCTGAAATCATTTCAGAAATTCTGAAGCATTTCAGTCAAAATATTTTTCTGAAAGCAAAGTTCCCCCTTAGAGAAAAATTCTTTTAAACATAAAAATATGTGACACTTCCCCCTGAGGTGATGCTATACAGGATTTAGCATACCTAACTCACTGATGAGATGTATAAACGTTTTGACATCCAAGGGTTTTGTAAAAACATCAGCGAGTTGTTTATCAGTGGGAATGAAATGAAGTTCAATGTCACCTTTAATAATGTGATCTCTAATAAAATGATACCTGAGGTCGATATGCTTGGTTTTGGAGTGCATGACAGGATTGTGAGAGATGGCAATCGCACTGGTGTTATCACAAAATATTGGAGTCTTTGTATACTTAACACCATAATCAGTTAGTTGGTTCTTCATCCACAAAATCTGAGCGCAGCAACTGGCTGCAGAAATGTATTCAGCTTCAGCTGTGGATAGTGATACTGCAGTCTGCTTCTTACTTGTCCAACTAACCAATTTGCCACCTAGGAAATGACAACCACCTGTGGTACTTTTCCTATCTATTTTACAACCTGCATGATCAGAATCTGAATAACCCATTAGATCTAGACTTGAGCCTTTGGGATACCAAAGACCAAGTCTGGGGATACCTTTAAGGTATCTGAAAATCCTTTTCACAGCATTTGCGTGTGCTTCTCTAGGATCAGACTGAAATCTTGCACAAAGGCATGTTGCAAATAATATGTCAGGTCTACTAGCAGTTAAGTACATGAGGGATCCCACCATACCACGATATTTTGTGGGATCCACTTATTTTCCATTGGGATCTGAGTCCAAAGTTAATGGTGCAGAAATAGGAGTATCTTTTGATGAGACTGAATCAAATTGATATTTCTTTAATAAGTCTCTGACATATTTTTCTTGATTTATAAAAATACCATCACTGGTTTGTTTCACTTGAAGACCTAGAAAATATGTCAGTTCACCCATCATACTCATTTCATACTCAGATGACATTATTTCAGAAAACTGTTCACACATTTTGCTATTTGTAGAACCAAACACAATATCATCAACATAAATTTGTACAAGCAGGATATCACTTTTATCATGCAATATGAATAAAGTGTTATCTATTGTACCCCTTTTAAAACCATTTTTCAGAAGATGTTTAGTAAGAGTATCATACCAGGCTCTAGGTGCTTGTCTTAGACCATATAATGCTTTGTTCAGTCTGTACACCCAATGAGGTCTTTCTTCATTTATGAACCCTGGTGGCTGATGCACATACACAACTTCTTCCAATTCACCATTCAAAAATGCACTTTTAACATCCATCTGATAGACTTTGAACTCATGATGAGCTGCAAAAGCTAAGAAAATTCTGATAGCTTCTAGTCTAGCAACTGGTGCAAAAGTTTCATCAAAGTCTACTCCTTCTTCTTGTGAGTAACCCTTTGCAACAAGTCTTGCCTTGTTTCGAATCACATGACCATCTTCATCCATCTTGTTTCTGAAAACCCATCTTGTCCCAATTGGTTCTTTCTTTAGATCACTGGGACAAGGAACAAGTTCCCAATCATCGTTCCTTTTAAACTGATTTAGCTCATCTTGCATGACTTCAATCCAGCTAGGGTCTTTCATAGCCTCGTCAATCTTCTTCGATTCTATCAGTGATAAGAAGCTGACATTTAAGCATTGATCGCTGGTGGCTCTTCTGGTCTGGACCCCACTAGTGGAGTTTCCAATGATTTGATCGATTGGATGTGCTCGTATCCACTTAGTGTAATGACCAGGATGAACAATGATATCAGTGCAAGAACTCCTCTGATTTACTTCAGGAGGTGCTTCAGAAAAGACTACTTCAGTCTCATCATCTTCCTCCTGCAGATCATGATTTGCATCATGAAACTGTTCAGATAGGGGTAATTCAGTAGAACCTGATATCTGAGGTGAAACAGCATGTACATCTGATCCAATAGTCAGTTCAGAAGGTAGTTTAAAACTGACTGAAGGATAGAATGGAATGTTGCTTGGCTTGTTTATTATTGGTTCTGAACTGAGATGTTCAGAAGCAGGTTCAGGTGACTGATCAGATTGGACAATAGGATCAGAATCACCAAAACTTATTGGACTTTCTGAGGGTGGTTCAGGAATAGAATTCTTAAAGATTGCAGAATTAGATTCATCAAAGGTAACATGAATTGACTCATCAACCTTTTCAAGTCTCTTGTTAAAGACTCTAAAGGCTTTGCGATTTGATGAATATCCTAGGAAGTACCCTTCATCAGCTTTTGCATCAAATTTTCCAAGCTGACTGGAATCATTCAGAATGTATACTGGACATCCAAATACATGGAAATATCCAATATTAGGCTTTCTATTTCTGAGTACTTCATAGGCTGTCTTCTTGTGTCTTTTGACATAGATAGATCTGTTCTGAGTGTAGCAAGCAGTTGCAACAGCTTCAGCCCAGAAATTTTTGGGAAGACCAGATTCATTCAGCATACTTCTAGCAGCTTCAATCAGCGTACGATTCTTTCTTTCTACTACACCATTCTGCTCTGGTGTGTGGGCTGAGGAGAAGTTCTGAGATATGCCAGTTTCAGTGCAGAAGGACTCCAGAGTGGCATTTCAGAATTCAGTGCCATTGTCACTTCTGAGCTGACAAACTTTTCGCTTATGCTTGAGTTCAATTTGTTTGATGAGAGCAATGATTTCAGCAGCAGCTTCACTCTTGGATCTGAGGAAAATTACCCAGCAATATCTTGAATATTCATTAACGATAACAAGGGTATACTTCTTTCCTGCTCTTGTCTGAACATTCACTGGTCCAAAGAGATCCATGTGAAGCATGTGAAGAGGTTCAGTTATACTAAAACTTTGCTTTGTCTTGAATGAAGCTCTTTTCTGCTTACCCATTTCACAACCTGGACATGGCTTGTCTTTATTGAAAGACATTGAGGGTATCCCATCAACAAGTTGTTTTCTTGACAACTTATTAATATTCTTGAAGTTCAGATGGGATAATTTCTTGTGCCACAACCAGTTTGTGTCTTCATCTGCCTTTGTGTAGAAACATTGTTCAGTGGGTGAACTATTCATATCAATGATATAAATGTTTCCTTTTCTTGGTGCAATTAATACTACCTTTCCATCTCTGTTGAATATGGTGCCTTGTGAAGTATCAAATAGTACCTTGAAGCCATCATCACATAGTTGACTGACACTGATCAGGTTATATTTCAAACCATTCACATATGCAACACGTATGAATTTGACCTGTCCATTATTCATCACACCATATCCCTCAGTTTTTCCATTTTCATCATTACCAAATGTTATTGAGGGCCCCTCTTGCACCCTATATTCCTCCAGCAGGGTTTGATAACCAGTCATGGTTCTGCCAGCAGCGCTGTTAAGATACCATATATTCTTCTGTCGGTCTCCCTGCACAAACACAAAGATTAGTTCTTTTTGGGAACCCATCTCGTGATGGGTTCGCTAGACTCTCCCTTAGCAGTCTCAGATTTCTTTGGTTCATAAGGAACTGAAGGATCGAAGGAGATCTCAGTCATAATCTCAGATGACACAAAAACAGTTGGTTTGATGAGGGGTTCAACCTTTTTCTTCTCAGATTTTTGCTTGATTTGTTTGGAAAAAGGTTTTGCATTTTGTTTAGGTTGAAGAGGAGTGGTTTCAACATTTTTTAAACGTGCATTACAACTCTGCACTTGTCTAGCCAATAACTGAAATTGACTCTCTAACCTTAACAAAATTGATTCTTCATTAGACACCTGAGCCTTACGTGAATCTGAGGTAGAAGGCTCAGTGGGGGAGATAATTTTCTTCTTCTTTTTTCAACCTTTTTCTTCTCAGATTTTTGCTTGATTTGTTTGGAAAAAGGTTTTGCATTTTGTTTAGGTTGAAGAGGAGTGGTTTCAACATTTTTTAAACGTGCATTACAACTCTGCACTTGTCTAGCCAATAACTGAAATTGACTCTCTAACCTTAACAAAATTGATTCTTCATTAGACACCTGAGCCTTACCTGAATCTGAGGTAGAAGGCTCAGTGGGGGAGATAATTTTCTTCTTCTTTTGGCCTTTTGGAACCTTAGATGAAGTCTGAGGGGATGGATTTTTGGATTTAGCCTTCTTTTCTGAAACAGTTGTCTGAGCTGTTTCAGACTTGCCCTTAGATTGTTCCTAGGCCTTATCAGTCACAGTTTTCTGTTTGCCAACTTTAGGAAAAATAATTTCTGGTTTTGTTTCCTTTGGAAGTGCATCTAAATCAGTGATTATAGATGCCAAATGAAGATCACCAGATTCATATGCTGTTCTTTGAGTTGCAAAAGTATTTTTAATTGCAACATCTGGTTTTGGAGCTTTCATCCAAGATTTAATTATTTTCTGTTCCTTTTCAAGGATGGTTTTTAATTCTTCTTTTTCCAACTCTAAAGTGGCAACCATAGACTGATAACTTTTTAAAGCCAAATGAACATCTTTCAGCTCTTTTATTCTGGCCTGACTGGCGTTCAGTTCAGAAGTATTATTTTCAAACATTTTTAGGCTTTCTGAACGCACAGTTTCGACAAATGAAATGTCAGCCTCTAAAAGAACCAAAAGGTCCAGTTTTTGTTCCTCATTACTTTCAAAACCAAAGTCACTAACCTTTTTCATGACTATATCCACCCATCGACCAGATTCAACATCAGACTTGACCAAATGACCTTGATCTTCACGTGCCATGAAACACATATCCCTAACTTCTTCATCATCATCAGATGATTCATCAGATTCTTCCCATTTTTCAGTCTTGGCAATCATACAACTATTATTGCTTGAGTTGTTTTGAGCCATGAGAGCTATTTGGGCTTTCAGCTTCTTGTACTTGGCCTTATAGCTGTCATCAGGTTTCTGAAAAATAGAATGATTAGGGGCAGATTGTGATGATGAAGGCTGACTAGATCTGCATTCTTTCATGAAATGTCCTTTCTTGCCACACTTAAAGCATTCAAGATTAGACTTGTCAATAGAAGCGCTGGAAGCAAAAGGTTTGCCAGATCGATTAGATTTGGCCTTAAAACGATTGAACGTTTTAGCCAGCATGGCAACCAGATCATCATTGTCATCCTCATCACAACTATGAGTTACATTAACAGAAATACCAGTTTTTAACATTTCTGAGACCATCTTCTTCATCGAGTCAGAATGATCACTCTCAGAAGATAGTAGAGCAGTCCCATGTGGCTCAGAAATGCTGAGCCATGCCTGAACTGGTAGAAGCATGATTTTTGGCATCTTGCTCAGCCACAGCTCTCTCAGCTTTGTTCTCTTCAGTGTATCTGAAGGCTCCATATAGGGAAGCAAGAGTGTGACTGTGCAAGGTTTTTCCTTGCCTTAAAACCAAGATCAAGTTTTCCCATTTAGAAGGCAAGATGTCACAAAACTTTTCTAACAAAATTTCTTTGTCTTTAGTTACACCCAGGGCTTTCAATTGATTTACCAGATTAGTGAATCTGATGTATGTTTGTGTTAAAGTTTCACCAGGGATAGCAAAAAAAGACTCATATCTTTTATTTAAAGCAACTTTTCTTGTGACAATTGTCTCAGAGGTGCCTTCAAACTGTGTCATAAGTTCCTCCCACATTAATTTAGAATTTTCAAGTAAAACAAGGGTGGGCATAAGAGTTTCAGGAACAGCATACAAAATCATATTTTGTAGCTTGGTATCAAGGTCTACCAGCCTATGATCTTCCTCACACCAATGATCCTTCTCCTTGGGTGATACCATAGGAGTCCCATCGGCATTTCTGACAACAGTGGAGGCATTCATGGGGACAAAGGGTCCTTCTTTAAGAATATCGGTCAAATGTCTTTCAACACCAGCAATATATTTGAGCATGCATGCTTTCCATGTTTGAAAATTTTCACTGTTCCCATCAAACTTGGGAACAAGATTATTTGGAAAGTGTACGTGCACATTATACGATGGTATATTGTTGTTGATGATAGGGGGTGGAGTAGGTGGAGTAGTAGCATTAGCATTAGCATTTGGGTCAGGGCCTGTATTGAACATTTGGTTAACCATCTTTGCAGATCAAAGGTTAATGAATTAATATAATTCAACCTTGCCGCTTTGATACCAATTGTGAGTCCCAAATATAGATGGTTAATACCCGACTGGCAAGTAGTTCTAACTGGAAGTTGACCAGTTCAGAATACGATCCAGATATGGATAATCAATAAGGTAAAGATACTGAAAGCAAATGCTAGAAACAATAAGTGCTGAAACTATATAAGTAATATGTATATTTCAAGTATGTAGCATTGAGACACGATGTACTTTTTCAATGTATTTGATTTATTGATATAAACAAATACAAAGGTTGTTGCGGAACAAAGATAAACACCCAAGTGTAAATACCTAAACAACCTAGAAATACAAGTGATCTAATAACTTGGAAATACACGTAAGGATTACTTAGAGTATATCTCACAAGTTGCAATGCTAAGGTTTCAAGCTGTTTTGCAAGTTGTGAGAAGACTTATATTTATAGACCAAGTCCATGATGACGTGGACCAGATCGTACAAAATATGGTTGGGAGCTTTTAAGGAATTAAAGTTAATTCCTTACATGCGTACTTTTAAGGTTAAGTATATAAGTCAATTGATGTGACTTATCAAACTTTATTCTCAACCTTTATTTTAACCTTGTACTTTTATTAATAGATAAATCTATTAACCGGGTAAAGGTATATAAAGTAAAAAGTCTTCCTCGTAATCAGTGTAAAAGTGTGTAAGTACTTTTACACTGAGATGCTTCAGTCTTCGATCAGGTAGAATCAACTTCTGAGCTCCACATCTGAGCTTGATTATCTTTCTTCAGACTTCAGTCTTTGACTTCATTCCGAACGGTATTCTGATACGTTGATCTGAACTGAAGTGAAGCTTCAGTGAACTAATTCTGAACGACTTCAGAATTCTGTACAAGTATTCTTCACTGAGCTTCAGCTATTTCTGAACAAATTATACTTTGTCGATTTTCGACCTAACAAGGATATACACTAAGATATGACCATGTACGTAATTTTCCCTAAATTTTATTGATCATCATCAAGGTAAGGTAAAAAAACAAAGAGGAAATCATATATGTTGTTACCAGCCTCCTTCACACCTGAATTCCACACATGATGAATAAAATACCCAACCACCATAAATGTGAGGAGAGACAACACGAATGCTCATGCTGTCAACAACAGATTAGACATCCCCAAAACAAATTGTTTTCTATTGAGTTTGGAAAAGAAACATGCAGTTTTCAAAGAGACATAAGAAAATTCTTTGGCAAAAATATTCGCTCCCCTACCAAGAATTTGTAAAAGTGAAAAGTACAAATGTACCACATTGTCCGAAAGTACAACGAAAAATATACATCCGGACTTATAAATATATCAACTACCTTGAAATACTCACTGGTCGGACTCGTCCTTAGGAGGGCTAACTCTGGATAATGCCACATCAGTGCACATCAGACAAACACTAACTCAAGACTAATCCCTCTAAAATAAGACTAATATAAGACTAGTCCAGAACTCACCTTTTATTTAAATTACACTTTTATTAACTTACAATACATAAATAAAAACCCAATTTATAAAAAAAAAACATGTATAATTATTTTTCAAAATAATAATAATCATTATAACAATAACAATAACAATAACAACAACAACAACAAGGGGATTTGAAAATAACATTCGTTTTTGGAGGGACAATTCGACGAGGTGTTGACTCATCCCTAGGCTGTAGACTAACGACATGACGGATGGGGACACGAGACCAGTGGTACCTCTAAGGTATATATTATTTGTTAAGGATTAATTACATCCATCTTTAATCTTTCTAAAGCTTTCAAAAGTACATCTATATGATTCTAAACTTCAATATTATATCTATTACACTTGAATAATGAAAATAAATGAATATAGAATTTCATACTTTAAGTTCAGGGGAATGCATGCAAACAAGATAAAAAGACATCATAACGTAGTCAAAACGTACAAAATGGAGGCTTATGCGCTTTTCTTATACCATATATTATTGTTAGAGTATATATATATAAACTGGTATAAATTTTTTTATGAGGAAAGCCTATAACATATAATCATCATCTTAACTTCTAAAACACTAACTACAATTGTTTTCCTTTCCTCACCATAATACAAACCCCATACATTTCATGGTCAAAATTGCATGTGAATGCGCTGTCAAAATCCTCAAGTTCAGGTAAAAGCCACCAAGAAATGGATGTCGTTTAGATGGACTTAGGCGCCCGAATGTTGCATAAGCTCAAACCACTGCAATTGGGTAGTGTAAGAATCAAGGTGGTCAACAAATATCCCAAAAATGAGAATCTATACAGTATACAAGAAAAGAAGATGAAATATTCATAGCTTACTTGTCTTAATAAATCAGCAAGTGTTCTTGGAAGAGTTTCAATGTCCTTCAAGATGACGTAGAAGGGGAATGGGAAGGAATCCATATATTTTACCAGGCGACACTTTCCAGTTTCAAACGAAGCTTCCTAAAAATAGGAACACAAATAAACATCAATACTTGATATTTTCAAGTTCCAAGTACCCCGGAATCCATATTAACGACAACACTATTACAGCCATAGTGGGGCAGCACCATTATAATCAGATGTGGCTGAATCAGCAAGGTGTGGCAAACTTTAAGTGGTTATATGCATTAAATAAAACTGGAAAGACTTCATAACATTTCTAGCTGTTCAACAGGCTCCTGTTTGACACACTCACTGTTTTAATTAAACTGTTCGGTTTATAACGTTTAAGATACCAAGTCGACACATGCATAAGCTAACGAGTAAACAAAAGGAAGCATCATACCAAAACGTCAGTTATTGATTCCTTTGGGTTATCCAAAAGCAAAAAAGCAACCATTCGTCTTTTGCTCAAAATGTCTCGAACGCATCGCTTCAGATTCTCCTAAACATATAAAAGATATAGGATTCAATCAGTAAGTAGAAGGTAGAAATCGACGTTGAGATATCTGACTACTAACGACAATAAGGGTACCTTCTCATGGAGACGACCATCAGCTATGATTAAAACAAGCTGCTCTAAAGAATTTTGTCCAGATGATAATCGAGCATTCAATACCGCCGAATCCAACGTATTATTCAAATATCTCAGAAGGTCAACCATGGGTTCATCGGCTATCGTGTTCTCTTGCTTAAAAGTCAGACTCGAGAGCATCTAAACATGTTAAGAAGACCCAGTCAATAACAGTGCCAAAAAATATCAAATTAAGTTGACTATCTTAAATGAGTATGAATGTAGTCTCAAAACGTCTTGGGTTTGAGATACAAAAAGGGTTAGCACGCAGCTTGTTGCTGTTTTCCTTCTATTTCTCTGTAAAGTGTTGTCGATTCAATATATATATAAATGCAATATATATATATATATATATATATATATATATATAATATATATCTCTGTAAAGTGTTGTCGATTCAATATATATATATATTCTTTGAATATAAACGTTTAGAAGAATGGGTGCGTTGACAATGGACCCATTTAACAAAATCAACCAGATTGCACCTTCCTAAAATACTAACCTTAATTCCAGATTCCCCGGTGAAGGGCTGATCAAAGTCGTGTAGTAATTGTATATTTCCCTTTTCCCCAAAGCTTGCTACTGCTAAGTTTCCTACTTCTAGTTGAGACATTGCACGGCAAACTGTCACCAAAGCTTCAATAGCAACATTCCCGCAATTATTCTCTGACATGCTGCGGGAATCATCGACAGCAATCACAACTTGATAGTTACGCTTATTAGGCCGTGTCCGTCTCAACCATATTTTATCTTTCCGGTAGTGACTTGCAATATATGGTATTACCTGGAAATCACCAATATAATTATCAAAGAAACCACGAGAAATATTTAAGGAATAGGCAAGAAATGGCAGAATTAAAAATCATTTGCTTTGAATTCTCTCATTCAAAATATTACTGTTTTCGTAAGGGGTAATAAATGTTGGCAGGAATCCTATATAACCATACAAAAATAAACCAGTACCCAATCTGCCTTGCTACCTTTTAAAACAACGTGCCAAAAAAAAAGTATACCTTTTTCATGTTTATCCGTTTTCCAGTCTTATAGTCCCCTTGTAGCTTGCTAGCAAGAGTTGGTTCCATGACCAAACGCAGCTGTTCAGCCAACTCCTGAGACAATCTTGTTGTCTGTATCTCATATTTTCTCCATAGAGCAGTAGCAGAATCTCTCATATCACTAGACACATCTTTAAAATTGTGGGCTATCCCCATATCATCATCAGCAACAGAAAGTTGTCCGCACTGGCGTATGTCCTCTGTCATATAAGACCTTTTCATGTATACCGAACTCTCTAGATTACTACGATCATCATCTTCAGAAGGGTTGAAAATTTCAGGAGTTTCATCAAATATCTTTGTTTTTTTGACTTCCATCTTTTCATGAACCGTATTTCCAATGTTTAACGGATAATTCTTAACAGGACGGGCTTCAAGGTGTTGTTCTTCATTGTCCAATTCAGAATTATCTTTCTTTTCGATGGTTCCAACATCAGCGTCACCATCAGTGGGATCTTTTTCATCAATATTTTTATCAATCTGGTCAGCCGCGGCCGGCCCAAGTGCCTGCGCGGTTCCTTTCTCCAACCCAGAAGTAAAACCGTACTCATCTGCAAGTGCATCTTCATCTCCACCATCCGAATCATCCATAGGATCAGCTTCCTTCTCTTCCAAATCAACCGACACTTTTGCTCGTTCTTTCCAACCATCAAGTGCATCACCAATATTACGAAATGGATTTGGATCGTTTTTCTGAAGAGATGAAGGATCGAGCTCAGGTAATTGACTAACATGCTCATCATTTAGTTTCCCACCCTTTGATGAATCAGCTACTGTAATTTCATTCTTTGAAGAATTAGGTAAACCTTGTATAGGAGACAAATCACTTTGAACATCGTTGCTATTGGACCAAGCAACTTCGGGTGCAACATCTCTCATCGATGCTTCATTTGACCCACTATTTGGCTGAGTGGCGGATTCATTATTTTGCTGGTGTTCAGTTCCAAAATCATTGGCAATTGGTGCAGCGAAATCTTTTTTAGGTACCTCCATGTTATCATTGGTTTTCTTTTCTTGGTTATTTTCTTCAGTATCCATCTCAGAATTTTCAGTATGTGTCTCAAACTCTGTTTCATCCTGGTGTTCTTGATTATTCTCTTCTTCACCATCGCAAATATCTGCTATTTCGTCCACCCTTTCTGTTCCACCATCTTCATTGTCATCAACATCATCTTGCTGATTCATGTCAAGATCATCATCACAATCCATTGGCTGCATTTCGGTAGGTTCAGTAAACACTTCATCTTTATCTACGCTCATATCTTCCGTATCACTAAATAGATCTCCGTTTTCATCATTTTGTTTGTTTAATTCATCAGGATCCAACTGTCCGGTTTCATCAGTAGTTTCCCACCCTTTGATGAATCAGCTACTGTAATTTCATTCTTTGAAGAATTAGGTAAACCTTGTATAGGAGACAAATCACTTTGAACATCGTTGCTATTGGACCAAGCAACTTCGGGTGCAACATCTCTCATCGATGCTTCATTTGACCCACTATTTGGCTGAGTGGCGGATTCATTATTTTGCTGGTGTTCAGTTCCAAAATCATTGGCAATTGGTGCAGCGAAATCTTTTTTAGGTACCTCCATGTTATCATTGGTTTTCTTTTCTTGGTTATTTTCTTCAGTATCCATCTCAGAATTTTCAGTATGTGTCTCAAACTCTGTTTCATCCTGGTGTTCTTGATTATTCTCTTCTTCACCATCGCAAATATCTGCTATTTCGTCCACCCTTTCTGTTCCACCATCTTCATTGTCATCAACATCATCTTGCTGATTCATGTCAAGATCATCATCACAATCCATTGGCTGCATTTCGGTAGGTTCAGTAAACACTTCATCTTTATCTACGCTCATATCTTCCGTATCACTAAATAGATCTCCGTTTCCTCATTTTCATCATCGTTGTCATACTCATTTTCATCCTCGCTGACACTTAACGCATCAGCATTAAAATCCTGTTCCATCTCTATACCTTCATCATTTTTACTCGGAACATCATTCAAGGCATCTTGTTCGTTATCAGCCTACAGTAACAGACATTAAAAAAAAATTATAGCAGAACCATACTCAATCGAATACCAAGTAGGACATATGTCACAGGTACCTTTTCAGTTCCAAGTAGCTGATCTTCATCTTCTATCTGTTCACTGACATCTTTAATCCCAGCACCCTCCCCCATACCAGTCCCATTTGCATCTTGAGGACCATTATCTTCCTCCTGGTTTTCGGCGGAGCATCCAAAACCTTGCGAATATAAGGAAGCGAATATCTCTGCGAGTGCATGAGTAACCATAGACAACTGCATAGAATTTTCAAATCTCAACTATAATATCCTAGAATTGCAGCTTTATATCATATTTAAGACATCAGGTGTTTAACAAAATCGAAACGTTGGTGGGTCAACCCAATTGAAACCCATAATAGAAGTAGCTATTATTACCTAAAACCAAAACCCGACCAGACCGTTTTTCCTTCTATAGAATAACCAAACTTACAGTTCTATGAGCCAGCATAAAGTCATTTAGAAGACCATTGCCATAGGTAATCATTAAGTCCAATAACGAATGCAGATGTTTCAGTTGTGCCTCAACAAGAGTTATACTTGTATCTTCATTCCGATAGAGGTTCAAGAGTTTCCGCTGGATAAATAATAATCAGATTAAACATGAATGGTTAAAAAAAAGTTCAAAACTACGAATCACAAGAGTTATACTTGTATCTTCATTCCGATAGAGGTTCAAGAGTTTCCGCTGGATAAATAATAATCAGATTAAACATGAATGGTTAAAAAAAAGTTCAAAACTACGAATCACAAAGTTAGAAGGCACATACAGCAAAGTCGAGAGTTTTCACTAATTCATCATGTATAGTGTGCAACTGCAGATTCTCTGCTCTAGAAGCAAATAAAACTTGCCACGTATCGATATATCCAAAGTAATCATCTGAAGGGTCTACCACACTATTGACCAAGTTAACTCGCTCAAATCCGTCGACAATGTGTTTACATGCTTTCCTAAGCGACTCATTGAACCGAGCTTTAGCTTTCAAATCTCATCAACATCTTGAACTTTTCCTGATTTATTCATTGCTTCCAAAGCAGAATTGTAGTAATTATCTAAAAGGCTTGCCTGAGACATTAAAATGTTGCATAAATTGCATATAAGATTAGAATGCACACCAAATATAAATTCTAATGCAAAATAACATACCTTGGCGAAGATATCCTCGAAATGGTGAAACAGAACATCGTGTGCTAATACATCCTGCACATCTTGATTATAAATAGCATGCAATTGCTCTTTAAAATCCCAGATCAATAAAAAGTTCTGTTGTACAAACTGTTCCATTTGATTTGTAACACCACACGAATACAGTACAACTGATGTACTAATTAGACTGCCGCAATCACCAAAAAGATAATTATCTAGCAAGTCCTGTCAGCATGGATAATGTTAGCATTGGAAAATAGAAAAATATAGGATTGACATGTCGATGACAATAGATAAGATAATATATAAAACGAGCTATTTCAATGTTAAAATAAAAATATGTCTGCTATCATAAAAGATAATTACATTCCACGAAATGTGTAAGAAAAAATTAGAATACCTCAAACATAGATTTTTTATGAAACAGTTAAAATAAGACTATTCTTAAGACACTATTAATTTTTACTATGATAGACTAAATGATAATTATAGTACCTTAGACTTCTTGAAATTGCAAACAAACTTCTCTAGAAAAAGGCGAATCTGCCTAGCAGTCATTCCAACACTTTGACAATTGTTTAGATGACTACTTTCAATACTCGTTAGCAATAAGCATTCATCATTTAAAGTGTTGCACATAGCATCAAACAGTTGCTGCAACAGTAAATTGAAATATGAGCATCATCATAAAGTTTCAACAGTAATCATTTTTATAAAGATATAAAGTCAATTGCAACTAAAAACAACCTTCTGTCGCCACATGCAGTTAAAAACGATATCCTGATTGCGAGATAAGGAGTTCCCAGATCTACTCATAAACAAGTTCTGGAGTGGCGAACTACGTTTCTTTAGGCGTTCCAAGCCCTCAGCAAGTTCATAGGCTGCAGCTCTATGTAGTTTTTGTATCCCAACAAGACGATCGAGGTAAGAAAAAGACTTATTAACCTACACAGAAAATAAGGTCCATCACTGAATTGAAGAGCATAAACTATACAATGCATTGCAATACAGAGGTGGCCATTCAACCCATTCAGCGGCTGGTGTCTAATCTCCAACGGGCCAAATGATTAAAATTATTCAGACTTATAGTTTTAATGCTTATGAAAAACAGATGTGTGCATCTTTACGTCGAATAAAATTAGGCTAATCAATTTACCTCCTTGAGTGTGAAATCCTTGTCAAAACTAGAGCAGACTTGCCGAAGATGGTCCAGGGAAGATAAACTCTTAAAGAAGTACTCATTTGCAGTTTTCCAATCAATTCCAAGATCTATGGGAGAATTTTGAGCCTTTTCTAGGGCAATAACATCAAGATTTCCAGAGGATAATCTGTTTTCTTTAAGTAGCAAATGCTTCATTATATAGGACGGTTGGAGAAACCATCCGCTTGATTCATTTGCCATGGCTGTATCCTAAATGAACAAGAAAACATAATGATCACATATAAATTTGAGAAGAAACTATCTTGCATCAACATTTGGAGAGAGTAAAATGCGAGAAATAACAGCCTTCCAACAAAGCAAAATGGACTTTTAACTTTAGGGAAGCCAAATGGGTAGAATGAAAAATTAGCTAAAAAAGAGTACAAGGTCAAGTCCCCAAGTATCTAGAATAAAACCTCAAAACCATTATGATAATAAAAAAAACTAGTCTACAATGAGTAATAAAATAATATACAATCATATCCAGCAAAATAATTGATTATAAAAGGATATGAAGTTTTTCAGGACACATCAAACTGTTTTGAGCTGACCCACCCGGTTCATCACCTTGCTTCATACAAAGGATTGATCTTAACTAGGAAAGCAATATTTGTGGTACCTCATTGAATGTTGACCTATGCTTGGACAATCCAAAACTATCCAATAAGTTTAGTAGTTTAGAGAGAGCCTTAGTAGATTTATCCTTAGATAATCCACAAGTATCCAATAGCTTAAGTAGTTCAGAGAGAGCCCTTCGTTTTTGTGAACTCTTCTTTTCATCCTTCCATAGTTCACCGCAATATTTTACATTGGTGATGATGTTTTCAAATGTTAGCTGGACTTGTGTCCACTCTTCCTCAGGAACATCACTTGCAAATTGAGAATCTATAAACTTGCTGACAACAACTATATCACCTGCTGCAGATTAATCCGGAGTTTAAAAAAATTCCATAGAATAAAAAAACGAAAAATAAACACAAAAATGTGAAATCAGTTACAAATAATATACCTTTGGCTTCCTCCAAGAAAACACATGGGTAGTCAGACTTGGCTGCCTTTGCAAGGTGTATTTCTTCCAATGTAAGATCCACTCTGTTTCTCCAAGTAGATGGCCATAAGAATCTGTACGCAAATAACAAAACATTAACATAACATTAGAAGTGGGTAATGGGGTTGGATCAGAAATGAACAATAACAGTATTATTACAGTTATTATAATAACCTTTGAATACAACATGTTAAAAGCATGTACATATTAAAAATAGACTCGGGTAACATTTAACATCTTCCAAGTTTAACTAACTTGTCTTTATCTGAAAAGTTAAAGATAAAACACAACCCATATCGACCAATACATAAGCACAAGATAATATTAGTCTAGCAAATTTAGGAATAAACCACCATATTTAAGTACCTCCTTTTGTTACTGAGGCTAGCAGCATCAAGAACTCGCTTGTATTTCTCAAAAGAATTACTAAAAACAGTTCGATCATGAACTGCTAATGTTTGTAATTCACTTCGAGCTGATGTTTGATTCAGAATAGGCAGTACTGGTTGCTTTAGTATATCCTGTGACATCAAAAATTTACAAGGGTCAACAAAAGGGACTATCACTAATTCGCTCCCTTAAACCCTATTAAATGAATCTCAAGGTTGACACTCACAGTATACTTCTGAATAAGCTTTTTAAATTTCTCGCGCATCCGTTTTGAGCTTTCCATCGTCTCAGTACGTTCCCATTTACACAATTTTAGGAGATCTTTCATCTCCTCCTCAAGACTCTTCCTATGAGATGCCAATTGCTCCAGTATACTGGAGTAGGAGTAAGAAAAATATTAATTGTAGTATGCAAAATTGAATAATACGAGTATATAACAAATAAATTTTAATACATGAATGACGACTTACGTAGGCAAGAATTGAATATAGAAGCCAAAAGTATTATACAGAATCTTCACATTGTCCTCATGAACACAACTGCAGCATATAAGAAAACAAATCAACGGCCCTCATAAAACAATCTAACAAGACTGTGAAACTGGTAAAGTTACCACCAGGGATGGAAAACCACATTTTCAGGAGGTAGCAAATCCAATTAATTTACTTGTGTAACCCATTTACTTATAAACTTAAGACTGTGAAACTGGTAAAGTTACCACTAGGTTTCAGGAGGTAGCAAATCTGATTAATTTACTTGTGTAACCCATTTACTTATAAACTTGTCCACCTGGGTTGTATGTATTCTTATAGATCAGCACAATATATATCAGCTAAATAGGAAGAGAAAAAATGGTTAGACTTAATGCATACCACCTCCATATTTTTACGTTTGCAACAAAATCAGACGCGTAAACCGAACCACCAGAAAAACCCATCCATCCACCAATACCGTTGCAAATTTGTTATACTTATCTGCCTCTTATTAAAGCAAATTCCCCAAAGCTACATTATGGAATGCAGAATATAGACGAACCTTAAAGTAGATTTTCGACTTATCTCAGTACTGATGTGGCCATGGAAGGCAAACACAAGTTGAAGACGCTTTTTAAACTCACCAATACTGGAAGTCTGGAAGAACTCCAGTAAACTGCGTGCAATAATTTTATGTAAATATGTTATTAATCTTTAACGTCTTTTTATCTAGAATTTATCCTTAGTTACATCTAAAGTATCTACTTGCCTCTGTATCGTGGTCTGCCTATAGTCATTAGCATCAGTAGAATGACTTTGCCGAAGAACCGAGTATAAAGGAAACCATAACTGCAGGAGAACACCGATAATAAATTCGTTACATATCAACAAAACATAAGAGAAAATTTACACGAGCAAATGTAAAAACTAACAAGACGGACAAAACTAAATAAGAAAATTAACACACATTTATAAATTGTTCTATTTAAGTAACAAATCTAAAAAAGTATTCAAAAGGTTGATTGAATTAAATAATTTTACCTGGCCAGCATTTACATCAAACCGAGCTTGAACTTCATCAATTAACGCAGGCCACGTTTCAAATTCCATTTTCTGCCACGAAGACACAAGAGAAGAAAGAGGATCTACTTGATCTGCAAATTAGGAAAAAGGAATTGAATGAGAGCCCTCAAGGATATAAAATTAGTCTCTACGCAAGCCTGAAGAAGATGTAAATGCTTACCACATAGGAGGCACTTTGCAACAGTTCCTTGAAGGTTCCCAACTCTATTAAGTAAAAACTGCAAGCCTGACATAGCCTATAAAAAAGGAACGACTTACATACATAAAGCTGCAAACAGAAAGGACAAAAAACTCTATGCTGCTATTCAAAGGACCAGCTGTAGCAATTTAAGAGCAAAATCTACATACTCCATGTACACTTAAAGAATCACTTTGATAATTTTTCTTTTCATTGTTTCTTCATAATTATCATCGGAAAAAAAAAGAAAGTAACTGTCTACAACCTTAGCAAGAGGGGTGTTCATAGGTATAGACAAGATCATATCAATCACATCCGTAATTTTCTGAAGAGCATGGTCATCATGCCGTTCACTTAGAAGATGGCGAATTTGTTTTTGAAGATTCGTTAATGGATCCACCATCTTCACCAATATGGAAGAATTTGAATCCTATATGAATAAACTGGAATGGTTAAGAGCGTTAAAGTATATGGCATAACTAAATGAAAGGTATATATAGCATATACAAGTAAAACCTTGTAGAAGTTGTAATCATTTCTCAGTTGATGAGATGAAACAGAAATCTGATCACGCTCCAAGCAAAGACGCAGTACATGTTCTGGGATAAGCTTAGCATCCAAACTCGAGCATAATAGGCCCTCTAGATCTAATAATAGGCATAATAATATAAGATGTGCATCCTATTTGTAGAGACACATATGTGGACTATCATCATACAAATCACAAAAGCAATTACCTTTTATTACTTTAGTACCCAACTCATAAGAGTCCAAGAAAGAACGCAGCCTATCAGAATCAGATACTTGAACTGATCCAGCCTGAGTAATTGCAACATTTAAAAGCCATTTCAATGTACTGAACTAGAGATTACAAGATGCCGGGTCGAGTAGCTGACCAAAACAGGGCCATTCTAAAGAGGAATTACAAAACTGAACAGTTTTATATACAATTGGTAAATATAATAGCAAGATTTATACTGTTTCCAGAATGATCTAATATATAGAGATACAGCATAACCCACATCGGCCCACTCATAGTACTTGGGCTTTATTTGCAACCTGTACACTTATATCTTTTGATATAACAAGTCAAAGGGTTCAAATAGTAGACTCACCACTTGAAAGAGATCGGATGAACCAAATAGTGCAATATACATGCTAACCATTTTATTCAGCATAGATTCCAACAAAAGATTCCAATCTTTTTCTAACACCTCGTGATCTTCGTCAGCATTTTTCTACATATAGCAAGTAAATTCATAAAACATGTACTGAGTTTTAATGTGCATGCTGGCAATATTTGTATAGCTTTGTGATACCCTTTAATTTTTAATACTGAGTTTTTCTTTCTTATTGTGGTATCAAAATGTCAATTATTTCCATTATCAGAATTCACTTGTGATTGACTTTGATGTAACCCTGATGTTAGTTTGAATGTAGCTTTCTTCTACCTTATTTTCATTGTATTCCACTTATTGGTTTAAAAAATAACCAAGGTTGTAAACATCGCTTTTCCGTATCGTCTCGGTAGACCACCGATAAGCGATATATCGGGGATATATCGGGAATATATCATCTCGGTCGACCACCGATAAGCGATATACCGGGGATATATCGGCCGAGATAACCGAGATTTACAACCATGAAAATAACCTTTACACCCCACCCCCTCCAGCAACTTAACTTCGTACATCCGTCTAGAGCTGGCATATCGTGTCTAACACGACACGATAAGACACGAACACGATAAGGTTAAACACGAACATGACACGATAGCTAATCGTGTCAGTTTTTCCAAACACGAACACGACACGAATTTTAACAGGTTACACGATAAGGGACCTGTTAAGAGACCTGTTAAGGGACTTGTTAAAAGGTACACGATAAGAGACCTGTTAAGGGACCTGATAACGTATCTTATCGTGTCTTAACGTGTCTTATCGTGTCTTAACGTGTCTTTAACATGTTTTAACAGGTACACGATTTAAGAGACCTGTTAAGGGACCTGATAACTATCTATCTTGTCTTATCGTGTCTTATCGTGTTTTAACAGGTCCGGACCTGTTAAGACACGAAACACGTTAAGGCCAAACACGAAACACGAAAAAACCAGGTCGTGTCGTGTCGTGCTAACAGGTCCGTGTCAGAAATTGCCAGCTCTACATCCGTCCCCACAATGCTTGTAGCCTCAAAAAATGTTACCTTTGCAACAGATGCTTCCAGTTCCTCAGAAGCCAAGTTCTGCCACTCTGAGAAAGCCTCTCCTGCAATTGAGCTTTCAAGGGTAGATACGTCCATTTCAATGACATCTTTAATATCAAAAGCACGAGGTTTGAATCTGTACTGTCGAGAATCAAGTTCTTCTTTGGTTCTAAGTTGAGTTTTCATTTTCATCCAGAGATTTGCAAACTCATTAAACATCCGATCCAAAAGCTGATGGACAACCAGCATAAAATAGTAAGTAAACATTTAGTGTATTCCTTAAAACGGAACAGTTTGTAATACATAAATGTGTGCACAATTATAAGAAGCTATTACCTTGAACGATGAATCGTCAAGGAAATGTGCCTGAGCCACGTAATGCACCACACGCACAAAAATATTTTGATGTATTGCAGCTTTAAGTTGCAACACAGATCCCTAATACAAAAACGAAATATGTATCGGTGACCTCAGATTCCTAAAAAATACGATCAACACTATATGCTGTAAGATGTATAAAAAAGAAGATATTCAAAAAACCTCTTCATTGGTATTATTGTCTATGGCAGAAGTAACCAAAGTTTCCACCATTTTCATATCATCTTCCCCTATATAAGTAGGAAAGGCTTTATCGAAGTATGAAAGATCAGCATTGAAACTGTCCTCTATATATGAAACATCTTTTCTTGCCATGCCTCTAGGGAACCTTATAAATGAATAAATTGCGCCCTACCAAGATTTATATACAAACCAAATCAGCAAACATAAAGTAGTATTTTTGACAAAAGCAATAAAGTAATAGTAATATATATTACCAAACAAGTATCAATGTTGTCATGCCCGGCTCTATCCAAAAATCTTTTACGTAGGATGCTTGACAGAACCAACGAAAGGCCTAATTTCATCTCATATATTGCAATTTGAACAGGTCGAGTAATGTCAACATATTCGGAGTATTCATTAGATAATCTCTCCATAAAGCTGTTGCAGTTTCCTAAGAAGGAAGATTGGAAGGCATGTTAGCCACATACATCAGAAATTTCCACAGCGGTTGATATTAAACTAACAAGTAAATGTAGGAAATGGGCAGGTAGGGAACAGTCAATTTGGTACCATCCAGGTTGACCAAAAAGCTTATGATAAAATGTAGGTTGTACATTTATGAAATATAACATTTTAATAATTATAGTAGTTTACCTCTTTCTTTTTTGAACAGCCAGTCGGTATTCGACATCAGGGGACACCTCACCGTATAATGGTGAGGCCCTGCACGTACTTTAGACTACGAGATGTAGACCATAAGCCGTTACAGGTGATTCAAAGGAAAAACCCTCAGGACATGTCACTCTAAAGAGTCGAACCCATGACCTGGGGTAAAACAAGGGATGACTCCAGCCAGTTGATCTAGCCTTCATTGTCTGGGTAAGCAAAATCTTGCTTACCGATGACACATTTTACAAAGAAAACAAAAACATGAAGTGGCCAATACATCAGTGATACCTGCCAATGATGCACTTGGTAAGCAAAATCTAAATTCCTCATCTCGTCTAAGATTTTAAATGATGTATCAGTCAACTTTAGGAAATCATTGCATTTAGATCTCAACGTCTTATATTTCGCAGGATCAGACCGAAACACAACCTGAAAATGGCAAGCAAACCATTCAGTTGAAAAGGACACCATTATATAACGATAGAGAAAAAGCAAAAGAAATCGTATTGAAATGTGCTAATGATACTTTTACCTGTCTTCGGAGCCTGTTTCTTTCAGCTTTAAGATTGTTTAGTGACTGTAGTTTCTCCTTATCAACTTCACTTAAAGAGAAACTTCCAGCTAGATACACACACTCCTGCCGCACCTGTAAGAACGATTTAAGCATTGAAGAAAAAAAGACCAAAATCATACACACCCAAATGTCTATGCGAAATATATTTGCTACATCAGAGTAATGCCAACCCCCAGCATTTATGACCATTATATGACTGGGTTCCCACTGTGAGATGTACAAAGAAAATAACTGGCTTGCTTTCATTCGATGCCACCATTTGATGAAAAAAAACAAATTTATAAAATGCAAAGTCGTTATATCTGGTGTATTAAAAAATTCATCACATCCGTATTTCTGGTTTCTATAAACTTTGCCTTTAGCAACGGATTTGACTGCACCTTTTAGTGCAGCATATTGACTAGCATGTGCATGCATGATATGTACATATATATAGACAGAGAGGGGGGAGAGATGAAGAGAGAAATAGTACTTCTATATCAAGTTCAAGTGCTGCAATCCTATTCATCAACTGAGTATATTTAAAGTTCTTCTTCACAGCTGGATCCAGCTCATCACGGCATTGTAAAAGACGATAACGTAACGTACCAATTCTTAACCAGGCAGAACCAACATTGAGAAAGGGATCTACATACTCCCAAAAAAAGAGTGATCAGACAGCAAAAGACAAAAAGGCGGAAGTACAGATTAGTGAAGTATCATCAGTTGTTTACCTGTTGGATTTTGGGCATATAACTCATGAAGCAGTGGCTTTATAAAGGGATCATCAGTTGTTAAGCTCTTCAAATCATCGTGGGTTGATGATCTCAGAAGAGATAAAATAGCATTCACATCAGGTTGCTGTAATTAAAAAGATGTTAATATTCGCACCAGAATAGAAGATCTAATCACATGAAAATTTTCATCATCACATTTACCTGAGTTGAAAAGAATTTGGACTTTATCGAGTAACCATCAGCTTCAAAGGACTTCTCGTGGGCAAGTATAATCTGAATGAAAAGATAAAACCAAGACTGAGTATTTCAGTTCAGCAATATGCAACATCATGACACCTAAATAAATAGTAACCTGCAGAAAGAGAGCTTGAGCAGATGACAAAAAGAAACGATAGCACTTAGCGAAGTGTGCAGAACTTTGCCAAAGACTGCGGGAAGCAACCCCAAGTTTCAACCTATGTACATTGAGATCCCTGATCCCAACTGGAATATGCCTATATTTGAACATGAAAAACAAGATTAATTAAATTAACTGTGGCAAAATATAAGCATGTTACACACTTTATTTGGTAACAAGTACCCATATGCCATAAATGGGTATCGCACAAAAGATATCTTTCTCTAATATACCCTCCAAGTTCAAACCACATAGTAGACTAACTTCTATTATTTCCTTCATTATAGTATATCTTTAGAAATGATTCTTTGAATAAATAAATATCAGAGTTCCTTTTACTAATTCAAAAATGATACTAATGTAAAGGAAGTAATATAGAAGCATCAAATATATTTTTGGAATAGTTTATGGTTCCTTACAGAATCTTGTCTAGGGACAGTGTTGTCACTGGCTGAAATAGCATATCAGGTACCAGATCGGCATAAACATGCCGGCTCAATATTTTCTGCAGCACATCCAAAAGCAACAAAAGGTAAGTATCTAAACAAAATGATGAATCGTCCTCACCCTTTATAACGTCATAAGGCACCTTGGAAGCATACCTTTTCACGATGCAAATGATGCTTCCACAAAGATGTGTGCCAATTAAACCACATCTCCAGAACACTACTAGAAATGTTCGCATGTGCTGTCAAAAGATAGATTAAGTATGAGTTCAAATTAAGATGCAGTTGCTTTTGTAGAGAAGAAGTTGCACTGACCAGAATTGACTGAGGTCCAAGCATCAAGAATCCATGATACTTTTTGATAGGGAGAGAAATCAGTCGGTGGCCTTGAAGAAAAGTTGATGGAATACTTCAAAGTAGATTCCAGAAGCCAACGCAAAGTAAATAAGCCCTAAAAACAAAGAAAGTAATAGATACATTATCCATGCTCAGTCAAATAAGTCTCACAGATATATAAACACACACAATACAATGGCTGCAAGTGCATGCCGCCAATATGTTACATTTTCAAAATGAGAAACGAGAACACAAGAAAAATCTTGCTTCTCGCTGATAAAGGTCAAACCCCATTTCCTTCCAAATGAGAATATTAAAGCCCATTTTGGGAAATTAAAAAAATGGTTACATAGTAATGGCTAGTTATCTTCCAAAACCCACGACAGTAATCTGACAACACACTTATCGGTTCATGATCATTAAACAAATAACGGCGTTCACTTTTCAAATTGGCTTCAAAACTTCTTCCACCGCAGCATTTCATTAAATGGAAATGAAATGACTATAAATAATAGTGAGATGATATCGCATAAAATCAGTTAAGACCAATAAGAACTAATTACCAAAATGACCGAATTATGCAAGGAATATGTAGTTTTTTGGGGGTCAACTTCGGTCAGAAACAAAGTCGTATCAGGCTCCAGATTTGATCTGGGTAATTCCAGACCAAACCAAATATAGAAAATATTAAAAATCAAGACAATCCAGATTCAAGTAAGCTGTTTAATCTTACAGATTCAAGTTCCCTCCCATCAAGAACTATACTGGATAGCTCTTGAAGTAGCCGCATATCAAGAGCAAAACTAGTACAGTTGATTAAAGGCGTAGTTTCAAGCCAGCACCCGAAGCCAGAAGGATGGCATAACATGTCACTGTCCATCATGCAACAACTCAATGATGCACCAAAAAATCCTCGTTCATTAGTCCCTATACTCTTTACCAGCTTGTCTTTCTCACCATGAAACTTGCTTAGAAGTTTCTGCAAAATTAGTATAAGTGCTCCCTTTACTTTCATTGTTTTAGATCATGTTTAGAGAACAAAAAAGGGTGTTACATGTGTTATACGGTTATACCTGATATATCTCCTCCATCTGTTTTATAACATCAAGGTCATCTTCATCCACTTCGCTCATGATAAATGCAGACATGCAAACACCTTCATAAAGAAGGAAAACAGATCATAATGCATGTACAAATTCTCAAGGAAAATAGTTAACGGAAACTTTCAAACAATATAGAAGCAGGGCAAAGGCCGAGGACAGACTCTTTCTTGTATATAAGCAAAAAAAAGAGTATTTTCGCTTAGTATTTGATAAGACACACAGTTACTACTAGTAACCAAATCTACGGTAAAAAATCTTATGATAGAAAATCCAAGACAGCTGTAATGCATTACATTGAATTATTACAATTACCTTGCATTGTAAATAAGCAAAAACAGAATTCGTATTTTCGCTTAATATCCAAGTCACAGTTAGTTACAACAAGTAACCATATTTACAGCAGAAAACCTTATCATAGAACTATTTAACAGAGCTGTAATGCATTACATTATTTTATTACTTACCTTGCATTGTAAATAAGCAAAAACAGAATTCGTATTTTCGCTTAATATCCAAGTCACAGTTAGTTACAACAAGTAACCATATTTACAGCAGAAAACCTTATCATAGAACTATTTAACAGAGCTGTAATGCATTACATTGAATTATTACAATTACCTTGCATTGTAAATAAGCAAAAACAGAATTCGTATTTTCGCTTAATATCCAAGTCACAGTTAGTTACAACAAGTAACCATATTTACAGCAGAAAACCTTATCATAGAACTATTTAACAGAGCTGTAATGCATTACATTATTTTATTACTTACCTTGCATGGCAAGAAGACGTATTTCAGGATTTGTAGAAACAGCAAATGCAATGGAGTCTTCATAGGCTAAAAAAACACATGCAGTTAGATAAACAAAGAGAGGCAAATAGCTGCATTCGTGGTGCAAGCAACATTACTCAAACTATTCAGGTGGCACAAAACAAGCTAAAAAGAAACTATAAATATGTACTTAATTCCTGCAAGCTGGTCTCTCTTTTCCATATAGAATGACAAAGGTTTACAAGCTGCTGCTGCTTTCTGTATATCTCTTCAGAAGAAGGTGATAGCGGATGACCACCATATGCCCAAAGCAATGACTTCTGTGAATTCAAAGACCAGGAAAAACCTCTTTCCAAATTCTCCAAGGCACTCTACACAAATTGAAATCCAAATTTAGTACATGGCACACAAAGAAGTAAAAAAGAGGTTAATAAAAGTGGGCACCTGAAACGAATCTACTTCATTTGCACAGAACTTCTTCAGCTTTTTAGAATTCTTTAACAAAGAACGCCAAGAAATAAGCATGCGATCAAACTGACATGAAACTAGGTCATCCCAAGCAGACAAGTGATCATCAATGAGTTTTCTATAAAGCTCAAAAAGCACATCAAAGAAAGGAGACTCGGCAAGAATACGAAGAATTCTTTCTTCAAGCCTCTTTAAAGAGAGTAGAACGGGAATGTAACAGTGAGTCTTGGCAGAATGCTTAAACTCACTCTCAGCATGCCACTGTTGATAACTAATCCTTAACAACTCAACACATTTAACAGGATTTGTAAGAACTCGGCTGCACGACTTCAATACTGGCACATTTAAATCAGCATACTCCAGTGAGAGCATTGGAGTTGAATGAGCTGATATCATATCCCTCTTCTCAGCATCATGTGCCATAAGAACCTCACGGCATTTTCTAATACAATTCCATATGGGATGTTCCAGTTCTTTCTTCAGAAATTTTATAAATGAAGAGAAAAAAGGGCAATATCTTTGTAAATGGTCACCTAACCACCCAAACCACAAAAGATACACTTTAAGGTCGTTTTCAGTAGTAGCCTGTTCAATAGTCCAGTTAGCAGCAAACAGTAGCCTTTTATACGTGACTGCTTCATCAGATCTTGTTTGCTTAACAGATGCCAAACCTGCAACTCCAGCTCTCGGGAATGTCATGTCATGCAATGACCCTAAATCCGTTACATATGTCTTCATAGAAACACTATGACATTGACCAAATTTTATTGGACGCAGACCAGAACCAACCCGAAACGAATGTGAGGCAATCTGAGCACTAAGATACTCCACATACATAAAATTTTGTTTAACAGAAGATTCAATCGAGTACCATACATAATCAGGTACCATCAAGGTTGTGGGCCATCCTCCAGGTAAGCGTAAAGAAGAATCTAGATAGGATCTATAATGATAAAGTTCAGGCATTGATATATATGAACCAACTGCTTCCTTTATAATATTTGTTCCATCAAACTCACCTAAAGAAGAGAGATATGTGTGATCAAAGCTGACTTTCAAGCTCCAAAAAGCCTGATTTCCGTTTGTAAGAAGCCGTTGAAATAACTGTACCCACCTCATAAGCTCAAGATACGAGATGTTGACATTATGTTGCATCCCATTTTTTTTTGCGAAAAGATGTGCTTTAGCCATTGCATCAACTAAACGTTCACCAGGTATACCGGAAAGTACAAGAAACCTCTTCACATCTTTGGGTTCATCCTCACCATAGGTCCCACCAGTCAAACTGTAAGGCTGCATCATGTAGATCTCAACCCCTCTATTTCGCATAGCTCGTGAAACTTCACCATATGCAGGGTTAACCGTTAGGAACATCCGAAAACAAGGATGAGGACGAAGAACCATTGGTTTTCCTTCTACGGTACCACATTCGCTGACAGTTATCGATCCGGACTGCTCAACTAGAGAGTTGATTCTGTCAAGAACCTATATAGTAAGACAATTAAATAAGAAGATGCCTGGAGAGTGAGTTGAACAAAATAATTCCAAATTGGTGGGTTAGGGAAGTTGGATAACAGGTTAAAAACAGTTAGGGTTGAAATGAGTAATTATTTAATACAAATCAAAATAGAGAAAAATGGTTGGGTTCACATGCCAATACTCTTTTTGTCCATTTAAAATAGATGTAAAACTTCGAACAGAATAACTTATGCGGTTGTGTGCATTAGAAGTAGAATTGCGCTACTTTTAAACTATTCAACCCTTTTGACTGATTATCCTTCCAACTAATGTGCTTGAATTAAATCGTTCAAAGAAAAAACACAAGCCTAATTTGACTCATTCTGGGGCCGAAGGGCCATCGCAACTAGACATTATCAACAAAGACGCATAAAGTTATTAACAATGAGATAAAAAAAGTGTTCAAAATGCATTCTAAGAATACAAACCGTAGGGTTGCAAAGGTTTGCATTCTCCAACACAATCCATTCTCCATTCTGTATAGCCTTGATAAGCAATCCGGTTACCCATTCAAACTTTGCAGGATACAGCAGTTTCCTCTGATCATCTTGCAGCTTCCTAACAATCTTCAGCAATCTATCAAAATCTTCACTATCATTTTCCATAGCCAACTTTAGGTCCTCAATTATATCAACTAATAAAGGAAGTGAACGGAAAATTTCCCTACTCCCGTTTTCAACAGAAACAGTAACAAAACTTGCAGCACTCTGGTCCATACTTGACGTAAATGACAACCAACGGGTGATCAAGCCCTTAAGTTTTGTGGATGTATTGAGAGAGATGTATGCATTCATGTAGCGCCCAACCTGTTCAATGACCAAACGATAATGGCGAATAGCATTATATTGCTCAAAGCATCCAAGTAACTCGGATATATCAGTAGCTGATGAAAGGTTAAGTTCATTCAACACATTTCCAGTGAGCTGTGACATTAATCGTATCACAGAAGTTTTGCAGGAAGATGTTGGTCCAACCAGCAAGACCAACCACTGATGGTTCAAACACTGAGCCACCGTTTGCAAGCTTTGACGTTGACCTGGCAAAAGTTTTAGCTCACGCCAGGATACTGCTGAAGATTGAATATTGTTTCTTTTTACACAAGTGTTTCCAATAACCAAGTTTTCTGGAGTAAGCTGTACCCGAGGGTATAAATTCATGATCGGTTTTACTCCAAAAACCTGCTCGTAGAGTTTCAAAACTTCTTGACGGTCAGTCGATGAACGCATCCGTTGGACATACACAGTGTTCAGAAAACAGTCTGTTTTCGAACTTACAGGAGCACCTAGAAAGTTAACGTTTTTTAATAGATATTAGACACGATTCTCGAAAGATAATATGGATATATGAATGAAGTGAAAAGATAGATAGAACCTTCTATGATCTGACATGAACGAATAATATCTCGTAGATTGAACTCCCATGGGGATCCAGATTGTCCAAACTTATGGTTAACCATTGTCTCCTCATACAAACGTTTATTGAATGATATCAACTTTGAAAGCAAAGGCTCTGGAACAGATGGATGCAAAGAACTACAGATGAAGTGATGGTCTTCTTCAACCAATTCATCAACATATACCTGAAATGAAGTAGAGACATATCATCAATGATGCCTATAGCAGCGGTAAGATGGGCAGATTGGGTAACTGGTCGAAAAGAGGTGAGAGTGGGTAATTTCTGGGACCGGTCAAAGCAGAATGTGTTGAACTGCCAACACCTTTATGTCCATGTATTTTAGTTTACAAAGAATCTATGTATACAAAATCAAACATAAGATACATAATATGATATTTGTTTGAATAATTTGACTTAGAAGGCTTAAAGCATTAAAATAACAGTTTTTGCAGCTTTAAACCTGCTCCATTTATAACGGTTCCAATTTTAGCTATGTTTTTAAATCAGAGTTCAAACATTTAACACTTTAACCCAAGATTATGTATTTAACATTATGATATATGCTGTCTAAATAATAATCATTACAAGCAACATACCTTAGTAAAGCGATTAAGAAAAGATTTAGGAAGGCCTTTCCTCCCACCCCCCTGATTGGAAGGATTTTGACAAGCAAAAACCCTAAAAGATGAAGGGCACTTGAAAACTTGGCCCAACTCTGGATAAAAACTTCTGCTCGATGATCTAATATGGCATTCAATCCCTAATTCAAATTAATATGTTAGCAGATCTAACAACGAAATGATTTTGAGTGTGCATATATGATAGCAAGACCAAGTCATACCTCCAACACAGATTGAGGAGCAAGATTAAGTTCATCCAGCAAAACCCAAGATCCGTTCTTCAGAGCCTGGATGAATTGTTCACACACACTAGGGATACTAAACATACTTGCAAAGTTGCCTATAAAAACTAAACAAAAAACAGCGAAACAATGGTCTCTAACCTGCAGCAGGATACCATCAGACCAAGCAAACTGCATGCCTTCATCACTTTCAATGGGCAAGTCAGATCCCAGTAAGTCCATGATGTCAGTCTGAGTAAATTAGCAATCAGAAAGGTTTGCACCAATGTAGAGAAAACAAACGGTAAGCAGAAGACAAATCAAGAGAACGGAAGAAATGTTCTGACCTGCTCTGATAAGTTTATTCTTACAACAGAATGCCCAGAAAATTTTCCAAGAGCAAGTACTAGACTTGTCTTTCCAACACCCGGACTTCCTTCCAACAAAACTACAATGCACAAGTGGGAAGAGATGATTAAGATCTTGTTTGGACTTGTTACCCAATCCGCCCTTTTTCCACCTCTACTAGATGGTTTGAAAAAAATCATATGAAGGCCATTAACATAATGTACCAGGCTTTTTAAGCTGCATGGCCCGCAGCACACGTAATGAATTTCTGCGGGTGGTTGGTGCCAGAAAATCAAACCCTTCAGCCTCTAGACGCCTATTACCTGAGCCACAGCAAAATACATTGCACTATATAAGTATTTAACAATCCACGAGTATGCTTATAGACACAGTTAGACGCACGTATATTCAACAAATATTAACGATCCGGCATTTGTAGTACCACTTTCTTTGGTTAGATTTTTAATTTAATATATATATATAACAAAGAAGTTTATTTAATCCAAATATTTATGCAATCCAATCTTCAGATAGATATCACTTAATAACGAAAAAAAAAAAAAAAGCAGCAAAAACCCATATCAACAAAAGAAAATGAATAAACAAAAAGGACATGAAAGAGTAGTTTCTTGTAGAATTTGAATAGCATTAAAGAACATATTTTAGAGAGCATTAGTTACTAGATGTTAAAAAGGTCATTTGAGATCATACCTAAGCTTAACCCATCAAGTAAAACAAGAAAGGCACCATGCAACAATGCAACCTCCGGATATAAACTTTTCTCAGTCACATTGATAAAGTCTATCCATGACAAAAGATCTCTCACTGTAAGCATTCTTCCCTTTTGTGACCGGTTAAACCACTACAAACACCAAAAATGACAATCAACAACAAAGTATAAAAGACTCTGAATATTCCAAGCTTCCAGCAAATATAGGGCGCAACTTAAAGTGAATTATACCTCCCAGAAATTTATCATAACATCCGCCACAGCAGAGAGCTCAGGACCAGATATCCTGAAAGATACGTAATGCATTAGGCATTAATAACCCTCGTGACATACTATTAGAATCTTTTGAACCTGGGGGGGAAAATTACATACTTCTTTAATGCTATACTATTCAGCTCCTTCAACTCGCTCACAGGGGGTACCCATATTTCTGTAAACCTATTGCGGAGTGCTGGAGATAATTCCTTTTTACCATAATCACCCCCAGGATTCATAGTAGCAAGTATAAAAAACTTTTCATTTGCTGTTACTTTCTCAAGATCGGGGCCCCCTTTTTCTGCCAAAGACTGTTGAAACAAAAAAAAATAAACATATAAAGATTGGCTACCACTACAAACAGCAAAAATGACAGTCGGAACTCAGAAACCAAGTATAAAAGATTTACAATATTCCAAGCTTCCAGCAGATTATAGGGCACAACTTAAAGTGAATTATACCTCCCAGAAATTTATCATAACATCCGCCACAGCAGAGAGCTCAGGACCAGATATCCTGAAAGATACGTAATGCATTAGGCATTAATAACCCTCGTGACATACTATTAGAATCTTTTGAACCTGGGGGGGAAAATTACATACTTCTTTAATGCTATACTATTCAGCTCCTTCAACTCGCTCACAGGGGGTACCCATATTTCTGTAAACCTATTGCGGAGTGCTGGAGATAATTCCTTTTTACCATAATCACCCCCAGGATTCATAGTAGCAAGTATAAAAAACTTTTCATTTGCTGTTACTTTCTCAAGATCGGGGCCCCCTTTTTCTGCCAAAGACTGTTGAAACAAAAAAAAAAAACATATAAAGATTGGCTACAAGCCTACAACAAACATAACCCCACATAAAACCAAATTATGAAGCAAGTATTATAATCTCTGTGAGGTAGGGTGGGAGTGAAGGGGGACCTACCAATTTTCTCTCTGGCTCCAACACACTATTCAATCTTTCAAGAACACTATCATCAGCCAATGAAATTTCATCCACAAGAAACATATCACCGGTCTTCATTGCTTGAACTAGGGGACCATCTTGCCAGTTAAAAATCGTGCACCACTTTTGATAAGTGTGAGATAGCTCTTGGCTGATTTTTTTTACACAGTCAACTTCATTTGGGGTGACCTCGGAAGGAACCTGGCCTTCTTGGTAATACTTTATCATCTTAGTCACTTGATCAAGTGTAGTTGAAGCTTGATTAATGTCCAAAGAAATAGTCTGTAGCAAAAAAAAAATGTATTCTTAAGGACCATGAAACAACAGAGACAGATGCATACATTGTAAAAATATGTAAGTAACTGAAAACTTACACCATCACAAGGGAAGTTTTTAAACGCTTTTGACTGCAGCAAATTCTCGCACAGACTTTTAAAGTCAGAAGCAAGTTTTGATCTTTCACGAACTGGATAAAATCCCTGTTGTACAAAAACTGAGGTCAGTTAAAACATTGACTTGCCAATAAGCTGTTTAAACCAGCAAGTGTTATGCAGAGATGAACACGCAGTTAAGGCACATTCTACATAGGCCCCGTCAAATAACCAGTTTGAAGGCTTGTAAGTCTTCTGGTCCAAATAAAATAAGGTCCAGTGGCCACCATAGATTTTGAAGTAAATGTAATATATGTTAAAAATTAGATACATATATATAGCATTAGCTACAATACAACAAACTTTATCTTTACATATTCTAATATGTGACGGATTATGATCATAAATTTATCATTATTTTTTGTTTGAGCAAAATTGCTTTTAATATAAACAACTAGGAGGTGCTAATATATTACAGACCAATTGGTAAACCACTTACAGACAATAAAGTCTCCAAATCCCACAAACCCCAAGGTGGTTAAAATCTGAACTGGCATCTAGTAAAAGAAGCTCTGAATGTGACCCAATAAGTGTTTCTCACTAGGTGCATCCCAAGCTGACACACAGATGACATTTGAAGCCTCAAGCATGAGCATGACTCTATAGTGCTTCTCACTAGGTATGTCCCATGATGGCACAAGGACCACCTTCATGAAAAAGAAAACTCAGGCAATATGGGGTACAATCCAAATTGGTGCTTCTGACTAGGATCCTCCTAAGATGGCACACATGGAGTACATCCCCAAACTCCCCAACCTATAACCCCTTACTGGACTGACAGAACAGTATATTCATTTAATTAATTTATTAAATGAGCATGACTCTATAGTGCTTCTCACTAGGTATGTCCCATGATGGCACAAGGACCACCTTCATGAAAAAGAAAACTCAGGCAATATGGGGTACAATCCAAATTGGTGCTTCTGACTAGGATCCTCCTAAGATGGCACACATGGAGTACATCCCCAAACTCCCCAACCTATAACCCCTTACTGGACTGACAGAACAGTATATTCATTTAATTAATTTATTAAATGAGCATACAATTTCTTCTTATGATCAGATTGATTAATAACTAAGAGTCACAAGTATGGTGTAAATACAATACCCATAAAGAACATGCACATATAAATGGTACCATTTAGTTATTCTTATTATTGGAAGAACGAAAATTTATAAATGAAGTCTGACCGGGCTTTAAAGGTCATAACTACCAAACTTAAAGAGAGCGAAGTATTAGTCTTTGACCAACTAAGAGAGAAACTGGCCGGCAATACGATTAGCTATCATCACACTATCTACTTCATTGAGAGTTCCACACATCCTTCTCTTTCTTTGATACGCTATGATGTTTGCAACAAATTGTATGATGGTTGTAATTTGTATGTATTCTATTTTAATAACATACTATTTTGGCGTTTTAGGTATAAGCTTGATCGTTAGACGTTTGGGATTTACCTCTGAATAAGTTGGGAATACTGGAACTATATGTTAGTTGTAGAGAATATTTTGTTGGATAGAGAGAACATTTTGTTGGATAGAGAGAATAGGTGGGTTTGATATTGGTAAAGATTTGTGTAAATTTACTTCAGTTTGGCCAAGCTTAGGCCTGTGTTCTGTATGTTAGGCCTGTGTTCTGTATGCTTAGGCCTGTGTTCTGTATGTTAGGCCTGTGTTCTGTATGGTTTGACTATGTTTTATTGTTAATTTGTTATTAATATATTCCTTTTCACCCAAAAAAAAAAGTACAGTAAAACTCTTCTCTCTTTCTTTCTTATGTTCGGAGCACAAGTAATCATATTATGTATTTTATTTGTAATTTGTGTGTTCGTCAGAAAATTGGTGGTCGCAACTTATGTATAGCTACTTAAAAGGAAGTTGAAACTGAAACACAAACCCCAAGAAAATCAGAAGTCTCTGTGTATTGATGGCAATTCAGAATGTGTAATTTGGATCTCAATGCAAAACTCAGTAGCTGGCACACAGTAGTCTTCCCACCACCAGTCTCTCCAACGAGAAGTACAGGTTCACGTAAAATGTAACAGCGAGCTACAAGGAAGTACAACCGCCACATACTGTCGGTCCAAACCACCCTGCATTGAGAAGATACCAAAAATATTAACAACGAAATGAACAAAGAAAAGAATAACTAACATAAAGAATTGACAAAACACGTACTCTTTAAGATCCCTGGAAGCAGCCAACAATTTTCCCAAGTCCATAGCTGCATCCCCATCTATGTTTTCCTAAATTCCACATAAAACAATTGGCAAGACATATTAATAACAATACAGATACAAAATTAATTAGTATTTTCAAGAAGCTAAAGCTAGAAAGCATATATTGTAAGATGTTACCTCCTTGTACATACTACTGCTAGGAAGTTTAATTCTCAAATGTTTTTCCAGAATTTCAAGAACTACTTTTTTCTCTTTATCATCACGGAGTCTTTCAGCTAACAAATAATACCCATCACGTCCTAAATCTTTATACGATTTTCCAAACATCCTATACCTATCTGCCCACCGAAACAAATCTCGAGGGGTGATAAACCCGTGCTTTCCAGCAAAAACTTTACTGCTCTGCCTATGTAGTTGCAAATCTTTCATGACATCAATCATTTTCTTCGCATAGGTAGGAGCGATTTTGCAACGTTTCTCCAAAATTGTGATCAGTTCATTTTGTGGGATTTCATCCACATGAATCTCCACAAATCGATTCCGGAATGCTCTAGAAAGCATCTTGCGCCCACCATAAAAAGTTGGTGGATTTTGAGTAGCAAACAGCATAAAATTCGAATGTGCACGGATAGTTTCACATAATTCAGGCACAAAAAGTTCACGATTATCATCAAGCAACCTATTTAATGCTTCTAAAACATCAGATGGGGCCAAATTAAGCTCATCAAGAACGATCCAATACCCATGCCTAACTGCCTTAACCAACACCCCTTCTTGAAAAACCAGTTTTCCAGTGGCGTCAGTTATGTAAGAACCCAAGTATTCTTGAAGATCTGTGTGTTCATGGTTATTAATGCGAACAAATTCATTGCCAGTTATTGCAGCAAGATACTGAACAAGACTAGTCTTTCCACTAGATGTAGGCCCCTGCAAAAGAACTGGATATTTTCCTACAAATAGAGCTCGTGCCAAGTTGCTAAGTTGCCACTTAACACTTTCAGTCAAAACATAGTTGTCTACAAAATCATTAGATTTGGAAAGTGACATGCCAGGCCACTTTTTCACAAGATACTCATGGAATGTGACATGCGGGGCCACTTTTCCATCAAGTAGGTATTTCACAATTGATGTGTCCATTAACTTGGCACTGGGAGGATCTAACATAGTAAGAAAAAACATCGAAAATCCATCATAAACAGCCTTCAGAAATCCAAATGGTTGTCTTGCCTTTTTTGTATATTCTAAGGCACGATAAAGAGACCTTAAACTGTACTGCGGCTTTTGATTAGCCCCATCCTGGAGACTCTCATCAGCTTCCTTCTTTGCAATTTTATAAAACTTCAGGACTTTACTAGTTGTTTCTTTAATTGAAGGGTCTGCCTCCATAAATTTATTAATAAAAAGAATCAGATCTTCATCTTCCAAAACATCATTCATAAAATATTCAGTAAATCGACTTCTTAACGACAACGGAAGATCTCGTTTACCGGCATCAGTTGCTGGATTCATACAAGCAAATATCCGGAAGTCAGGGTTTCGAGATATATAGCTCACATCTCCTCTTTCTGCTAAGCAAAGGGACCCACCTTCATCTTCAAGAACACCGATAACTCTCTGAAGAGTTTCAGGCGGCGCTAAATTAACCTCATCCAGTAATATCCAATGACCTTCTTTTAAAGCCGATATAAAAACTCCCTCTACAAACGTAAATACCATCCCGTCCGAAGCACTCATTTGTGCTTGAGCTGTATCAATTCTTGAAGATAACATGTCCCATTCTTTTACTAACTCATCACCTAAAGACCGTTTTCTTTTTTCACCAGTCTTGTGTTGTTTTCCAATTTCAACCACTTTACGGACACCCTTCTGAAGACCACTACATAACCTCTTCCAATTTTTATCACTGGCAGACTTTCTTAAGTTGGCAAGGAAAGTCTCATTATTCTGCATTTCATAATGGAAATAAAAAATTAATAATCATGCATGCATACATATATAAGTCTAAACATATCAAATGAGAACATACCTTTAAAGAGAAAGTACGGCTAAAGAGTTTTTCAAACTTATCGTATAGAGAAAGGCATAAGAACTGTGGATTCATAGGCTTAAAACCTCCCAACAGGTCTGCAATATCACTTTGCTGGCTCAAGTTCTGTAACATAAATTTGAGCAAAAACTATTATAAAATAAACAAAACCATTTGTTCTATTAAATATCAATACTATCATGTAGAGCTAGAGGTCACAATTACCACCCATTTGACTAAAAACAGGTCGTTTAGTTTGTTTTAATCTCCAGCTGATCAAAAAGATCAAATAAAAATTTACCAAAACGAATGTGGATTAAATGGGTTGACGAGATCAGAAGCCACCTAAAGTGTTCAAAGATACTTATAACCTTCAAAATCCTTTACTTCGATAATATAAATCTTACGATCTTATAAATAAGATAAAAAGCTATTAACAAATACAAGAAAAGCTAATGAGGCCTAGATCAACTGGCAATTGCTTGGAGACTAGAGTGAAGGCTTGGGGGGTTTTTATCCACGGACCGGGGTTCAAATCCTGTTTAAGTCTTGTGGGGTTTTCCATGGAGATTAATGGTATACAAGAAAGACACTGATTGCTCATATCCAACCGAATTCTGCCACCTATAGCAAAGACCATTTATCGAAATTTTGTTCTATACATACCAAAACTGTAAGTTTCTGACCGAGCCTTGCAGCCAAATTCTGTACCAATGTTGTCTTACCGGTACCAGTTTCACCCACCAAAAGAACAGGTTCATTATAATAAACAGATACAACCACCCTTTCAAGGGCATGCAGTGAAGTACGAATCTCAACGAACGACTTGATCTCGTGAGATACCTTCACAAAGCACATTGTACATGATTAGAAAAGAAAACGAAAAACATTACTGGAATATACATTTTCAAAAGATAAAATTAATGGTGACACACAGGTTTTCTTTTTCCGATGCACTTAAGAGATGCTCGTCCAATACGTATACCAGACCCCAAGCTCTGCAGATAAACATTAAATGTTAAATAACGAGAAACTGAGCATCATGGCACGGATATATCATGTAAAAAGATAGAAACCTGAACAACAGGTTTATCATCAGGGCATAAAGTTTTGGCAGTTGAAGTTGGTATCTTCCAAATTATAGCTAACTCTCTCAAAATTCTCGATTGCATATCCACTGAGCTTGAAGAAGTTGCGAAGACATCCACAGCCTGCAAACCAAATGAGATTAATCAACACTGAAATCAAGAGCTATAAAAATAACAACAATATATAAGTATCTAACCTCTTGATGGATGCCCTTAGCCACATAATATGAAGGATTATCATCCGCAATATGAAAACCCAAACCAGAAATTCGCTTGCACCACTTCAAAAGATGCCTAAAAGTAAGAATGATGCATTTTAATTTCCGGTCATAAAAATGAAACTCGTTACACACAATAGTAATAGACAAAACTGCTCAATACCTCAATGAAAACCTGTCAGCAGATGAAATGGTGACAGATGTTCCAGTTTGAGATGCAACTTTGTTAACTTCTTCGAAGGTTTCTGCGAAAAGGCGAAAGGGCATAGTTATGATGATTATTATATATTATATGTCAACAACGATGAACCATTTCAAACAACATTAAATCGTTAATACCTATAAGTTTTCCACCAAGAGATTCCAACTCTGGGTACCAGGCTTTCACGATACTTAGCAAGTCACTACTACTTGGAGGACCAACCATTACTCTCCTCCATAGTGAGCCAAGGGAGTTCCTAGCTATAAAGCAATAGAAAGGAAAAAAATATCCATCATTTGACCAAAATTATACTTCAAATACAGTAAAACTTTAACTATTTATTGTATTTCCCAACTCATCAAAATAATTCATAGAGCAACATGATCACAAACCTGTTGTCACAGTGGATGTGTCTAACCTTGAGCTCGATACTGTGGAAAAAAGGCGAAAGCTTTCGCTGACCCTTATTGCCTGCAAACAGTAGAAACTGACTCAAAGTCTATCCTTATATGAGTCATCCATAAAAATGAAGAGAATAAATATGGCACATTTGAAATTTTGGAACCTTAAAGTTGCCCAGTTTAAGAATGATCAACAATTAACATTAACCTTGAATATAGATTATAGAACAAAAAAATTTAAATTGCTACCTCCCCATGGCCAGTTAAAAATGAACTAGAACCCTCTAGCAACGGTAACAGAATAGATTGTACATCTGCAGGAGCTTTATCAATGTCCTCAAATACAACCCAAAGTCCATTAATGATAGCCTGTGGATAACAAAAAAATCCATGTTCAGGTTATAGCAAACAAGATCAAGACTCAAAAAACTCATTGCCTAATAAACAAATATATAACTGTAACATATATAAGCTAACCAACCTGAGTAAGGGAACCAGGCTGCCACCTAAATTCACCAGGTTGTTCAGCACATACATAGCTCCCAATTAGTGTTTTTCCATCAATTTGCTCATCCATGTGAATAGATAAAACTGGAAAAGGATATACAACAGGTAATTGAAATTAAATGATGCTATGACAGAATTGACATCTTGAAATGTTCAAATACTACACACAAACAACCCTCTGTCCTGAGACATGAACATAAATGACACGTAATTCTAATGTTTCAAAGGAGATGAGCATGATAAACAAAATACCAGAAATACAACAACTAGTCATGCCATGATTTAAACCTAAAAATATCATCTAAAACTGTTTAACAATTTAGTTTTTGAGGTATTATCTTTTGCTAACAATTAGGGGGATGTAACGAGTTACTTATCGTAACTCTTGCAATTAACTGCACGAATGACATACCTTGACTTCCATGACCCAGCGCTAACCTGCTAATGAGAGCAGTTTTGCCTGCACCAGCTGGACCATAGAGAAGAACAGGCCACCTCTGACTAACTGCCAACAGAACCATCTCAAAACTTTTCTTCACGGCAGATGTTATAACAAAAGGTCTTCCAATTTTAGGTATATCCCTAATATAACATGTAAAAGAAAAAACTTCAATAATCCAAAAGGGGGACTAGATACATCAATATGTTACATAAATTACTCAGTTTAGTTTACGGCACCATGTCTCCTCCATAGTGAGCCAAGGGAGTTCCTAGCTATAAAGCAATAGAAAGGAAAAAAATATCCATCATTTGACCAAAATTATACTTCAAATACAGTAAAACTTTAACTATTTATTGTATTTCCCAACTCATCAAAATAATTCATAGAGCAACATGATCACAAACCTGTTGTCACAGTGGATGTGTCTAACCTTGAGCTCGATACTGTAGAAAAAAGGCGAAAGCTTTCGCTGACCCTTATTGCCTGCAAACAGTAGAAACTGACTCAAAGTCTATCCTTATATGAGTCATCCATAAAAATGAAGAGAATAAATATGGCACATTTGAAATTTTGGAACCTTAAAGTTGCCCAGTTTAAGAATGATCAACAATTAACATTAACCTTGAATATAGATTATAGAACAAAAAAATTTAAATTGCTACCTCCCCATGGCCAGTTAAAAATGAACTAGAACCCTCTAGCAACGGTAACAGAATAGATTGTACATCTGCAGGAGCTTTATCAATGTCCTCAAATACAACCCAAAGTCCATTAATGATAGCCTGTGGATAACAAAAAAATCCATGTTCAGGTTATAGCAAACAAGATCAAGACTCAAAAAACTCATTGCCTAATAAACAAATATATAACTGTAACATATATAAGCTAACCAACCTGAGTAAGGGAACCAGGCTGCCACCTAAATTCACCAGGTTGTTCAGCACATACATAGCTCCCAATTAGTGTTTTTCCATCAATTTGCTCATCCATGTGAATAGATAAAACTGGAAAAGGATATACAACAGGTAATTGAAATTAAATGATGCTATGACAGAATTGACATCTTGAAATGTTCAAATACTACACACAAACAACCCTCTGTCCTGAGACATGAACATAAATGACACGTAATTCTAATGTTTCAAAGGAGATGAGCATGATAAACAAAATACCAGAAATACAACAACTAGTCATGCCATGATTTAAACCTAAAAATATCATCTAAAACTGTTTAACAATTTAGTTTTTGAGGTATTATCTTTTGCTAACAATTAGGGGGATGTAACGAGTTACTTATCGTAACTCTTGCAATTAACTGCACGAATGACATACCTTGACTTCCATGACCCAGCGCTAACCTGCTAATGAGAGCAGTTTTGCCTGCACCAGCTGGACCATAGAGAAGAACAGGCCACCTCTGACTAACTGCCAACAGAACCATCTCAAAACTTTTCTTCACGGCAGATGTTATAACAAAAGGTCTTCCAATTTTAGGTATATCCCTAATATAACATGTAAAAGAAAAAATAAACGGACCGCAATAAACACCCAAATGCTTCTTCATCATCAAATCCAAAGTCTGAAGTCACCATGTCACTTGTCCTATTTTTCCGTACAAAACCGTCATTCATCTTCAAAACCACTGTTAATATTTGTATATATATATATATATATATATATATATATATATATATATATATATATATATATATATATATATATATATATATATATATATATATATATATATATATATATATATATATATATATATATATATATATATATATATATATATATATATATATATATATATATATATATATATATATATATATATATATATATATATATATATATATATATATATATATATATATATATATATATATATATATATATATATATATATATATATATATATATATATATATATATATATATATATATATATATATATATATATATATATATATATATATATATATATATATATATATATATATATATATATATATATATATATATATATATATATATATATATATATATATATATATATATATATATATATATATATATATATATATATATATATATATATATATATATATATATATATATATATATATATATATATATATATATATATATATATATATATATATATATATATATATATATATATATATATATATATATATATATATATATATATATATATATATATATATATATATATATATATATATATATATATATATATATATATATATATATATATATATATATATATATATATATATATATATATATATATATATATATATATATATATATATATATATATATATATATATATATATATATATATATATATATATATATATATATATATATATATATATATATATATATATATATATATATATATATATATATATATATATATATATATATATATATATATATATATATATATATATATATATATATATATATATATATATATATATATATATATATATATATATATATATATATATATATATATATATATATATATATATATATATATATATATATATATATATATATATATATATATATATATATATATATATATATATATATATATATATATATATATATATATATATATATATATATATATATATATATATATATATATATATATATATATATATATATATATATATATATATATATATATATATATATATATATATATATATATATATATATATATATATATATATATATATATATATATATATATATATATATATATATATATATATATATATATATATATATATATATATATATATATATATATATATATATATATATATATATATATATATATATATATATATATATATATATATATATATATATATATATATATATATATATATATATATATATATATATATATATATATATATATATATATATATATATATATATATATATATATATATATATATATATATATATATATATATATATATATATATATATATATATATATATATATATATATATATATATATATATATATATATATATATATATATATATATATATATATATATATATATATATATATATATATATATATATATATATATATATATATATATATATATATATATATATATATATATATATATATATATATATATATATATATATATATATATATATATATATATATATATATATATATATATATATATATATATATATATATATATATATATATATATATATATATATATATATATATATATATATATATATATATATATATATATATATATATATATATATATATATATATATATATATATATATATATATATATATATATATATATATATATATATATATATATATATATATATATATATATATATATATATATATATATATATATATATATATATATATATATATATATATATATATATATATATATATATATATATATATATATATATATATATATATATATATATATATATATATATATATATATATATATATATATATATATATATATATATATATATATATATATATATATATATATATATATATATATATATATATATATATATATATATATATATATATATATATATATATATATATATATATATATATATATATATATATATATATATATATATATATATATATATATATATATATATATATATATATATATATATATATATATATATATATATATATATATATATATATATATATATATATATATATATATATATATATATATATATATATATATATATATATATATATATATATATATATATATATATATATATATATATATATATATATATATATATATATATATATATATATATATATATATATATATATATATATATATATATATATATATATATATATATATATATATATATATATATATATATATATATATATATATATATATATATATATATATATATATATATATATATATATATATATATATATATATATATATATATATATATATATATATATATATATATATATATATATATATATATATATATATATATATATATATATATATATATATATATATATATATATATATATATATATATATATATATATATA
>CM067168.1:28674920-28758999 GCA_034093135.1 Erigeron breviscapus
TGTAGGTGTATGTGTTAGTTAAATTTGGCCACTGGAATGAGGTCAAAATATGGTGTAGAACTCAAGTTATGGTCATTTGAAGTCGGTAAGGTCAAATCTGTTTTGTCAGTAAGAACAGCAACTGTTTGTGTTTTTAAAACGACCAGAAGTCACTCTTGAAGGATAATTAACATGTTAATCACTAAAGATAAAATGTACCTAAGTGTGTTAACTAAATTTGGCCACTAGAATCACCTAAAAAGATTGAGTAGAACTCAAGTTATGCTTGTTTGAAGTGAGCTTGGTCGAATATGAAAATGGTACTTTTTGTATGAAAGTGAGTTTGGCCATATGATAATGATATAAGAGACGCATGTTTTGTAAATAAAACTAAGAACAATGTGAGACTATAAAAGATGGGTTTGGTTCTAAGATGCTATTGATTTTGGCTAGGTGGCCTAATATGCGATTGATGATATTCTATGTACTTGTGAATCATTGCTAGGTTGAAGCATACGTATTGTGTACTTGCGGTCTTGTTGATTTATGATTTTGGTTGTCGCGGAGGAGGTGAGTATTCTTGCATACCTTTATATATACGTCGGGTCGATTACCATATGATGGTGGATTCCGTGTGTGGTAATCGATTTGGCGTTAAGCCCAATTTGGGGCATTATGATTATGAGGCCTAAGAACCTCTTGATATGTGATTGAGGCCTAAGAACCTCTTGATATGTGATTATGAGGCCTAAGAACCTCTTGATATGTGATTTATGAGGCCTAAGAACCTCTTGTTACGGGGCCTAAGAACCCCAAGTATATTATTGATATTGATTGTGTTGATATAGCTTATATGGATCCATGTAATGCGTTAAAGTGCAAAGGTGAGCATGTAGATATGGTACGACGGTGCCATAGCCTACATGTGATAGTCCTTTGTGCGTTGCCCTCCTTCGTGTGTATAAACGTATGCAAGAGTATTCACTAAGCTTTGCTTACTTTTTAGTTGTTTACCCTTTTTATAGGTTGTCCCGGATGCGGAATAAAAGCTAAGTAATTTAAAGATTGAAGTTGAATTGTAAAGCTTGAAGCATATCTTATTCGCGGTAAATCGGAATTGATGATAGAACCCTTAGTGACCCCCTTTGAACTATTGGCTCATGATACGTTGTTTGTTTTGGTAAAATTTTTGTTATGTCAAGTGTTAGACTCATGGAGTTTTTGTTATTTATAATGGGTCATTGTAATAGTATCGTATTGGTTATGATTGAATGTATTTTGGAAACTCATAATCCGTAACAGGTTTTGACGAAGATTTTACGAAAAGGTCATGCCGAAATTTCTAATTTTTGCACGTTGTCTTTTATAACGAGTTTTGGTAAATTTATTTGTTTGAACTCTGAAATGTTGTGGTCTAAAGCTTGGAAATGAGTTTAGAAAATTGTAAGTTGAGTCAAGTGTTAAAATGAGTTTTTGGTTCTGTCAGGCAGGGATATGCGCCGCATATATGGTCCATGCGGCGCATATCGGGGTGTCTTTGGTTTGTGCGACGCAAATTAAACCGCATAAAATTTTCTGTATAATTTTACTCTAGATTATGCGGCGCATAATCTTTCTATGCGGCGCATATATGTAAAAAAAAAAATCCTTATTTTTCTATTAATTGAATTGTGTCGTTTCACAAAGTGTTTTGTGTTAAAATTTTGCTTTCATAATAGATATAGTTGTTTTCGTGGTTTTTTTTTATCCTCACAACTTTCAAGTTCACTTATCTAATTTCATTACTATATTTGACTAATAAATATTTATTTTATGTCAGTTCTAATTTTCCATACAATCTTACTACATATATCAATCAGCTAGGTTATACCTGTTCATCTAATGGAACGTGTAAATAATTGAATTGTTATTTTGAATTTAGTTGGTGGTGATAATATGTAGTCCTATATTATCTTCAAAAAAACACGAATTTAAGTTATTTTTTAATACACATATCAACATCAAAATAATATAAAAAATAGATAGAAAAACAACGTTTTTTATACGAAAAAATTAAAATGCAAATGCAAAGTACTAAACGTAGTTTGTAAGTATCCTTTCTAAAAAAGCATTTACTGTATAATGTATTGCAAGATAATGTATGTGGTATGAAACAATATATATTTAAATGCATCGATTTTGTATTCTATGTGTATTTATAAGGGTTTGACTTTGAATCTCTAATCTATATTTATATCTATACTATATTATAAAGCAAAAAGCCTCTATTTTCAACATTGAACTTAAATTTTCAATATTGATTTTAAGTACTTCCCCAAAATGCCCCTCTCATCTATTCTATATTTATCTAAAATAACTATAATATCACACTCTTGACATATCACACTCTATGACATATCACACTCTATGACATATCACACTCTATGACATATCACACTCTATGACATATCACACTCTATGACATATCACACTCTATGACATATCACACTCTATGACATATCACACTCTATGACATATCACACTCTATGACATATCACACTCTATGACATATCACACTCTATGACATATCACACTCTATGACATATCACACTCTATGACATATCACACTCTATGACATATCACACTCTATGACATATCACACTCTATGACATATCACACTCTATGACATATCACACTCTATGACATATCACACTCTATGACATATCACACTCTATGACATATCACACTCTATGACATATCACACTCTATGACATATCACACTCTATGACATATCACACTCTATGACATATCACACTCTATGACATATCACACTCTATGACATATCACACTCTATGACATATCACACTCTATGACATATCACACTCTATGACATATCACACTCTATGACATATCACACTCTATGACATATCACACTCTATGACATATCACACTCTATGACATATCACACTCTATGACATATCACACTCTATGACATATCACACTCTATGACATATCACACTCTATGACATATCACACTCTATGACATATCACACTCTATGACATATCACACTCTATGACATATCACACTCTATGACATATCACACTCTATGACATATCACACTCTATGACATATCACACTCTATGACATATCACACTCTATGACATATCACACTCTATGACATATCACACTCTATGACATATCACACTCTATGACATATCACACTCTATGACATATCACACTCTATGACATATCACACTCTATGACATATCACACTCTATGACATATCACACTCTATGACATATCACACTCTATGACATATCACACTCTATGACATATCACACTCTATGACATATCACACTCTATGACATATCACACTCTATGACATATCACACTCTATGACATATCACACTCTATGACATATCACACTCTATGACATATCACACTCTATGACATATCACACTCTATGACATATCACACTCTATGACATATCACACTCTATGACATATCACACTCTATGACATATCACACTCTATGACATATCACACTCTATGACATATCACACTCTATGACATATCACACTCTATGACATATCACACTCTATGACATATCACACTCTATGACATATCACACTCTATGACATATCACACTCTATGACATATCACACTCTATGACATATCACACTCTATGACATATCACACTCTATGACATATCACACTCTATGACATATCACACTCTATGACATATCACACTCTATGACATATCACACTCTATGACATATCACACTCTATGACATATCACACTCTATGACATATCACACTCTATGACTATCACACTCTATGACATATCAACTCCTATGACCTATCACACTCTATGACATATCACACTCTATGACCTAGTTATCACCCACACCATCTCACCGCCGCAACGCGCGGGCACTTACTCTCGTATATATTAAAAGAGAACCTTTAAATAGTAATATGAAGTAATCTTAACTCTCCATTAAATTTCCATCTTTAATCTCCACCCTTAGATCAAATTGCTTACATCATCTTTGACTAAACTTTTAATGAAAGATGATATTAGTCCTCCAACTTCAAATAATTTGCATAAACTAAAACACAATATTAATTACACATATTTATCTATCCAACTTTTTATTTATCAAATTTTTTTCAGAATAATAATATTCATCTTCTTGTATTCTTAACAATTCGATAGCTTGTTCTTTTTCTTAGGTCTTTTCAATCATGAGCTCGTGTCACAAAAATATATTCACAGATGAGAATTTTTATATTTTGGAGATTGATATTCTAAAATATTATATTTTTTGTATGATGATTTGGAAGTTGTCACTAGAATCGTGATCTCGTGTTATATACAAATTTCGTACATATGTTACTTGGTGTAATTTGCTCCGATGATTGACTAATATATACTTCCTCCGTCCCATTAGAAGTGTCCTACTATGAATATTCAAAGTCTTTATTTTTAAACTTTGACCTTAAATATATATTTTTGTGTTATATAAAACTTGATAAAAGTTATACCATTAAAAAACACGTCTAAAACACAATCAATTCATATAACTTTCATCAAGTATCATCTAACACAAATAAAATTATTTAAGGTCAAAGTTGTAAATGTTAGACTTTGAAAATTAAAAACATGACACTTCTAGTGGGACGGAGGGAGTATTTACTTTCTAATACTAAAATACAATATATTTACAAATATTTTTATAACAATGTTATATATATGTATATACTTGAAGGTAATCAAGGAAAAAATAAAATGCCCGATTTGTAATTTTTTCAAAGCAAATGAAGATTGAAGATGTAGAAAAGGTATTTTATGTTTTCATTGTTAGTTTGTGTAATTGTTTTTATTTTATTTTTTATTCTTTTAGCCTTTTACACCTTTAATGTTTTTTTCCATTATGTCATTATCTTTATATGTATAAATGTATTTTTTTTGTATGGTTCCTCCGCGTTTCACGCGGGTTATAATCTAGTTTGTATAATACATGGATATTATTGGTGCCTTAATTAATATTAGTATTTATTGAATATCTACCGTAGTTTGCAAAAAAAATAAAAAAAAGTTTTAAGTTAGATCAATTGGTTTGTGCATAATATTACATGTGAACGTAGAGAATGATGTCGTGACGAATGAAGTGCCACATACAAATCATCATCCAGTCACATCCACATAAACATATGCATTAATCAACTTTAAATAGAATATTAAAAACGCTAACCATGGTAATCTTTTACCTAAAATAGAATATTAAAAAGCTAATAGCAAGATTAAAAATCATAACCTCCTTTTAATCCTAAGCACAAACCACTTGATTCAACTTAATATTTGTTTATTTTTTATAAACTACTGTAAATATTCAGTGGATACTAATACTAATGGATTTTCTCTATCTTCACGATGTAATAATATTGTTGTTGCCTTTTGTAATATGCAAAAATTCATTTTAACTATTAATAAAAATTACTCTTTGAATTATTTATTTTATTTTTTAATTATTTAATAGGTGTAATAAGTACGTATTAAGTAAACCTTATTATTTGAAAACTTATCATTTCAAAAAATACATTAAACCATGCATTAATTTACGCGAACCTATACTATATTACCACATAAGGAATTAATATTTGTAGTAAGTTACCTGTGCATAGTGACAACGATAATATGATAAAGTTATTTAAGCTCTCTATATATAAATCTCTATCAATTTATGATTATGTAGCTATCCTAAAAAACTTGACAATTAAGATTTTGATGATGTGGCAAGTTTTCTTTTAACCCTATTATAACTCATCTTTCACCTAATTAAAAATTTATAGTATCTTATAATTCAACTTTTACATAAGTACATGATACATAATATACGTATGATATTGTCTTACTTGCGAATGTGAATATCATTGTAATCATAAAGTCTCTAGGTGTAAGTGTCTGCTTTTTCTAATAGACATAACAACTATACTCGGAATCGTCGTTGGTTATGTGTTTAAGGTTACTAGAATTTCACAAAAAAGTATGTGCGTTCTTCACTGAATGTTTTCTTTTATAATGAGTTTTTGTTGAATTATTTGTTAGAAATTTATCTCAGCTCATGCAACGCACGAGCCAAAAACCTAGTATATGTATATGATTATATTTTTGTCGACGCAAATATCATTTGTGTTGATTAGGCCGGATTAAACCGACTTGTATACCACGTTTGGCTCAATTATCATGATTCATGAATTTAGACCTAACCCTACTCGCATAAAATACGTTTTTTACCCGACAAAGTTTTAGACCAAATTTATGTCAAATATTCAAAACCATTTAACAATAACAATTTAAAAAAATGTAAAGGAATAATAAGATGTATAAAAACATAAATAATGACTATATTAATGATTTAAATGTTACGTGAACGTAAGACGTAATGATCATGAAAGTTATTATATATTAAAAATGTTATATATATAAAAAACGGATGAGAATAGTAACTGTGTGAAAACATGAGAACCCAAAAGTTTAGTGTCAAAAAAAGGAAAACGGAAACTTTGATGTGGGACAAAAGTTAGAAGATATAAACTTTAGGGGGTTCAAATAAAAATTGGTAAAAAAATATTATGTGTTATAAGAACTTGTACATTTCATGCATAAAGAATTTGTACATTTATATAGGTTTTTAGTAAATATATAATTTCCAAATGGTAGTTTTACTGCTTTACGAGTATACTTAAGAATGGAAAAAAAGAAGAAATTTTTTTCTTTTGAATCTGACAAAAAAATTTAACACTAAAAAAATATGTAACATCCCAAACATTTTATGTTTGACTATTTGACTTTATGTTAGTTAACGTTAGGTCCGTTATGTTTATGTGCCCTATATGGGATTATGTGAATAAGTGCATAGGTGCTTATTATGAAATGATTATTATGATGATTAACGAAAGTAAAGTTAAGTAATAAGGTGCTTGTTAGTATGTTAAGACTCCCGGTAGAAGGTTAAGCTAAGAAAGTTAAGTTTAGAAGTTGAGGGGTCCTAAATGTAAGTTTAGCAATGGCTGGCCAGGGATTAGGGGGCAATTAGGCAACCCTAATTGTCACAAAACCTGATCTTTGTGTGTGTGAGAAATCCCAGCCGATCCCCCTCTTATTCCAAGACAAGTTTCCCTCAAGATTCAATCGTTTTGTGCCGTTTCGACCAAGTTTTGATTAGATCTTGAATCCCCTAAGTCATCTACAAGTAATATAGGTAATATTATCTCTGAAATCTGATTTTATGAGTCATAGTTGAGTATTCAATCCAGGCCATGGGGTTTGGATTGGGTTATTTGAATAAACGTTTACCGATTTCATGTTATTCGGGTGATTGAATGGTTGATTCATGTTGTAAAGGATTAAAGGTTTGATTGATGGATTTAAGTCAGTAAAAGTATTGTCAAAAGGGTTAATTTTATATCCCCAGGTCGAATTAATGATTGGTGTTCGTGTGGAATTCGATTTAAAGATTAAAAAGTTGGATTTTGGTCGAACCGGGTGTTATGCGGCGCACAAGGCTTTTGTGCGGCGCATAAAAGCAAGTTTTGAAAAATTGGTTTCTGGTGGGAGCCCGTTATGCGGCGCACAGAACTTCTGTGCGGCGCACAAATGGTTTGCTCAGAAAATTGGTTAGTTTCTGTGACGAATTTGGTTGATTTGTGCGGTGCACAAACATTCCATGCGGCGCATAAATGGTCAAATGGTGTTTTGTGCGGTGCACAGGAGTTCTGTGCGGTGCACAGATAGGTCCAGTTTGGTACTTAAGTTTCGTTTAGCTTATAGAACGATCTTATACTCATTATAGGTAGTCGGAAGCACTTAGCAAGCACCGTAAGACACTTGTAACTGGTTGGTAAGCTGTACCAAGGTAAGATAACATTTTTTGTCACCTGTTGGTACAACAAAACACGTTTTCATAAGTTAAACCTTCCAATTGAATACGAATTCACGTTTTATGTTTATGGGTGATTATGGAGGTTGCAAAGGGATATCATACTTACCATTTATGATGTATAACATGCTTATGCAGGTTGCAAAGGTATGAGGTAAGTATATATAAATGTATGAAATGATAAGATGATTATGTTATGTGACTATGAAATGATGAAATGTTATGCTATATGATTGCATGTGCGGCTTGATCAATGATGTATACATATTTCTCACATCTTATTTGGACGTTTTGCATACGATTTATAGCCGTTTATACATGTTTTGTGGTACTTTATGGTATTTGCTAGTGATTTCAGGTCTAAGGCAGGTACATCACTCATAAATGGTAGAAAATGACTTAGGAATGGTCCACATGCACTAACGATGGAAGCATGGTCGAAAACAAAGCAGAATGAACGAAATCTGAAGAAACTCGCGGCGCGACCTTTGGTCCTCGCGGCGCGAGCCGTTCACGATCCCGATCACCAGCTTAGTCGCGATCTCGTTCACCGATCACACTCATACCTCGCGGCGCGAGGAATATTGGTCGCGGCGCGACCCGTGTCTGGCTGCAGTGTTTTCTCTCTCCTGGGGTATAAATACCAACACCCACTCAACCCTAAACCTAATCTTGGATACCCCAGCCTCCATACTTTTTTCCCAGCCGTTTTCAAGGGTTTTTCTTTAGGGTTTTCACTACTCCAACATCAATTGAAGACTTGAAGATCAATTTGGCTCTTGATTAGTGATTGTAGCTCGGTTGTAACCTCGATTTGGATTTCTACTTCATATTTGGTACATTATGTTCTCTTATTTAATTGAATCTTTGTTCTTTTTCATTATGAGTAGCTAAACCTCCTTACATCTATGAAGATGAAGTGAAACAATTAGTCATGGTTGCATAATATTTTGAATTCAAGTTGGTTTTACTTAACATTTTGTCAAGATCTTATTGAAGTGATTTCTTCTACTTAATCTTGTGTCCTTGGTGATATTTGTGTTTTTCGATAGTGGTACTAGTTGAATGCAAGTATTATTTTAGTTGTTTGTCTATGAGCAACTCTTGCTAGGTCATGGTATGGTAGTAAAGGATACAAATTAATAGAAATTACTTTGGTAAGTGGATTTAACGGATGGTGGTACCACGTTTCTTTCACAAAGATGAAATTGTTATTTAAATAATCAAACAAACTAGTTAGTTCAAGGAATTGTAATAAGGATGGTGGTACCACTTGTTGCAAGAAATTGAGTTGATTAGGTGATTGAGTCGATTTTACAAACGGAGTGCACGCCGACTGTGTTTTGTCTTGTCACGATTATTATCACCAACATATAAAGAATTTTGAGCTTAACCATATGCAACCTAGACTTCTTGTGTAGTGGATTCGACATAGATGGCTTTTTAATCATTTGATTACAACAAAAATCTTTTCGTATACTCTCGAGTGACGCCGGTTGAGTATTTTACTTTACTTGTTAATTTCTTAGTTTCCTGATACGCGAAGTGACAACTCGGTCACAAACCAAACTTTTACTTGTTTCACGTTTTCACAACTTTTAGTACAACAATCAGTCCTTGTGTTCGATCCTGGTCTTACCAATTAACTATATTACATACGAACGGGTACACTGTCCGTAAGTGTGTGGTAGTCAGTAAGCGGTAGATCTTGTTATAAATTATTAAACTAGATTTCACACATCAATCACCTAGTCACTAGTCCTTTGATTAGGATTGCCATGTTCACGTGCACGTTAAGGGCCCTAAAGTAAAAGATGATATGTGATTAGCTTAGGTGAAAGCGTAACCTAAACTAATACAAAGATTAAAATCTCGAGCAATATGTAAAGTCTTGTGTTAAGCTTAACCCGTGCTAGCTCCTCGGGCCTGGTGCGTATGTGGTCACGTGGTTTGGAATCATGATACCTCCCGTGGCATAGTTATGTTTGAGTATTCCGGGTGGAGTAACTAACCACCAATGCGTAAAGGCATAAACGGTTTATTAAGTTGGAAATGACTTTGTCAAATCCTTAACGACGCCGATGTACCACCTTATGGTTTACCCATCATGTCGGGTGTGAGGACTCCATGTATGGTCTATGACCGCCTACACACAACCCCACATCCCTATGTAAGTGGCATAAGTCACATAGCCTACGTCTAGGCAAAGAAATAAAGAAAAGAAAGAAAGATAAAGAAAGTAAAGCTAGGCACAATTAGGAATGCGATGATCCTAATGTGTTATATTATGATATGTTATGATTGTATGTGATATTAACATTAAAAGATGACTTTGTTAATATATTATGAATTGGAAAATGTTTTCAAATTCGTGTTATCTTACTTAGCTAATTTATTAGCTAACACATGTTCTTTGAAAATGTTTTGCCTTCAGGATAATCAAGTTTGAGCTAGGCGAGGATTAGCTTGGTGAGACTTGGGTAGAATGAATAAAGAAGACTAGCAAAGACGATTGAATGCTTAGACTTCCCATGAGTCTTATGTTTTGGCTATTTTGCTTATGTTTCAGATTTGTAATGATGGGCATTTATGTTGGTGCCAAAGCTTGGATTTACTTTTATTGTTTTGATGATGCTAGTAGTAACACCAATTTTAAAGGTACCATCCGTTACGGATGGGGCAGATTTTATAAGTGATCCTTTCCGCTTATTTTAAACGTCGTTTTGCAAAGATTTTTTAAAATCCAAGTTTTCTTAAATGACGGGTGTTACATGTTGGTATCAGATAAATGGTTTAAGTGAACCAAAATTCGACCAAGACCTTAGGATTTTGGACTTAAACCGTACGAGAAATGATTGGTTTAAGTAGTAATGCTTTAGCTTTATGATGAAAATGCTTTTAGGACGGGTTGGGATGAGTGTGAGTGTAGGTTTATGTCTTATATATGATTATGTTATGCTTGTGTAATTAAGTAGGCCTAACCTTACTTTGTTCTCACCCAATTCATCTCTAACATTCGTCACTAAATTGTAGAAAGATGGTTAATACCCGTGCTAACAGTCAAAGAGATGGAGCTAATGCTAGCGATGCTCCGGCTAATCAAAATGGGGCTGGAAATGGTGTTAACCAAAGGCCTCCTCGAAGGCCACTTCCGGGTGCACAACCCACAAGGTCAGAAATTGATAGGGCTAACCCAGTGATTGAACAAGTTCCTACCCGAGCTGAAATGCATGAAGAGTTGAGGGCTTTTCGAGCTCTTTTGTTAAGGAACGAAGAAGATTTGGCTCAATGGAGAGCTGAAAAGGAAGCTAGCTTGCAACGGGATGAGCATACTGATGGAAACTATTCCAACCGCTCAAACCGTACCGAGCCATCTATGGTAAGGTCACAGGTTGCTCCTGAAAATGTTGTTGCTAATGTGAATGGTGTTGAAAATGTGGTGGAGCCTCGTGTTGTGGTTGCCCCTCGTGCTAATAACTTTAAGTATGAGAGTTTTCAGAAGTGTGGAGCAAAAGCATTTGATGGTACTCAGGATGCTGTATGTGCCATGGAATGGTTGGATGATATCGAGGTTGTGTTTGCTTCATGTTATTGCCCTGAGGATATGAAGGTATTGTGTGCTTCCCGTATGTTGAAGAAGAATGCTCGAATATGGTGGAGGGCTGCTACTGTTTCCTTGAACCCCGAGGTGCTAGCTGCTATGCCTTGGGGTACATTTAAGGAGAAGTTTTTGGAAGAATATGTGGGTACTCGTGAGCTGAGGTTGATTGAGAAGGAATTCAGAGCTTTAACCGCTAAGCCCGGTGCCATAACTGAGTATGCTCACTCATTTATGGAAAAGCTTAAGTTTGTTGGTCACTTGGTTCGTAGAGATGTGGATCAGGTTGAAGCTTACTGTGATGGTCTCCCTGCTAGTTATCGTGGCCTTTGTAGGCAACATACTACATTGTCTGCTGCGATTAAGGAGTCCAAGAGGCTGGATGATGACTTCAAGAGTGAAAAGGCTGCAGTAAAAGCTAATGATGATAAGCAATCAGGTTCAAAAAGGAAGCATGATGGATCAAATGGATCGAATAGGAAGTTCAAGAAAGGTTCATCTTCAAGGGGTGGGGGCAGCAACTATGCAAAGCCAAAGAATTGGTGTGGTACTTGTAAGGCGCCTCATTCGGGTCCATGTTCAGATAAGACCCGAAGGTGTGATACTTGTGGTGGTACAGGTCATCCTGCTTTAGAATGCAAAGACAAGCCAAAGTGTTACCGATGTCACCAAACCGGTCATTTCATCAAGGATTGCCCACAAGGAAAAGATGATGAAAAGAAGACGGCTGTCCAAAAGCCTAAAGCTCGAGCCTTTCAGCTGACAGTTGAAGCTGCCAAGGAGAATGGTGAGGTAGTAAGCGGTACATTTATTGTTAACTCAAAACCTGCTTCTGTTCTTTTTGATTCGGGTGCAAATAGGTCTTTTGTGTCCACTTTGTTTGCTCCTAAGCTTAATAGAGTCACTACTCCCCTTGATTGTTCTATAGAGGTTGAAATTGCTAACGATACTATTAGTGACATTCAAGAAGGTTATGATGATTGTTCTATTGAGATTGAAGGTCGCTCTTTTCCGGTTCAGTTATTGCCTACTACTCTAGCCGGTTTTGATATAGTGATAGGTATGGATTGGTTGTCTCAAAATGATGCTACCATTATATGTTCTCAAAAGATCGTGTGTTTCGCTACTCCGGATGGTAAGGTTATTTCTGTTTATGGAGATAAGAAGAAAGGGAACATAAAGATCATTAATTTGATGAAGGCCCTCAATTGCATTTGACATAACAAGAATCACTTTCTTGCTTACGTTATCGATACACGAAAGGAGAAGTCTCCGACCTCTAATGTTGATGTAGTTTCTGAATTTTTTGATGTCTTTCCGGATGATCTTCCCGGTATTCCTCCCGACCGAGAGGTCACTTTTCAGATTGATCTTGTACCCGGTGCTTCTCCTGTTGCAAAAGCACCATATCGATTAGCTCCTACAGAAATGAAAGAGTTAATGTCTCAGCTTCAAGAACTACTTGACAAAGGTTTCATACAACCAAGTTCCTCGCCTTGGGGAGCTCCGGTTCTCTTTGTCAAAAAGAAAGACGGTTCTATGCGCATGTGCATAGACTACCGTGAGCTGAATAAGCGAACGGTTAAGAATAAGTATCCTCTCCCGCGTATTGATGATCTTTTTGATCAGCTCCATGGTGCTTCTTACTTCTCTAAGATTGATTAGCGGTCTGGCTATCATCAATTAAAAGTCAAGAAGGAAGATGTGGCTAAGAAAACTTTTCGTACACGTTATGGGCACTACGAGTTTCTTGTCATGCCATTTGGATTGACAAATGCTCCAGCCGCTTTTATGGATTTAATGAATCGGGTATGTCGCCCATTCTTAGATCATTTTGTGATTGTCTTCATTGACGATATTCTAATTTATTCAAAGTCTAAAGCCGAGCACCGTGAGCACTTAAGAGCTGTTCTTGAGGTTCTTAGGGAGAAAAAGTTATATGCAAAGTTCTCCAAGTGTGAATTCTGGCTTCGAGAAGTTCAATTTCTCGGGCATGTTATCTCTTCTGAGGGTATTAAAGTTGATCCCGCCAAGATTGAAGCTGTATCTAAATGGGAACAGCCAAAGACACCCACGGAGATTAAGAGTTTTCTCAGTTTAGCGGGCTATTATAGAAGGTTTATTCAAGATTTCTCCCGAATAGCTAAGCCAATGACTGAATTGACGAAGAAAGGAGTAAAGTTTGTATGGACGGAAGCTCAAGAAAAGGCATTTCAAACGCTTAAGACAAAGTTATGTGAAGCTCCTGTCCTAGCCTTACCCGAAGGTACTGATGATCTTGTTGTATATAGTGATGCTTCAATTTCAGGTTTGGGTTGTGTCCTTATGCAAAGGGACAAAGTTATTGCATATGCTTCACGTCAGTTGAAGCCTCATGAAAAGAATTACCCGACCCATGATCTTGAATTGGCTGCAGTAGTGTTTGCTTTGAAGTTGTGGAGACATTACTTATATGACACCAAGTGTACCTTGTACACGGATCATAAGAGTTTGCAATATGTGTTCTCACAGAAGGAAATGAATGTAAGGCAAAGGAGATGGATGGAACTTCTGAAAGATTATGATTGTGAGATTAAGTATCATCCCGGTAAAGCCAATGTGGTAGCGGATGCATTAAGTAGGAAAGTGCAGAATTTTTCTTGTAGATTGATGAGCATGGTTGTTCAAGCAAAGTCGGGGTTACTTGACCGTATCAAGGAAGCTCAAGTTAAGGCTTTAATGAAGGATAATATCGACAAGGAAAGCATTGGAAAGAAGAAAAGACTTGTGATGGAAACGAACAACCATGGATTTAAGACATATAAGGGTCGAATTTGGGTACCATTGCTTGGTGGTAATCGAGAGTTGATCCTTGAAGAAGCTCATAGGTCAAGATATTCATTTCATCCCGATATTACCAAGATGTATGCAGATTTGAAGCCCATCTATTGGTGGCCAAACATTAAGGGAGAAGTTGCTCATTTTGTTGAAAGATGTTTGACTTGTGCACGTGTGAAAGCTGATCACAAAAAGCCATATGGTTTGTTACAGCAATTGGAGATTCTGGAATGGAAATGAGATCATATCACTATGGATTTTGTGACCAAGCTACCAAGAACACCGAAGGGAAATGACATGGTATGGGTTATTGTGGATAGATTGACAAAGAGTGCTCATTTTTTGGCAACAAGACAGGATGTACCACTAACTAAGATGGCAAAAATGTATGTAGATGAGATCGTAGCAAAGCATGGTGTTCCTTTATCCATTGTTTCAGATCGAGACACAAGGTATGTGTCTAGCTTTTGGAAGAGTCTTCAACGAGAGTTAAGTACTAGAGTTAATTTGAGCACCGCCTATCATCCTCAAACTGATGGGCAAAGTGAGAGGACTATACAAACATTGGAAGACATGTTAAGAGCTTGTGTTTTGGAATATGGTGGAGCATGGGATGAACACTTGAAATTGATCGAATTCACTTATAATAACAGCCACCATGCAAGTATTGGAATGCCACAATTTGAAATGCTTTATGGTAGGAGATGTAGGACTCCGAGTTGTTGGATGGAACCCGGTGAAAAGCAGTTTACGGGTCCCGAAATCATTGAAATCTCAGCTGAAAAAGTTAATGTGGCAAAAGAAGCACTTCGTGTGGCTAGAGAACGACAAAAGACTTATGCCGACAAGAAAAGGAAGCCGATTGAGTTTCAAGTTGGTGATTTGGTAATGCTGAAAGTTTCTCCATGGAAAGGAGTGATTCGTTTTGGAAAGAAAGGAAAGCTAAGTCCACGTTTCATTGGACCTTTTAAGATTCTGAAACGTATCAAGGATGTAGCATATCAATTGGTATTACCCCCAGAATTAGATGGAATTCACCACACATTTCATGTTTCGTATTTGAGGAAGTGTTTGGCTGATGAGTCTAGTATTATTCCAATTGAGGATGTGAGCATTGATCCGCAGAAAAGAATAGTAGACGAACGAGTAGCAATACTCAGAATAAAGCAAAAGAAACTCCGCCGAAAGGTGATTGATCTCGTATTGATTAAATGGAAGCATAATCATGGTGAAAGTTTAACTTGGGAGACCGAGTCCATGATGAAAGAGAAGTATCCATATCTGTTCACTTCTGAGGAGATTCCGAGGACGGAATCCTCTTAAGGGGGAGGTAATTGTAACATACCAAACGTTTTATGTTTGACTATTTGACTTTCCGTTAGTTAACGTTAGGTCCGTTATGTTTATGTGCCCTATATGGGATTATGTGAATAAGTGCATATGTGCTTATTATGAAATGATTATTATGATGATTAACGAAAGTAAAGTTAAGTAATAAGGTGCTTGTTAGTATGTTAAGACTCCCGGTAGAAGGTTAAGCTAAGAAAGTTAAGTTTAGAAGTTGAGGGGTCCTAAATGTAAGTTTAGCAATGGCTGGCCAGGGATTAGGGGGCAATTAGGCAACCCTAATTGTCACAAAACCTGATCTTTGTGTGTGTGAGAAATCCCAGCCGATCCCTCTCTTATTCCAAGACAAGTTTACCTCAAGATTCAATCGTTTTGTGCCGTTTCGACCAAGTTTTGATTAGATCTTGAATCCCCTAAGTCATCTACAGGTAATATAGGTAATATTATCTCTGAAATCTGATTTTATGAGTCATTGTTGAGTATTCAATCCAGGCCATGGGGTTTGGGTTGGGTTATTTGAATAAACGTTTACCGATTTCATGTTATTCGGGTGATTGAATGGTTGATTCATGTTGTAAAGGATTAAAGGTTTGATTGATGGATTTAAGTCAGTAAAAGTATTGTCAAAAGGGTTAATTTTATATCCCCAGGTCGAATTAATGATTGGTGTTCGTGTGGAATTCGATTTAAAGATTAAAAAGTTGGATTTTGGTCGAACTGGGTGTTATGCGGCGCACAAGGCTTTTGTGCGGCGCATAAAAGCAAGTTTTGAAAAATTGGTTTCTGGTGGGAGCCCGTTATGCGGCGCACAGAACTTCTGTGCGGCGCACAAATGGTTTGCTCAGAAAATTGGTTAGTTTCTGTGACGAATTTGGTTGATTTGTGCGGTGCACAAACATTCCATGCGGCGCACAAATGGTCAAATGGTGTTTTGTGCGGCGCACAGGAGTTCTGTGCGGTGCACAGATAGGTCCAGTTTGGTACTTAAGTTTCGTTTAGCTTATAGAACGATCTTATACTCATTATAGGTAGTCGGGAGCACTTAGCAAGCACCGTAAGACACTTGTAACTGGTTGGTAAGCTGTACCAAGGTAAGATAACATCTTTTGTCACCTGTTGGTACAACAAAACACGTTTTCATAAGTTAAACCTTCCAATTGAATACGAATGCACGTTTTATGTTTATGGGTGATTATGGGAGGTTGCAAAGGGATATCATACTTACCATTTATGATGTATAACATGCTTATGCAGGTTGCAAAGGTATGAGGTAAGTATATATAAATGTATGAAATGATAAGATGATTATGTTATGTGACTATGAAATGATGAAATGTTATGCTATATGATTGCATGTGCGGCTTGATCACCTAGTCACTAGTCCTTTGATTAGGATTGCCATGTTCACGTGCACGTTAAGGGCCCTAAAGTAAAAAATGATATGTGATTAGCTTATGTGAAAACGTAACCTAAACTAATACAAAGATTAAAATCTCGAGCAATATGTAAAGTCTTGTGTTAAGCTTAACCCGTGCTAGCTCCTCGGGCCTGGTGCGTATGTGGTCACGTGGTTTGGGAATCATGATACCTCCCGTGGCATAGTTATGTTTGAGTATTCCGGGTGGAGTAACTAACCACCAATGCGTAAAGGCATAAACGGTTTATTCAGTTGGAAATGACTTTGTCAATTCCTTAACGACGCCGATGGACCACCTTATGGTTTACCCATCATGTCGGGTGTGAGGACTCCATGTATGGTCTATGACCGCCTACACACAACCCCACATCCCTATGTAAGTGGCATAAGTCACTTAGCCTACGTCTAGGCAAAGAAATAAAGAAAAGAAAGAAAGATAAAGAAAGTAAAGCTAGGCACAATTAGGAATGCGATGATCCTAATGTGTTATATTATGATATGTTATGATTGTATGTGATATTAACATTAAAAGATGACTTTGTTAATATATTATGAATTGACAAATGTTTTTAAATTCGTGTTATCTTACTTAGCTAATTTATTAGCTAACACTTGTTCTTTAAAAATGTTGTGCCTTCAGGATAATCAAGTTTGAGCTAGGCGAGGATTAGCTTGGTGAGACTTGGGTAAAATGAATAAAGAAGACTAGCAAAGACTTTTGAATGCTTAGACTTCCCATGAGTCTTATGTTTTGGCTATTTTGCTTATGTTTCAGATTTGTAATGATGGACATTTATGTTGGTGCCAAAGCTTGGATTTACTTTTATTGTTTTGATGATGCTAGTAGTAACACCAATTTTAACGGTACCATCCGTTACGGATGGGGCAGATTTTATAAGTGATCCTTTCCGCTTATTTTAAACTGCCGTTTGACAAAGATTTTTTAAAATCCAAAGCGTTTTTAAATGACGGGTGTTACAAAATATTTAATCTTATCGAGAAGAGTTTTAATGGGGCATGGAGTAGGTTTTGGTATAGTTAACGAGAAGTTAACTCACACCAGTCGGAAATATGATGTGTAAACACTATTTGATGCCATCTATTCATTCATAAATTAATGGAAAAGACTAGTTTTTTTGTTTTTGATACATATAGAAAGTGACTCGTAACTTTTCATTATAAGAAAGTTGATGTTTTTTCCCCTTAAACAACATAAGAAAATTGATGCATGCTCTATTTAAAAAGTTAGACAAATTTTCCATTTTTCATGGGTCTATGAATAAGTTTGCTAACTCTTTACTTCATATAAGCTACTAAAAATAATTGATTGCTCATAAGCCTCTCTAACAAGATTGATAAATTCGTTACTCGAAATCGACTCGGGGGGGGGGGGGGGGGGTTCACAAGTTTTGGAAACTTAGATTCGACTCGGAGTACTTAGATTTAGATTATATGTATACAAATAATAACATTTAAAACTATATGTAATACAAACTTACAAATAAGCTAAAACTTCAAACTGAAACATATTATTTTACAATCATTAACACAATACCTTACAAAGTTACAATGCAAACTTAATTATTTAAATAAGTTTGACACGTGTTGACCCAAATCTTTCTCGTTGACCAAATTTTAATCAAAGCCGTCTTGACATGATTTGTTTAACTACCGAGTCACGAGTTAAATTAGATACTCAGTTAACGGCCAAGTTTATCTATACTCCATAATAAAGCAAATGCCACTTTTTTCTTTAAACTTTTAAGCCTTTGAATTACCAAATATGTCCTTACTCTAATAATTATCACTATCCATTAATCCATTGAATGTCTCAAAATAACCTTATTCCCTAACCTAGGGTTATCTCATACGCACAGCAAAAAATACAAACATCATCTACAGTCTTCACCAACACAGCCGCCCGACCTCTTCACTCAACCGGCGACGTATCATTTAACTACCGCTTTTAGGAGATGCCGTTGCAACGTGCGGGTATCCTTTTAGTTACAAACAAGAGGACCAATGTAAACAAAAGAGCATAGTTTAGATATTTACGAGCCCTTTCAAACTAAGTTTTTTATAATAATGTTACTATATTTTGTTGCAAACAATGAAACAAATGAAGTGATATCATTTTCAGTTATCTAACTTATTTGTGATTTCTGTCTCTTTTCTTTGACAAAAAAACAAATAACACCAATAATTTATAATTCCATTGATATTTACTAGTGCTACATGTCAATATGACAAAAAATCCGCTTTCGTCTTACCATATCACTCAATTCTTGAGTTTTGTTTTGAAGGAATAAGAAAAAAAAGGGTAAGAAAAATTTAGTTTTTACATTCTTGAGTTTTTTTATCAAAAGAAAAGAAAGTGGAAAATAGAAAAAGTGGGGGTTTTTTGATCCAATTTTCCCCACCATTTTTGGCATGATTTGGAAGGAAAAATCAAAAATTTACTAATATACCCCTTAAAGTTATATATGGGTTTTAATAACTATAAGGTTATATATGTAAAATTATATCTTTTTATCCTTTCTTTTCCTTCTCTTTTAACTCAAGAATACCTTTAACTCTCCATTTTCTTTTATTTTCTTTGATTTTTCTTTAAACTCAAGAATGTCTTTATTCATATATATATTTTTTTTTTCCTATTCGATCCATTCTTAACCTATCTTTCTTATCTTTTAAACTCAAAATGCAGTGTAAAGTCCAAACACCATTATCAACAAGTTGTTCCCACCTCGCGTCACCATGAAAGAAAAGCTACTTGATCTTCTTCTTATCCATATATATATCAATTATACGAGTACTTAATATATCTATCTTACACATATCAATCATTGTACAGTACGTATCAGCTATTTATTTTTTTTATATATATATAGCTCCAACTTTATGATTGATCAGGAATAATAGGAATAGGAATAACACCATGAACCAAAACGAACAACAACAGAAACTTGACCACTTGAAAGGCCAAAACAGGCTTCCGAAATTCGCTATCCCTCATCGTTACGATTTAACTCTTAAGCCAAATCTTGAACTATGCACCTTTTCAGGTTCTGTAGTTGTTCATGTATCTATCTTAGATTCCACACGGTTTCTCGTCTTGAATTCGATAGATCTTGTTATTCAAGAAATATCTTTTACTGACTCTAAGAACCATGTACGTAATCAGTTAGTTATTGGAAATTGTTTGTTTTTTGAAATTGAGTTGACCGTTGTAATATTGCAGAAAGTGGTTCCTAGTGAAGTTTTGGTGGAGAGTGATGATGAGATACTTGTGTTGGCTTTCGACGAGGCTCTTAGCGTGGGAGACGGCGTTTTGGCGATCAACTTTAATGGACTTCTTAATCAACATATGAAGGGTTTCTATAAAGGGTATTTCCAATTTCTATCTTCTTTTACTTAAACTCAGTCAATTTCTAGTTAAAAAATATGCTATGCAATCATGTACTACTATACTATTCTATATAAGTAAGTACGCACGGAAATAGAATTAGTTGTTGCATACCTTCAAAAACGGCCCTGTTGATTCTTGACTTGTTAAGAATCTATTAAAGTTATCGGGTCATTTTTGGTAGGACTTATGTTGATGGAGGAGTGAAAAAGAATATGGCAGTGACTCAATTTGAACCTGCTGATGCACGCAGATGTTTTCCATGCTGGGATGAGCCCGCCCTTAAGGCATGTATTTTGACAAATTTTTTGTTTCATAAATATTTATACCGTGGTACTAATCTCTACAAAAATCGAGTATCTTTGTCAATTATCATAATTTAACATAAAGAATCTGCATTCAGGCCACGTTCAGAATAACAGTTGGCAATGTACCATCAGAGTTGACTGCATTATCAAATATGCCCGTCTCTGAGGAGACGATGGATGGTGAGTTTAAGACTGTTTGCTTTGAGGAATCCCCAATTATGTCAACTTACTTGGTGGCTATTGTGGTTGGTTTGTTTGATTACATAGAAGAAATGACACATGATGGTAATGCCCATTTGTATGAGACTTGACTCATTTCATCACCTCCACCTTTCGTCTTGATTCTCATGTTTCACTTTCTTGAAACTGCAGGAATCAAGGTTCGCGCATACTGTCCTGTTGGTAAGAGTGAGAAGGGAAAGTTTGCTTTAAGTATATCAGTCAAATCAATCGAACTATATACAAAGTAAGTAACTTAAGGTCTTTTAATATATAGTCCATATGTCATATTCATTGCCTGCACTAATGTTGTAATTTGACATTGGCGTATAAACAGAACCGAATTGAGAGATTCCATTCTGTAATGTTATCTATGACATTAGCATATAGTATATCAATTTAAACTGAAAAGTAAACAGAACAGAATTGAGAGATACCGTTCAGTAATGTTGCTTATGACGTTGGCATATAGTTTATTTATTTAAACTGAGAAATAAATAAAACCGAACTAAAAGATATCGTTTGGTAATGCTGTTTATAATATCGTATAGGTATTTCGCGATGCCTTACACACTTCCTAAGCTAGATATGGTTGCCGTTCCTGATTTCCCTGGGGCTATGGAGAATTATGGACTGATCACCTTTTGTGAAACTGAGCTCCTCCACGATGATTTGCATTCAGCAGCAGCTAACACACAAAGAGTAAAAATTGTCTAACTTATTATCCGTTCTATAGATCTAATAGTCAAGACCTGTAGATACATTATGATGTGTGAATACCATATCTTATGACTTCTGTGGCCTTCGGTTCATGTCAGCTTTCAATAGTTGTAACGCATGAAGTTGCGCACCAATGGTTTGGGAACTTGGTAACATTGGAATGGTGGACTCATATATGGCTCAAAGAAGGTTTTGCAACATGGGTATGGTCTTTTGGCAACATAATTTAGATCTTTGGGCTTTCAAATGGTAGCTGGAAATCCTTTTTCTTATTATGATATATGATAATCTAGGTAAGCTATTTAGCAACTGATAGCTTTTTTCCCAAATGGAGAATTTGGACACAGTTCCTCGAAAAGACTGCTGGCGGTCTTCGCTTAGATTCATTGGAACAGTCACACCCAGTGGAGGTAATCCTAAATATCATCAACTCTTGTGGTTTATACATAGAAAAATGGGAGGGTTTGGCGGGTGGGGTAACATGTAAACTTTGTAGTACATATTAATTGACCCGACCTGCAGCACTATATTGTCTGTTTTCTTTTTTTAGATTATTATATATATGAAGTATAATTGCAACATCTATATTGTTAAAGTGATAATAACGTAATTCTTTTAAAATAAAATTTTTAAAAACGTGTGTTTGAATAAGCATTTTGAGACTTTTGGTTCACTAAATTTTATATATTTGCCTTAATCAATCAAATAAAACCAAAATTGACCCATTTGTAAATTAGTTGAAATTTCCACTTCCACTTTTGGTATTAGTTTACAGTTTACATTAATGTTGCCTCTATAAAATACTTGCACTTTCAGGTAGAAGTAGGCAATGCTAGCTCGGTTCTTGAAGTGTTTGATGCAATAAGCTACAACAAAGGATCCTCTCTTGTTCGTATGCTAAACGAGTATCTTGGTGCTGACACTTTTCAGGTTGTTGAACCTATCAATACCATAGAGTACCCTGTTAACTTGACATGCCGTTATACCCTTTATATGTTTCTAATCGAGCCAGTTGTTTGCTCAACTTAGAAATCACTGAGTTCTTACATCAAAAAGTACGCAAACAAAAGCGCAAGGACAGAGGATTTATTGAGCGTTCTTTCGGAGGAGTCCGGTGTTGAAGTAAACAAACTTATGGATATATGGACAAAGCAAACTGGGTATCCACTTATATATGTTAAGCTTGAAGATTCCACTTTGGAATTTGAGCAGGTTAATCCATCTAATCTAGTAATTAACAATTCAAAATGCCAAAAAAAAGTTAATTTTACAGCTATAATTCTAAAAAAATGGTTCAATATAACATGGTTTTGCACTACTTCTCAGACCCGGTTTATGTCATTGGGACTGCAAGGTGAAGGTCAATGGATAGTTCCAATAACTTTATCAGTGGGATCATACAGTAACAACAAGAGCTTTTTTTTGGAAACAAAGATGGGAAAATTGGAGGTATCGGAGCTTTATCATTCTTATCACTCAAGCTCACAGCCAAATGGCAATACAAATCAAGAAGTTGCTAAGAAATTGTGGGTCAAAGTGAATGTTGGGCACACTGGCTTTTATAGGGTTAACTATGATAGTGTACTCACGTCTAGATTGAGGAAAGCCATAGAAGACAAATGTTTGTCACCTGAAGATAGATTTGGTAGGTCTCACTTCTCTATCTTTTGACAGTAAGCTCATGGGAGCTCTATGAAGCCCAAAACTGTGCAAAGGTGGAAAAATGGATGGGCCAGGTGGGTTGGATAACATGTGAAAATGGGTCATTTTTACCTGAAGATAGATTTGGTAGATTTCACTTCTCTATCTTTTGACAGTAAGCTCATGGGAGCTCTATGAAGCCCAAAACTGTGCAAAGGTGGAAAAATGGATGGGCCAGGTGGGTTGGATAACATGTGAAAATGGGTCGTTTTTGTACGGGGAAGTTCTGGTTGTCCTAAACCTTTTTTTGTCCTAAAACATCACTTTTTTGTGTACAGTGAGAGTTCTGAATATGATTACAAAAGTCATCTTATTCCTGTGAAACTAACAGTGAGAGTGTTGAATATGATTACAAAAGTCATCTTATTCCTGTGACACTATATATTTTCAAATAAAACAATATAGGAATTTTTATGCGTTAATATACACCTTAGGTGATTTTTAACCTGTTTGAATCTTTCAGCTCATTTTACCTACTAGATAAAATACTAGCAGATTGAACAACTTGTGAGTTAATGCGCTGAAATGCTACCACTAAGCATGTGCTTGTTTGGGACACAGACATTTCTTTTCTGACTTTAATCCTGAATGTTGAGTATCTAATCTCTAATAGAAATTCTACTTGTTTGGTACTAGATTGATAATCATTTCTTATTGAACTTAATCCAGTCATAATCTCTATAACTTATAGAATATTGTACTTTGCGCTGTAGCTGAGCAAAGTTTCGTTGACAGGCATATTGGATGATACTTATGCTCTCTGTGAGGCCGGTGAAGAGTCAATATTGTCTCTTATTTCCCTGATGGATCTGTATAGAGAGGATCTTGATTACCTAGTGTTATCAAGACTTATCAGCGTAATACTCTTTGATTGTCGCTAATCATTTCATATAGCAAACAGGTGGCTCAGACATATTCATTTCACTGCTTATGTGGCAGGCTTGTTATAATACTGCAAAGATATTAAAAGATGCTATTTATGATCCATGGAATCATATGAACCAGTTCTTTATTGATCTCATCTTATCACCCGCAGAGTAAGCATGCATTCTTCATTTTAGATGAACACACACAAACTGCTATTTTTAGCATGTCTAACATAATATCCAAAGTTCACAGTATGCCTAAAATGCGGAAATTCCCAGCCCAAGATAGTGTGTAAATGTGTAATTTGACATGCATGTGATATACATTAATGAAATCACTTTTCACATTGATCCATCATAGCAATTTGTAAATAGGCTCGTCTTATATGATGTTCAGGAAATTAGGTCTGGAACCTGTATCTGGGGAAAGCCATTTAAATACGATGTTGAGGGAAGAAGTTTATATGGCCTTGGCTACTTTTGGCCACAAAGAGACCCATGAAGAACTAAAGAAGCGATTTCAGACATATGCAAATGATAAAAACACATTAGCGTTTCCAGTTGATATCAGAAAGGTAAATGTTATTTGATACCTAATAACTAACCGTGTTTTGTCAAAGTCCTCCTTATATAGCAATTCAGGTCATTTTGAACAAGCTTTTCATCAACTTTAGGCTGCTTACATTTCTATCATGAGAACTTCGAGCACTCTTGACAGACGCGAGTTTGATTCCCTACTAAAGCTATATAGAGAAGTCGATGCAGTACAAGAAAAAAAAAGAATCCTGAGTAAGTAATCATTAGAGGCGAGAAGATGGGTGGGGTGGGAGAGTTGGGTAATGGTTCAAAAGAAATTATTATTTTGTATGGGTAGAAGTGGGTCAGGTTGACCCATAACATTTTTTCCTGAAGTGTTTAAATTTGCTTATAGATAATTAGTGTGTTAAACGTGTTTACAATGATTATATTACTGCAATAAATTATTGGTTTTTTGAAAATGATTTAGGATGTTTTATGCACTAAATACATGTTAGGCAAATTTTGACCTGTTTGACCCTTTTGACCTTTTCTTCTTTCTAGCTAGTTTTGTTGGATTTACCTGTTTGTCCGTTAGAGATTATAAATGAACTGAATCTTCTCATTCATAAATCATAAGTACAGGTCGAAATTGCCACCTCTTAAATATATAGTCCACTTCAAATTTTATATTTCCATTTTTAGGTAGTATTTGGTTTTCACCTGAGTTTTTCTAGCTGATATGGTATGTTTGACCTTTGCTCAGGTTGTATAGCTTCTTCTCCTGACCCAGATTTAGTCATAGAGGTTCTGAACCTGCTGTTTACAGATGAGGTATTGAACTCAGTTACATAAATGCAAAGCTTGAGTCGGCTATATCATTCTGTTGTTTCACTTAATTTTACCCTCTCAGATTCGGGAACAAGACAGGGGATTTGTAACTGCTCGAATAAGCCTGGAAGCCCGAGAAACAGCATGGATATGGTTAAAGGTGGAGTAAAATCATAGAGTAATTTCAAATACTCCGTAACTCTGAATGATGGAGACATGGAGTATTATACAAATTCTCATATACATGTCTTTATAAGTTTTAGCATAAAGTTATATATTCAAATATTTATATTCCCCTCCTTTCCTTGTACATTTTCGGATATCACTACTACATATAGACATGATGTCCATTGCATGCGTCTTTTTTCAGGAGAACTGGGATGTGATAATAAAACGGTGGGTTCAAGGGATGATGTTCCCTCATTTCGTTAGACATATCGTGACACTGGTAAGTAGTCCTACTACTTGAAATCTAATACAACTATCTCAATGTAGACAACTAATTTGGCATTCTTTTAGTTGGACGCTGCAGTTTTGACCCATTTACTTATAAACTGGTGGGTCAAAAGGCAACGGTTTCTCTCTTTTGGGACAAACGGGTAAAATGATTTTTTAAAAAAAATAGCTTGAATGAAACGGGTCCAATGGGTTGACGATGTTGAAAGTTGCCCATGGTATTTTGTGATCTATGAAACCTGCCAAGTCATTTTTTTTTCATAAATAATATATATATGTTATTATAACTGACTCAGCAGTTATATATAACAAGTTAAAGTTTTTGGACAAAAATATTTTGGTCAACCTAACCGGACGTGGATCATTTCAACCTGTGCAAATTGCAAAAGACGACCGATTACCTGCTCCACCCATTTTGCCACCACTAGATTTGAACAGTATCAATTGCATAAAATGAAGGATTAAGATTCCCTAAAGTTTTCCCAACTTGTCAAGTTGGGAAGATCTTGACCCTTGAATGAAAATCAAGGGTCAAGATTTAAATATAAGTTTTTAAATCTTGACCCTTGGATGAAAATCAAGGGTCAAGATTTCGGGAATCCCCCTCCTAAAAGGAACTATATGTCTGACGAACTATTGAAACACATTTCAGTTTAGCAGCCATGAGATGGCAGAAGAGGTGGAAGACTTTTTCAGCAGCCGTGTGACTCCTTCATTTGCTAGAAATTTGAAGCAAAGCATTGAACAGGTCCGAATAAAAGCCAAATGGATTGAAAAAGTTAAGCAAGAGCAACCCCTTATACCTAAATTAGCAAGAGCATTGACCAGAAATCCGATGAGCACATAGCAACAATACCCAAACCATCGGATCCAATTCCTACACCTCTATTTGGCTACAGGGTAAGCCAAATATCAGTTCATTACGTAAGGGTATGCTGTGGTCACTGGTCGGTGAGTCTAATGAGTTGAGTCAGTTGGCGTATACTCGGTTGCTGCATGTTGTTTTGATTTAGTCTTGTATAGAGACACAAGTACAGTACAATGAGGGCAATGAATATTTAGTTACATATACATGCAAGTCAATGTATTTTGCACAAAGAATGTGACTCTTAGTGTCTAGTAATAAAAAGATTGATAAGTTTAAGACTAATATATTGTGTTGTCTATAAATGCATAGATACATATACATCATGTATGTGTATCAGTGTATGTACTATAATAGTCTACAAGTTAATTTAATCAGCAAAACTATTAGGAGTATTTTTTATCAACATTTCATTCTCAAGACAGCTAGAGGACTACCCAAAGTCACGACCTCACATGCTTTGTAGTTTTTATGTAGCATGACTTCATTATTGTCATATCTCACGTACCCACGTCACAACTACTAAAAAGACATGATAGAAAATCCATAAGTTTAAATGAAAGAGGAATACCATACAATGAAAAGAATGGAATTAAGTGAAATAAAGCCAGATCTATATACTTGTATTAGATATTAGGTGTATACGTAAAATGTACCAATGACATATATAACATTAAACCATTTTAAAAGGAGAACAAAATAATATAGGTCCATTAACTTGCATTCGGGTCTAAGTCTGCGCCTGGGCCAAGTTTTGACATTCTTTCAAGCTTTAGTCCGGCCCTGAACCGGACAATGAAGCTATCAGCTTTAGTGTCCACGTCCGGGCTAGGACAGAAAAGGGGTGGTGTTAAAACAGTTGTCGCCGGGGCATCCATATCTGATGATGGAGATCGGGATTCCTCGCCGTCAGGAGACACGCTCCGGGAGCTTAGTGTACTTTGAAACCTAACAAAGTCACCTTCTACCGCAAATTTCCAATCCGACATCTTAAATGGTGGTAGTGGCGGCGGTGGTGGAATATTCTTCATTGGCGATTCTCCACCACTCGAGCTATCATCAATGCCATTTAAACCTGTCAGCATCAATGGTACTTTGGGTCTGTCAGTAACAAACGGTGCCACTCGTGTCACGCTGGGTCGTGGTGCACGATTTGCGTTAGGTGGCGGGGGTAGTGGTGTTGGCGGTGCCGAAGGAACAAATGTGACTGATAAAAATTTCTTTTTGTTTTCCCTCTTAGATTGAATCAAGTTGTTGATATCCGACGACGATGGTAGCGATGGAGAGGGGGCCAATGGTCGAGAATTGGGTGAAATAAGAGCACCTAAATTGTCTACACTCCTCCCCCTTTGCAACTTGTTTTTCTTCTTATGATGATAAAAAGATGAAAAGAAATCTTTAGTTGCATTGCCACTGTTTCTTTTCCGTTCAATCAGCGGCGAAACCGGTGGCGGTGACGACGGCTCCGTCAACAGATCAATAACCGGCGACAATACTCGTCTAGGTTCAGAGCTTCTAGCTCTTCTCTTTTCTCCTGTACCTCTTTTCCTCTCACCTCTCCCGCCTTTTTTCTCCGACGAATCTACTTCCGGCGACACTATTTTTCCGGTACCGGATCCGCCGCTGCTTTTTTCTCCATCTTTTAATGCCACATCATGATGTACCCTTCTACTCTTTTTCTTCACGGCATGAGCTGGCGGCTGTGGTGGTTCCGGCAGCGGTGGGAACGACGGCGTAAATAAATTTTCTTGAGATCCAGACGGCTGGTATCGCCGGATCCGGTGCCGGAGATAATTCCTGTTAGACTCCAAACCCTGGTAATAATTCAAATGGGTATCATCTGGAAACCGCCATGGATCCACGGCAGCGTCACTGTGGTTCCACGGCGGCGAAAGTTCCCGGAGATCAGGATAAGAGCTGCTAGTCCTTTGCCTTCTTAACCCATTATTAGATTTGAAATCCTGATCATTGAGATCATACCATGGATGAGGAACTAGTTTTTCCGGCGAAATGATCGGAGCTCCGGCAGAAAGTTCCGGGTTGCTCGGATTATCAAGATTTATAATCTTTTCATCATCATTGTTAATGTTTCGAGCAAGAAACCCGAAAAGCAAAGCAAGGAAAACCAAAAACAAGTTGATGGAATCCCAACTGCTTGTTTTAAAGAAATTTGGCTTAAAAATGATCATGTGATCATGATCATCAGCTGATGATGATGAGTGATGAACTATAATAGACGGAATAATAATGTAGACCATAGACGCTACCGCGAACACCAGCAAGCACATTATCAGTACAAATGAGTTGAAGAAAAGGGACGAGAGACTGCGACGATAGCGTTGAATTCGGGTCGTGTTGGTGGTACTGCTTTGTAGCCAAAATGGTGATCTTGGGGTGGTGGTGTCAACTTCTTCTCCATCTTCTATTTCCATTCCATGAACAATGTACGTGAAAATGAGAGAAAGAAGAAAGCTATATATTAATTAATTTGGCTTTATGTTTTTGCTTTAAGCATTTTATTTGGTATACAAGCTAAGCTAGGTGGAGTATATATATGTAAGTTTATTTGGTAATCTTAACTAATGTGCTTAATTATTTGCCTTAATTAGTTGTAGTACGTTGCATGTATTTCATTTTGCTAGTATTCATTCATATATTTTGGCTTAATAATACCGTAGTATAATTTACTTAAACCAAGATTGCAAATTGTAAATTGGGGTTATTATTATTATTATAGGAATACATACATCTTTAAGATACAAATTGTAAAAGAATGTTTTTGTAAAGAATAGAACATATCAAAAGAATTGATTTTATTATATATATATTTTGTCTTGAATTAGTGATTCCGTTTGATATTTTGATTTCATTTTGGAATATGACAAGAGAGGATAGGCTCATTACATTAACAATAAAGATATGGGAATTTACATTGAGCGTGAGAGCCAAATGAATCGAAAGATTCATGTTTGGTTGGAAACGTTCGTTTGTTAGAATATGTCGGTCAAGATGGTGTATCGGTCCAAGAAGAGTCCAGGAAGGGCCCAAGCCCATAAATTAGAAAGTCGGTCATGTTGACCTAATTAGGGTTAATATTAGTATAAATACAGGCCATTGTAATCACTCTATAAGAATTCAAGCTTTATACTGCTACCTACTTGATCAACCGTCTCCCTACAAAGATTCTCGATATGAAAACCCCTTTGAAAGTCCTCTCTGAGTTTCATAAGCTTCCATCAGTTCTTACTTTGCAGCCTAAAGTGTTTGGATGTACAGTTTTTGTTCATATTCCAAAATCATATCGTAATAAACTCGAACCGTGTGCTGAAAAATGTGTATTTGTGGGATATGGGGTTAATCAAAAGGGGTATAGATGTTACAATCCTAAAACTCATCGTATGTTTACTACGATGAATTGTGATTTTTTGGAAACCAAGTATTTCTACTCTCAGGAACTCAGTGGTCAGGGGGAGGAACAAAGTGACACACTGAGTTGGCTCCAATATTCATCAGAAGTTCAGACCACTACATCATCAGATGTTCAGACTCCAGATAAAGATTTACAGTCCTCCTCTCAAAGTGACAACCTATATCCAGACCTGATATCCGAGGTAATTAGTTCTGAACCAAGTCATACTTTGAATGGTATGGATATTCCAGCTAATGAAATGCAGGAAAATGTTAATGGAGAGTCAGAAAATATAGAAGAAGTTACTCCTCCAGAAAATGTTCCAGAAAATGCTCCAGAAAGTGCTCCAGAAAGATATGTTCTCCCACCAAGGTCTACCAGAGGAATTCCTGCAAAGCGATATTCTCCAGAAAAGAGTTCTCGGTCTACTAAGTATCCGGTAGACAACTTTGCTAATATTGCAGAAGGTTTTTTCTCCAAAGAAGCAAAAGCATTTGCAGCAAAACTATATTCAGAAGAGCTCCCGTCAAATGTAGAGCATGCCTTGAAGTTAAAAAATTGGAAGGATGCTATGGATAGTGAAATGGAGGCTCTTATGAAGAATGATACATGGGAGAAATGTTTTCTTCCAAAAGGAAAGGATCCAGTAGGGTGCAGGTGGATATATACCATCAAATATAAACCAAATGGAGACATAGAGAGGTACAAAGCAAGACTTGTTGCCAAAGGGTATACTCAAACCTATGGCATTGACTATTCAGAAACCTTCTCTCCAGTTGCAAAGCTAGATACAATAAGAGTTCTTTTCTCAATAGCAGCAAATCTAGGTTGGCCCCTTCATCAATTTGATGTGAAGAATGCCTTCTTACACGGAGAATTACAAGAAGAAGTGTATATGGAAGCCCCTCCTGGTTTTTCTCACAGCTTTAAGGATGGGGAAGTTTGTAAATTGAAAAAGGCCTTGTATGGGCTTAAACAATCACCCAGAGCTTGGTTTGGAAGATTTACTCTTGCTATGAAGAAATATGGATATCAACAAAGCAACTCAGATCACACACTGTTTCTTCGCCACAGAGGAAATCTTGTGACATGTCTAATAATTTATGTTGATGACATGATTATAACAGGAAATGATGAAAAGGAGATTAATCAACTAAAATCAGCTTTGTTTGCAGAATTTGAAATGAAAGATTTGGGAGATCTGAAGTATTTCCTTGGAATAGAAGTTTCAAAATCTGAACAAGGAATTTTTATTTGTCAGAAGAAATATATACTAGATCTTCTGGCAGAAACAGGAATGGTTGATTGTAAACCAGCAGATACTCCCATGGTCATCAATCAGAAGTTGTTTGTGAAGATAGATGCTAAAACTACTGATAAAGGAAGATATCAAAGGTTGGTAGGAAAACTTATCTATTTGGCTCACACTCGTCCAGACATAGCATATGCTGTTGGAGTTGTCAGTCAATTTATGCATCAACCTCAGGAAGATCATATGGATGCAGTTCTGCGAATTATTAGGTATCTCAAAGGGACTTCAGGTCATGGGGTGTTATTTAAGACTAATGGTCACCTCAAAATTCAGTTATATACAGATGCAGATTGGGCAGGAGATAAAGGTAATCGAAGATCTACTTCAGGATATTTCTCGTTGGTAGGTGGTAATTTAGTTACATGGAAAAGTAAAAAACAGAAAGTTGTCTCCTTGTCAAGTGCTGAAGCTGAGTTTAGAGGTATAGCTAAAGGACTAGCAGAAGCTTTGTGGTTAAAGAAGCTGGTGTCTGAAATAGGTTTTGCCCCCAAAGAAAGTATCCGAATCATGAGTGATAATGAAGCGGCTATCCAAATCTCAGAGAATCCAGTTCAACATGATAGAACCAAGCATGTGGAGGTTGATCGTCACTTCATAAAAGAAAAGTTGGAAAGTGGAATTATCAAGTTACCATTCGTAAAGTCTGAAGACCAGCTGGCTGATATTCTAACTAAAGCAGTGGGAACATCTATGTTTCATAAGTGTCTAAGCAAGTTGAATTTCGGTAATCCCGATATTCAACTTGAGGGGGAGTGTTAGAATGTGTATCGGTCCAATAAGGGCCCAAGCCCAACAGTCATGTGTTACCTATTTAGCTCTAGTATAAATAGAGGTGTAAGATGTAATCAAAGTGTGATGAAAAAATCAATACAAAAAATTCTTCTCTTCAAAAAAAAAAAAGAACCCGCGAGAAAAGAAAAGTCGGGCTCATAAAACTTGAGCCCGCAGGAAAAGAAAAGCCGGGTTCATAAAATTTGAACCCTCGAGAAAAGGAGAAGTCGGGTTCAAATATCTGAATCCGCAAGGAAAAAGTCGGCCTCAAATCTCTGAGATTTCTGAGTCCGCAAGAAAAGAAAAATCAGAGAAATATTCCTTGGCAAGTTGGGAGTTCCAACTTGAGGGGGAGTATTAGAAAAGGAAGAAATATACCTGTATTTTTTTTTAGGGAGAGATATAGGTATATAAAGAAGTGAAGAAGGCGGTAGCTCAACAATCAAACAAAAGGCTACCATGAAGAAGGCGGCAGCCCAAATCAAACCAAAAACTACCATGTCGAAGGCGGTATCTCACTAAAAAAACTGTGAGATTACCATGTCAGAGGCGGTAGTTCAAAAACAAACCAAAACTACCATGTCGAAGGCGGTATCTCACTAAATAAAAAATAAAAAAAATGTGATATTACCATGTCAAAGGCGGTAGTTCAAAAAATCAAATCAAAGGCTGTTATGTCGGAAGACGGTAGCTCAAGTCAAACTCAAAACCAATGCAAGTTGAATTTTGGTAATCCCACCATTCAACTTGAGGGGGAGTGTTAGAATATGTCGGTCAAGATGGTGTATCGGTCCAAGAAGAGTCCAGGAAGGGCCCAAGCCCATAAATTAGAAAGTCGGTCATGTTGACCTAATTAGGGTTAATATTAGTATAAATACAGGCCATTGTAATCACTCTATGAGAATCAATAACAATGTAGTCTTTTATCTCCCTGGCGTATCAAAGGCTGTATAAGCCTTAAATCTTTTATCTTTCTTTTATTTCAATCTCTGTTTGTTAACATTAGCAGGGAAAGTAAAAAAAAGAAGCAGATGAGTTTCAAGCACATGTTTATCTATTACATGCTTCTACAGTTTCTTTTACATCTAAAAAAAAAGAAACGTGTGTACATCAGGTTGTTATATATACAGATTTGTTCGTGGCAGAATTGAATTTAAGTGATACCTTGACACTATCCCTGCTGGGGGTTATGTGGGTACCAATTCGGTACATGGGATCAAACGGTTCCTATCAATCTACCGTTTTTAGTATAGTATATGTAATATATATTGACTCAAACGAACATTGTTATTTCAAAGAGGGGAGTAATTAGAGTTTAGAGAGGCGGCCCTGCTAGCTGTCTAGAACAAGAAGATAATTATTACTAATATTCTATAAGAATGGATATTATAGACTATATATATTGAGATTTGAAAAAAGAGCACAACCTCGCATGTTTTGGGGGAATGACAGCTTCATTTCTTCGCATTTTGCTATACCCACACGTCTCCAAGCTATATGTCATTTCTATAAGAATTCGTTTAAGAAATAATTAAATACTACAATATATATATATAAAACTTCTTGAAAAAAGACCATATATTAACAGCATATTTTATTTCAAAAAGAATAAATGTAAGTGCAAATTATATTAAAATATGAATAATAGAGAAATGTAGTGGGTTACAAGTCATCCAATCAGTATACAGGCAGAAATTTTGAGAAGTTCTTGCTTATATATTTTCACAAACTTATTTGCATTGTTCATTTCATCCCTTAAAATAGAGAATTATGATTTCAATTATATATCAACCACCATCCATACAAGCGATACATGGGAAAAAGTCAACAAATTATTTGTTGAAAATAGAAAAAGAAAGAAAAAATATAATCAAAGAAACGCCAAACGGCTTCCTTAAGTTAGATACACGTCTCTATCAACTATATTTGTAATTTTGTATGTTGAATATATATAAACTCCCCATACATCACTCTTGCTTTTGTTCCAAGCAAGCAAATTGTAGTATGTAACACAAATTTTCCCAAAGCCTCAGGCAAGCCCCCAACCTACAAAACTTGTTAAAGCTTGGCCATTATCAACTTTGGTATCTCAAAGTAGGAACTCAATCCAAAACTGAATCAATATGATGAAACCTCAACTATTTTCTCCTTTTGCTGATGTCTGAGTACATTATGTTCTACCAATCCTTTTACATTCCATCAACAGCTTCAGCGTAATCAATACCTTCCTTTTATTGATTACCTTTTAACAACGTATAGCTTTCATTGCTTACAACACATAACGCAAACAAACGCTTTAACCTCAACAAAAGTTGAAGATGATAAGAGTATATATTAGTAAGATAGTAAGGAGTCTCTACAAGCTATAATAACAGTACACATTCAAAGCCCATATTGAAAAATGAATGGACTAGCAATGAGGAAACAAAAGATAAAATTCACTTATGTTCTATAAAAACTATATCATCATAAAATTACCGATCAACCAACCAGCCATCTCAAGATTTAGTTTTGAACCTTCTTTGAGGTTTAAGATCCACAACAATTACTGATATGTTGTCTTTGCTTCCTTTCTGGAGGGCCAACATTGAGAGATAATCAGCTGCTGCTTGCGCTGCAGGATCTACTCCGTTTTGTTGGCGTTCAATAGTGTTTCCGCCGTTCTTTTTGTGCCATATTAGGATCCGTTTTCTTGCCACTTCACATGCTTCTTCGTTTGACATTACGTCCCATAGCCCGTCACTGGCTAATATAAGGCACTCGTCTTCCCGAGCTCGAGCTGTGAGTGTCACTTCTGGTTCAGGTATTATCCATGGTTTCAAATATCTATCACCTGCGAAACCCAAGTAAAAAACAAGGAACCACCTAAGTTTGCCATAATGGTCCCTATCAATTATAGTTTCAAACAAAATTACCCAATTTGACCACTATACAAGACCCGGACCCAACTGGGAAGGGCTTTCAAAAGAAAACTCGGGTTGCAAGTGGAAAGAAAAAGAGGTGAAAAAAAAAGTCAGGTTACAGGTGAAACAATGGCCTTCATAAAAATGAAAGTAGAACAAAAACCAGGGTCTATTATCTAGACCTTGTTATGTTACACGCCTCTAGCTGAAAGACTGAGACTCATCTTTAAGTTTATACCTCTAGCTGAAAGACTGAGACTCATCGTTTTTGCATATTTTAGAGCGTAAATCTAAAATTTGTCCCAAGAAACATGGTAAACCTATTCAGTAAGTTACACTCACCAATAGATCTAGACATAGCAAGAACACCAAAAACACGGTGTCCATTCCACTGTATAACCTTGCCTCCTGCTGCCTCGATTCTTGCATATTCATCTTCTCTGTTTGGCTAAACATATAGGGAAATGAACATTAAATTCGAGAAAATTGTGTTGTGAAAAAAACAAAAAATTAAAGTAAACGTCTTTACTTTATGGTCATTTGATAAAGCCATGGCTTCTTTTCCACGATAAAGGACAGCTCGAGAATCACCACAGTTCGCAACTACAATATGTGATGAACAGATTAATGCAACCACAGCAGTGGACCCCACAGTTTCTGGGGCAACTGGTTCAGAAATTATTATGTTTGATGGGTCCCTATTTACTTCTGGGATACTTCTGCTAACGGTGCCACTGACCTCATCATCTACTTTCTGAAAGCAGTTAGTGAAGGCTTTCTCCCACGCAACTTGTACACTGTCGTTGATAGTCCCTTTAACTAATTCTTGCTTCATGACTTTTAGCTCCTCCACTAGAGCAGTATGAACATGATCACGACAGTAATTGGCAACCTACGCCAAACAATAATTTCAATTCAGTTTTAGTAAATTATCAAATACATTAAGTAGGGGTGACATTCTCAATCTACTTATGAAGGAGCTGAATTCAGAATAAATATGCATGAAACATCCTCCATTGAAGATCTAAAGGGCTTTTCGGAAGTGTATCTAAAAAGAAACAGCAACTTTAAGGTGTAATAAATAGTTTAAATTGTAGAGTGTAGACTAACATTGATTATGATTTTGGATTTTCTAAAATGAATCTTGGAGAAGCATATAAAGAGTTGTCATCATGAACTTCATTATTGAGATAAATGTAAAACTACCTTATTATCCCTTAATTGTGAATGACGTTTTTGAATTCATTATTAGGTTATTGCTGCTTAAAAATCCAAGGCAAATTCGGAGTTTCGGACTCTCTCCATTCAATTGCTTAAAGCAACGAATAAGTGGATAATTATGCATGTAGTCTAATAATCAGCTTTCTTACGGATCCTACTTCCTCATCATTCATATATAATTTAACTTCACGTCAAAAGAGTAAGTTTATCCAAACATCCACCAAGCATTAGATCATCATATTAACTATCGACAATCACTACGAAGACACACAACTGACTATACTGGATTAATAAAGCTTGCGTTATCATAAATAAAAGATGTAAAAGGAATACCTGAGATCCTCCATGCCCATCATAGACACCAAAAAAATGAGCATTTAGATCACTTAAATTTGGATTCACCATATCAATTACATGATCTGCAACAAACATTTTAATCGGGACTTTCATGAACTGAGGAACAGCCACCAGAGCATCTTCCATTTCTGGCCGCTTACCACAAACCGAATGAGATCCCCATAATGGCAAATATTCTACCTCGAAAACACTCCTTACTACTTTACTATGATTCTTGTCAGCAATCGCCATTACAGATGCTTTTAAAGTGTGTTCATTCGAGCTGCTTTCTATGGTAGCCTCCAAACTAATCACCTTAGCAACTATTTGACCGTTCTCTATACCCTCAATAGCCATCACTGCTGCTTTTAAACTACCCGAACTTGTATTCACCGCTAACACCTCGCTGCTAATCTCAATGGGTTCATCCCCAACTGACATAGTTTCATCAGCATCACTTTCTTGAATTATAATATCATCACCAACTCCATTTCCGGTTATTCCATTACAATTCCCATGAATAACCGCGGTTTCAGTAAATATCTTCATTTGAGTGAAATCGACATGATTTCCTAGGGAAGTGCTCTCTGAAATCGGATTGGTTAAACTAAAAGTAACCGAAACCGTTGGTGGAATCTCTTCCATCTAAAACCCTTCTCTCTCTTTTTTTTTAATCCTAAAGATTTCTAATTACAACAACAACATACCCCCTTAATTTCTACACAAATTTCTTAATCTTGATCGCTAATTTCACCATCATGACACATCAAGATTGAAACTTTATGAATAATATACTAATAACGAATATATGTATATATGGGAAATCAAGATTTAGTCAACAGATCCACCTGGATCTGATAATTCCTTCAAATACAATTACAATAATACAAGAAATTAGGACTTTTTACAATAATACTTGAAGATTCTTTAAACCCGAATCATAATTTCACAAATGAACATCAATAAACTTAATAGGAAAAAAAAAAACAAAAACAGAACCCACAAAGAATCATACAAAAAGGTGAAGACTTCTCAGCCTTTCAACTTAATTTGGGCTTCCTTCTCATAACTCCTTATATTTGTAAATAACTTTTACTTAAAAAAAAAACAGCAATAAGCTAATATTTAATTTAATATTTGTAAATAAAATAGAATCTAGCGCTGATTCAAGAAAACTAAAAATAATTAAATATGAACACAACTTTTTAATTTCTAATAATTATATTATATTAGTATTAGTACTGTTTACTTCCATTAAATGCAAAATAAAGTGCAAACTGCTTACCAAATATTAGTAAAATGTAAAAATGAAATATTTTGAGCTTTGCTTATTTGAGCAGCAAATGTAAAAAAGCCTTTGCCTTGTTCCAGAGAGAAAATGTGTGTGTGAGAGAGAAGAAATACACCTCGGGAATGCTTTTACTGCTTTGGTGACACGTATAAGATGAATTTATCAACACAATTCAATGCATTTTCTTTGTGTTGATTAAAAATATATATATATTTCGTGTCGGGATTTGACAGCGGGAGGTTTAGCATACGTTATCTTAACGGTCCGCGCTAGAGAACTCTCTCGAAGTAGATATGCCTATTTTAAATACCGATGGGGGGAAAACCCTCTACTAATCCGCCCGAAGACACGACGATTAATAGGGGTAAACCCTGCCCCTCAGACTTAAACCTGAGTATACCCAACCAAATCAGGTATACCCAAATCAACCCCTCATAAAAGGACTTAATTCCTATGGCATCTGAAGCTTGAATTGAGTTAAAACTTAAGGACTGGTTCTTTTATTTTTAATATTATTTCAGGATGTATATTTTCCCCCCCGAAGTTTGTCCAAACACCATTAAAGTTGGGAACCTTTTCTATATTTTGTGTGTTGTGTTATGAAGTTTTGTGAAATTCTAGAACCCCTTCAATGATTCGAAGATAAACTCACATGTCCTCACTTTTTTTAATTTTTTTTTTTAACTTTTATTCACATCTGCTTACACCACCAAATAATGATGAGGCTTCCCAGAAATAACTATCACAATTTACATTAACTTGAATGTACTGGTATCCTCCCACGTAATTGAGTGAGATTTATTTTCATTCTTATACCACAAAAAATCTAAAGTCTTGATATCTTGAAAAATATTCTCGATGTTAATCCTCTCATTAGCAAACTTTTTCTCGTTTCGTGCCAACCATAGACACCAACAAGTGGTGTACATAATAAATACCTCGTAATCCCATAGCCAATCTCTTCTCCATCCTAGCATGTGAGTGCACATCAAACATATCCAACATAGAAAACAAGAAGACTGGTTGGATGTTGCACCCTGAAGAAACATTCTGCCAAACCTCAAATGTAACCTCACATGAACAAAAAAGATGATTCACATTCTCCTCCTCTTTCTCGCAGAGGGCACAGAGAAGATAATTGAACCGACAATTGTAGTCTTTTAGAGCAAGCATTATAGGAATGCGATCCAGCCCAATCCTCCACATGAGAATATTACATTTTTTAGGAACCCATTTCGACCTAGACAACACGAATCTATTGCCGAAATCTTTATCACTTCTTATAAAATCTTTGACCCCTTCAACAATAAAGCTTGTATCTTTCCCCCCAATTCAAATCCAAGTATTTTTTCTTCCTGACATAGTTCTCCCTTCTAGTAATCGACCCAAGGCAGCGCTACCATCATCCGGAACATATTCCAAAAACTCACTATTCATATTTCCCCCAAAGCTTTTGAACTTATTTGAGTTTGTATCGAATTTCTCATAAACCAAGCATTTTTTATCCTTTTCTCTTTTAAACAAAACAGGGAAAACGTCTTTCAAGGGCTCGCTACATACCCATGATCAAGCCAAAATCTTATACTTCTACCGTCTTCAAAATTGTCTTTGACCAAAAAATTAAGATTGAGACCCGAGACACTTACCTTGTTAACCGATTTAACAATAGAGCTCCACACACGCGATATCCCTTTATTAACAGGAAATGGCTCCCAACATCTCTTCGTATATATTGGAAAAAATCACTATTACTGTTAAACTATGTTATCCTTTTTCATTCGGCGGTAAATTGAAATCATTGAGAGATTATTCACCTACCCAATCATTTTTAGTCTTATGCGAATGTGAAGAAATTTACAATTTTAATTTTTTTTTACATGTTGGATAATCTCTATATTTATGAAATCATTAATACTTCGTCTAGACCACTTTGACCGATAGTTATTGCCAAAAAGTGTGCACATCACCCATTGCATGGTATATTTAGAGTATAAATCTTGTTGCATAATCACGTTATTAAAAGATCAACACATTATTTTTTTGGTTTTCAAAAACAGCTAATATTACACTAAGCTATTCCTAAACTACCCCGTTATCTACACACTAATCCACGAATACAAAGATCGGATGTTCTTTCTATCATTTAAATAGAACTAAAAACAGACTCTTTACCTAGGTGATATATGACTGTACATCTCAACCTCCCTCATATACTGTCGATATATTGGAACCAAAAACCCGTAAAAGACGGCATTTGATGTTATTACTTACTTACTTATTATATTAATCCAATTAAGTAAGAAAAACAATACAAAGTCATTAATCATAAGGAGCTAATTATAAGTTTTACTTGAATTTGGCTTCCTTAATTAAGAAGAACAAGTTTACGATTACACGACATTTTATTTTTATTTTATTTACTAAAACAGGTTACATGGTGATGGGATACGTTTACATGTGTGCAACCAAACAACGACACTTGTTTTTTGTTATGATGTTTGACTTATAAAAATCCAATTAAATTCCAACTTATCAAATAAACTAAATGGAGTCCACATTTGTCTTCGTATATATATAAAAAAAAAAAATCAAATCATTAACTATATTTATTTATGATGATGATGATTAACATCAAACTCAAGAATAAGTGACAAAACTCGAATATTGATGATTGACCAATAATAACTTGCCACATGGACAAGTTACTATTCACAACTATTCTCTTATGATGATGATTAATATATATAACCAGTAAATTTTGGCTCCGCATTGCGGGACTTCAAAAAATTGTCATGTTGAAACGGTTGTGCTATTTAAGGGTATTCGCGTTGAACTTTTAATCGTCTAATTAACAATCATCTGGTCATATTAAGTTTGTTTAAAAGTTGATTAAAGGTAATACCACCAAAAAGAAGTTTCCATATATTATTTGAAAAACCGAAAGGAAAAAGTATGTAGAAACCAATAAGTAACCCGAAATATAAAACTCAAACAGAATACGATGTGGCAAAATTCAAGTATTGGTAATGGACGAATAGTAACTTTTTTAAACAAAACAGGGAAAACGTCTTTCAAGGGCTCGCTACATACCCATGAATCAAGCCAAAATCTTATACTTCTACCGTCTTCAAAATTGTCTTTGACCAAAAAATTAAGATTGAGACCCGAGACACTTACCTTGTTAACCGATTTAACAATAGAGCTCCACACACGCGATATCCCTTTATTAACAGGAAATGGCTCCCAACATCTCTTCGTATATATTGGAAAAAATCACTATTACTGTTAAACTATGTTATCCTTTTTCATTCGGCGGTAAATTGAAATCATTGAGAGATTATTCACCTACCCAATCATTTTTAGTCTTATGCGAATGTGAAGAAATTTACAATTTTAATTTTTTTTTACATGTTGGATAATCTCTATATTTATGAAATCATTAATACTTCGTCTAGACCACTTTGACCGATAGTTATTGCCAAAAAGTGTGCACATCACCCATTGCATGGTATATTTAGAGTATAAATCTTGTTGCATAATCACGTTATTAAAAGATCAACACATTATTTTTTTGGTTTTCAAAAACAGCTAATATTACACTAAGCTATTCCTAAACTACCCCGTTATCTACACACTAATCCACGAATACAAAGATCGGATGTTCTTTCTATCATTTAAATAGAACTAAAAACAGACTCTTTACCTAGGTGATATATGACTGTACATCTCAACCTCCCTCATATACTGTCGATATATTGGAACCAAAATACGTGGAAAATGGCATTAGTTATTACTTACTTACTTATTATATTAATCCAATTAAGTAAGAAAAACAATACAAAGTCATTAATCATAAGGAGCTAATTATAAGTTTTACTTGAATTTGGCTTCCTTAATTAAGAAGAACAAGTTTACGATTACACGACATTTTATTTTTATTTTATTTACTAAAACAGGTTACATGGTGATGGGATACGTTTACATGTGTGCAACCAAACAACGACACTTGTTTTTTGTTATGATGTTTGACTTATAAAAATCCAATTAAATTCCAACTTATCAAATAAACTAAATGGAGTCCACATTTGTCTTCGTATATATATAAAAAAAAAAAATCAAATCATTAACTATATTTATTTATGATGATGATGATTAACATCAAACTCAAGAATAAGTGACAAAACTCGAATATTGATGATTGACCAATAATAACTTGCCACATGGACAAGTTACTATTCACAACTATTCTCTTATGATGATGATTAATATATATAACCAGTAAATTTTGGCTCCGCATTGCGGGACTTCAAAAAATTGTCATGTTGAAACGGTTGTGCTATTTAAGGGTATTCGCGTTGAACTTTTAATCACCTAATAAATAATCATCTGATCATGGATACGTTTGTTTAAAAGTTGATTAAAGGTAATACCACCAAAAAGAAGTTTCCAATAGATTATTTGAAAAACCGAAAGGAAAAAGTATGTAGAAACCAATAAGTAACCCGAAATATAAAACTCAAACAGAATACGATGTGGCAAAATTCAAGTATTGGTAATGGACGAATAGTAACTTTTTTAAACAAAACAGGGAAAACGTCTTTCAAGGGCTCGCTACATACCCATGAATCAAGCCAAAATCTTATACTTCTACCGTCTTCAAAATTGTCTTTGACCAAAAAATTAAGATTGAGACCCGAGACACTTACCTTGTTAACCGATTTAACAATAGAGCTCCACACACGCGATATCCCTTTATTAACAGGAAATGGCTCCCAACATCTCTTCGTATATATTGGAAAAAATCACTATTACTGTTAAACTATGTTATCCTTTTTCATTCGGCGGTAAATTGAAATCATTGAGAGATTATTCACCTACCCAATCATTTTTAGTCTTATGCGAATGTGAAGAAATTTACAATTTTAATTTTTTTTTACATGTTGGATAATCTCTATATTTATGAAATCATTAATACTTCGTCTAGACCACTTTGACCGATAGTTATTGCCAAAAAGTGTGCACATCACCCATTGCATGGTATATTTAGAGTATAAATCTTGTTGCATAATCACGTTATTAAAAGATCAACACATTATTTTTTTGGTTTTCAAAAACAGCTAATATTACACTAAGCTATTCCTAAACTACCCCGTTATCTACACACTAATCCACGAATACAAAGATCGGATGTTCTTTCTATCATTTAAATAGAACTAAAAACAGACTCTTTACCTAGGTGATATATGACTGTACATCTCAACCTCCCTCATATACTGTCGATATATTGGAACCAAAATACGTGGAAAATGGCATTAGTTATTACTTACTTACTTATTATATTAATCCAATTAAGTAAGAAAAACAATACAAAGTCATTAATCATAAGGAGCTAATTATAAGTTTTACTTGAATTTGGCTTCCTTAATTAAGAAGAACAAGTTTACGATTACACGACATTTTATTTTTATTTTATTTACTAAAACAGGTTACATGGTGATGGGATACGTTTACATGTGTGCAACCAAACAACGACACTTGTTTTTTGTTATGATGTTTGACTTATAAAAATCCAATTAAATTCCAACTTATCAAATAAACTAAATGGAGTCCACATTTGTCTTCGTATATATATAAAAAAAAAAAATCAAATCATTAACTATATTTATTTATGATGATGATGATTAACATCAAACTCAAGAATAAGTGACAAAACTCGAATATTGATGATTGACCAATAATAACTTGCCACATGGACAAGTTACTATTCACAACTATTCTCTTATGATGATGATTAATATATATAACCAGTAAATTTTGGCTCCGCATTGCGGGACTTCAAAAAATTGTCATGTTGAAACGGTTGTGCTATTTAAGGGTATTCGCGTTGAACTTTTAATCGTCTAATTAAATAATCATCTGATCATGGATACGTTTGTTTAAAAGTTGATTAAAGGTAATACCACCAAAAAGAAGTTTCCAATAGATTATTTGAAAAACCGAAAGGAAAAAGTATGTAGAAACCAATAAGTAACCCGAAATATAAAACTCAAACAGAATACGATGTGGCAAAATTCAAGTATTGGTAATGGACGAATAGTAACTTTTTTAAACAAAACAGGGAAAACGTTACTATTCAAACTTATTTCTTAATAGTATATATAATATATAAAAAAAAAGGTAATTGGATGGAAACCCCCTGATCCCATGTACCATTTGTACCCACTAATCCCCCAGCCAGGCTAGTGTCCAGGTAATTCTCAACCACTTAATAATCCCCTGATTATCTCAAGTTTGCCTTTGGCAAGACTCGAACCCAAGACCTCCCCTGAGAAAGTGGCGGCTGGTGGCCACTGGGCTATTACCCAATGGTTATAAAATTCAATATTAAAGAATCAAAAATAAATTGGTAGATGAAAGGAATACACTTACATATTAAATTTTAAATATATTTTACAAAATAAATGTGATTTTTGTTTTTGATTTTTAATACATTAAATTATTAACATGTGAGTTTTTTATTTTTTTTTTTTGAAAATGCAATGTATGGTATATATATATTCACAAGGTCCTTGCAAATCACAAGCGACCTGAAAGTTTACAATACAAAATATTAACAGACATCAAATTTGTACCACTCCTCCCAACTAATTCCTTTCCTTTGTGACCTACTCTTAAACCATAAGTAACCAATACTTTTAATGTTATGAATAATCTCCACCGGGTTAGCTTCAATATCATTGAATCTTCTGTCGTTCCTAGCTTTCCAAATACACCAACACGTCGTCCAAACAATACCTTTGAAAATCTTTCTTTTCTCTTTCCCTGCGCCGACATGTTTGTGGATGTCCACAATATCTTTTACATCGAAGAAAAATAATGGTGGTGTGTGACACCTAAGTTTTTTTTTTCTTCTGAAAGGTAATTTTTATTTACAAATGATTACCGGACATGCGTTTATTATAACGTGATCACATACCAACAGAATCTACACCAATTGATCCAATTAATATTTTCATTTTTTTTATTTCTATACCAAAGATGTTGTACCATGCACTAACGACTCGATCTTGGTATTGGTATTGTTGAAGCTTTAATCATTCATTGCCTTCTAAATACACCAACAAGCCACCACATTAATATCTTTAAAAACTTTCTTTTTATTTTCCCCCCGATTCCCACATTCTTGTGAATCTTCATCAAGTCTCATTTGTAGTAGCAAATAAATCTTTATAATAAAAAAATGGCAAAGTTCTTTTTTATATATGTTAAATTTAGGCTTATGAATAAATGAGTGCTTTGGGCAGACATAAATATACCAGGGTTTCTGATGGCTTAAAAGCAAGCCGTTTAGATCGTTTTCTTGCTTCTCAATCTTTTCTTGATAAGGTACCAGATTATAAACTTGAAGCTTTAGACGATGTTCTGTCTGATCATCGGCCCTTATTACTTAAGAAAAGAAGTTAGACTTTGGCCCGGTACCATTCAAGTTTTTAATTCCTGGATGAATCTTCATGGTTTTGATGATTTGGTTGACAAATGTTGGGAGAAGGCTAATAAGTTCAAGCATAACAGTGCGATGGTACATTTCAAAGAGAAATTAAAAGCTCCTCAAAAATGAAATAAAGCAATGGCGTATCCAAGGAAAGATGGTGAATTCCAAGGATGACATCACGGCTGAAATTGCTTCTCTTGATAAACAAATTAGTATCACTTCGGATAATGAGATGTTATGCAAAAAAAAGACATACTCTCATCAAAGACCTTAGAATGTTAGATCTCAGAGATAATCACGACTTGAACAAAAGGCTAAATTATAGGTGGAGTGTAAGAGGTTAACGAGAACTCGTGCAATTATTAATAAAAGATGTCGAGTGAACTCGCTTCAAGGTATAAAACACAACGGTGTGTGGGTCTCAGATCCGATGGAGATTAAATCTTGCTTTAAAGACTACTTTCAACATAAATTCAAGAGATTTGATGGTATTAAATTTTCTGTTGATGATTCCCAATTTAAGAAGTTGTCTACTACACAAGCTGCTGCTCTTGAAGTTGAATTTTTCCTTGGAAGAAATTAAAGATGCCATTTGGAGTTGTGGGGGTGATAAAGCACCGGGTCCTGATGGTTTTTCCTTTGCGTTCGTTAAAAAACACTGAGATGTAATGAAAAAAGATATTTTCAAATGTGTCAAAGAACTTTTTATCACAATGTGAAGTTCCTGCGGGATGTAATTCCTCATTCATCACATTAATCCCTAAAGTGAATAACCCGGTCACTATTAATGATTTTCGCCCTATTAGTCTTATTGGCATACAATACAAGATTATTGCAAAATTATTGGCCAATCGGCTCGCCAAAGTTATTGGTGATTTGTGAGCCCGGAAACAGACTGCCTTTTAAAGGAAGACAAATTTTGGATGGACCTCTTCTCTAATGAGGTGATTGATTGGTATAAAGGAAAAAAAGAAACTTGTTGTTGTTTAAGATTGACTTTAGCAAAGCTTATGATTCTTTGTCTTGGGATTATTTGTTTGTTATCCTCAAGGTGATGGGTTTTGGATCCAAATGGATTGCTTGGATTAAGGCCTGTCTGTCATCCACGAGGTCTTCTGTGATTGTTAATGGAAGTAGTTCGACTGAAGAGTTTTTGATTGAACGGGGTCTTCGTCAAGGGTATCCTTTGGCTCTATTTCTTTTTATCATTGTTATGGAGGGTCTTCATGTTGCCATCGAGAACTTGGTAAAGAGAGGTATATTTCAATGTGCTAACATTAATAATATTTCTATGTCACATCTTTTCTATGCAGATGATGTTATGGTGGTTGATGATTGGACTGATCAAAATTTGAGACATATCATCGAAGCTTTCATATATTTTCACTGTATCTCCGGTTTACAGATTAATTTAAAGAAATCATCTATTATTGGCATCGGGGTTGACAAGATTGAGGTGAATCGTATGGCTAGTTTTACAGGATGTAAACCTGAATCCTTACCGTTTAAGTACCTTGGGATTCCGATTGGGGGCAGCCCGACGCGGATTACAACGTGGGAACCTATCATTACCAAATTTCATAAAAGATTGTCTTCCTGGAAAGCCAATCTTCTATCTATTGGAGGTAGGTCTACTCTAATATCCTAAGTTCTTGGCTCTCTAGGTATATATTTTCTTTCACTTTTTCGAATGCCAAAGAAAGTTAACAAGTTGTTAGAGTCTCTTAGAGCTAAGTTCTTTTGGGGAGGATCGGGTGATAAGAGAAAAATCTCTTGGGTTAAATGGGATACTGTCCTTGCCGCAAAAGAAGATGGGGGCTTGGGCTTTGGTAGTTTGGAGTCTATGAATCAAGCTCTTTTATATAAATGGAGGTGGAGGGCGCTCAATAACCCACACAGTACTTGGGTTCGTGTTATTTCTGCCATCCACGGTGATGATTGTTTTGTTAATCCTTCAGCCAAATATCGTGGTCTTTGGCATGATATAGTGCTGACTTCAAACTCAATTCACAACACTTCCAATGACTTCAGTAATATTATCACTCGCAAAGTTGGTAATGGTGCTCAAACGAGATTTTGGAAAGATTTATGGTGTGGTGATTCTACCCTTGCTCAAAGTTTTCCAAGATTATATGCTATTGAGGTTAACAAAGATTGTTTTATTAATACTTGTTGGGACAATTCGGGCTGGAAATGGAATTGGCGTCGGTCCTTTAAGGAATTCTCGTGAGCTTCAAATGCTTAAAGACTTGGCTGCTAAACTTCCATCCTTTTTGGAGTGTGATGTTGAAGCCAAATGGGCTTGGAATTTTAAAGGTAAACATGACTTTTCTGTTGCTATGATTCGTAAATGCTTGGATCATTATAAGCTGCCCACTAATGGCAACATGAAGACTAGATGGAATAAATTAGTACCAAAGAAGATTAACATTTTTACTTGGAGACTTAGAAGAGATACTCTACCAACATTGATCAACTTGTCTGCCAAAGGAGTAGATATTTCGAGTTGTATTTGCGTGAACTGTTCAAATGGTGTGGATATTAATGAGCATACCATCCAAAAATGCAAATTCACGACTGATTTGATGCTTCTAATTAGTGATTGGGTGCAACTGAAGATTCCTGACAATACTCAAAATAATATTTTGGAGTGGTGTGAGAACTTGAAGATTTCTAATAAGCGTCGTCAAAGATTGGAAGCGATTATTTTCACGTGGTGGTGGCATATTTGGAAAGTCAGAAACAACAAGTATCACAATGGTTCGAATGAAAGTTGTGTGGATACTTTCAACTCCATCGTTTCGACATCATTTTTATGGATAAATCACCGCGGGTCCAAAATTTGTTCCACTTGGGAATCATGGAACTCGACTCCTTTGGATTTTACTCTTTAATTTTGGTTTATTTTTTGTTTCCTTGGAACTTGTTTGGGGTTGCAACAAAAACATCACGAAGTGAAAACCGGTGGCTCGGCCTTCGTCGATGGGGTTTTTTCTTATGTCTCTCCTATTGGCATAAGTTTTTTCACCATTTTATAACCTTAGCAGTTAAAATTTCAAGAAGGGTCTAATCTATGTAAAATGTTATATTTCTAGATATTGTACTTTTGAATGCTAGTACCTTGCTAATATTCTTGTTTTTACTTTTAATAATATATCTTTATTGCTGTTCAAAAAAAAAAATAAAAAAAATATCTTAAGACAACGTTCCAATGAAAAGTTGATGAATTTTGTTTTTTTTGCAAGTAAAAACATCTCAAATATGTAGTAAATGTATTATATCTATAGTCCCTTATAAAGCAAAGTGGATTAAGAAATTAAGCATTTTTTAAATTATCCCCAAAATACCCTTAATTACTTTTTTCAACACTTTTCACATTTTTTTTCCTAATCCTAACTATATGTGTATCAATCCCTAAAACATATCTTAAATCTTAATCAACACCAAACGCAACACAATCTCGTTGTTAGATGACATATTCTCCCAATAGATGGAGTTCTTCTCCATCTTGTCGGTCGATAATTATCTATATATATAACAAAAGAACCTTAGCTACAGTACCCGGCTGACGTCAGTAATTTTGTCTTTCTTTTTTTTTTTTTTTTTATTTTAAATTGTATACTTTTAGAAGTTTCTTATTTTTACTACTTAACTTTTAGGTTTTTTAACTTTAGCATTTTTATACAAACTTAAGTATAGTTTACTTTTAAAGTTTTTAATTTTTATCAATTAACTTTTGAGTTTTTAACTTTAATCATCAAATCTTTTTTTTTACTTTCTATCTCTTATTTTAAGGTTTCTAACTTTTACCATCAAACTCTTGGTTTTTTCAACTTTGGCCACCCATTTTTTTTACTTTCTACCCCTTATAGTAAACTTTAAGTGTCCAAACTTTTGGTATAGTATGCTTTTAGAGTTTTTTATTTTCACCACTTAACTTTTAGGTTTTTTAACTTTAGTCTAACATTTTTATACAAACTTAAGTATAGTTTACTTTTAAAGTTTTTAATTTTTATCAATTAACTTTTGAGTTTTTAACTTTAATCATCAAATCTTTTTTTTTTTATTACTTTCTATCTCTTATTTTAAGGTTTCTAACTTTTACCATCAAACTCTTGGTTTTTTCAACTTTGGCCACCCATTTTTTTTACTTTCTACCCCTTATAGTAAACTTTAAGTGTCCAAACTTTTGGGTAATGCTAGATGTATGTTTGCATGACGCGGCGGCGATCCGGGGCAATGCCCGGATAAAAATTCTAGTTCTTTTAATACTAGCCAATGAACCCGTGTGCAAACACGGGATGTCAATATGAATTTATAAAATTAGTTTTATTATATTTTTGGAGGATAAAAAAGATCAGTCAAAACTAAAACTTCATGAAAGACATAAAAAATTAAACCAAATACAACAAACCTGTGTTCCAAGGACTTCTTTGAAATAACAATTGATATATATTAAAACTAAAAAAGAAAACTAAAAAAGTGCAGTTGCTCAAAAAGTAACAAAATAACACAGAAAATAACAGTTAAGATAACTAAATGGAACTTCATATATACTTGTACATCTATACAATGAACTGATGAAGCTAAAATAACTAAATATAACCTCTATAGTAATACTACAGCCTTCGCTCTCTTCCCTTGCAATAATCTTCAATGCCATCCGCAATGAATCTGTACATTTGCTTGGTCACCAAAATTGTTCTTTAGCAAACATCCAGTCTTCACATCACCTGCAATCTTTTAGCAATTAAAGCAAAATAGACCATCTACAATATTACAATATTGCAGCAAGATAGACAATGTGGCTTAAACATTAATTCTACACAAATCCAATACACTAAGTATGTGAAAAAGTTCTGATTTCGCTCAAAAACTTTAGCCACATCAGTAACTAATCTCTTAAATTTTGTATTGTTCGGATTCATCAAAATTAATATTTATAAAAACTTTAGAAGAAAACGATTTTGGTCAACCAATCTTTTACATCTACCTATTTTGTCTCAAGGCCATCTGCCATCTTTTACAACACACTATATCTATACCAAAAGTTGCACATCTTAACAGGTTATGAGAATGAATAAAAAGGGTTACCTAAATAAAAGGTCTTTGCTCCTCTCCAACTCCAAATACTTGCCCATGTTAAATTGTAGGCTTTTTGGTTTTCAACTTCCATGGCTGCCGCTGGATCCATTGCCCATGTCAAAAGTTGGAAGAGCATCAGTTCGCATCCACACAATAAGCGTCTTCTTGTTCGCTTAACTATTGATTCACACCAAAACTATTAACACATCAACCACGTAACTTATTAAAGTTTTTACTTTTATTCAAGAACACATACATTATCAGCATATAAGAATCTATTTTTAACATTACCAATTGGCTTGTATGATGCTTCTCAATCTTCTCTAATCCATGTACTCATTCAAAACTCGCAAAAGGTCAATAAAAGGATATGAAGATGAAAGCTTTGCAAAATGAATTGAAACTGGAGCATACTAAGTTTTTGAGCAGAAGTTATACCTTCTTTGGGTCAATTGTAAGCAAGTGAATATATAATATATATGTGTTTGTATAACGAAATATACGTTGTTGGCCTTATCTCAAGCCATTTGAAACCATGCATGCTCTCTAAGAGTGTAAGAAACTTCAAGCGACACTATCGTTTTGTATCAAAATACCATGAGGATAGAAATTCAAAAAGACAACCCCGTTCGAAAAATGTCACAAGCAACTAAAGTGGGAAGATGTCACAATTCTCTACGAAGGTATTCTGAGGGGGGGGTATTATTTGTACGTTTACCATAAAATTCAGGGGGGGGGGTGGGTATTGACGATATGTAATATGTATGTATCGTCTAATAAAATGTGATATTCATGCACGATAGACTCCTAATCCTAACAACTTAGGGTCAGTTCATTATCATTAGCATCTAGAATGAAAGCACACTACAAACTTCCTAAATGGTATGATCATATGTAAATAAAAGAAGTCATTCTGTTTTCTAAGGTTACGAAGGCTCAGACATGCTCAAGCAAGAGTAATGATTCATCATGGCTGCATGAAAGAGGGCTGCCATGTGACAGCAAGGTCACATTTACACCTCAAATGCCATGCCAAGGAACACATAAACTCAAGTTTCTTTGAATCTAAACACATCATCATAGCCAATCAAGAGGGACAACCATCGTATTAAGATATTACCTTTTCTCTAATTTGTCTAGACATAACAAAGAGTGTATAACCGGCAATTTTATGTTGTGGAAGAAAGGCATTAAATGCACATCCAATCCATCCACACACTGGATACATACACATAGCAATTTCATCACCCATGAGATCAGAAATCCGATGTAGCACATCATTATTACCAATCAAATAAGAACAACCATCATAGTATTGGAATAAGTCCATTCAAGTTCATTGTCCATATCCTGAAATCTGAACATAAAACCATGAAAAAAAACCTTGGTGCTTCAATAACTCTAAATACAAACATATACTTAACTTGAATTAAATATATACAAAAGAAGAAATAAAAGAATTCAAAGATATGCATATATATATACTTTAGATACAAATAAACCCGTGAATCAATACCAAAAATGAGTTTTGTTATACTTTATTTTACACCAAAACTGTTGCTACACCAAAACTAAGAAAACAGTATGAACAAACTCTTGCTTTACATTCCATTCTTCCCTAAACTCGTATAACAGATCAAATTATACAAAAAGTTCACTTAGACATTTACACAAACAGTTTGTGAGCATGACTTTAAACAGAAATCTAACCTTGATATTGAGTCAAATTGAAGTGACATAAGGATGAAATACGAATTTTATGATGCGTCTAACACAACCCACAACTTTATTAATGCAAAAATTAAGTTTCAATCAACTATTTTCAGGAGAAAAAATCAAGAAAAGAAATATAGATTGATTAAACATACCTTGATTTTCACTTCCATGAGATAGAACCCTAATTCCGAAGCACCAGCAACAACATATTGTTGTTGTTTTCCTTTCCATCTCGATCGATCAAATTAATAAAATCTTTGAAGTTTGGGTTTCACGTAGGACCGTAAGTGTATATATGTATATATATTAAACAAAGCTTCAAACATAAAACAAGATGAAAAAGCAGATCTGAAACATGAGTAGATCTGAAAACCAAGAACAGATCGGTTTTGAGAGAGAGTACATGAGATTTGAATTGATGGAAAGAGAATAAAATTCTTTTTTGTTTGAAGAGACACAAAGCTTCTCAAAGAAGCCAGCAATAATAATATTAACAAGGCTTCTCAAATAAGCTTTCCCCCACACACTTAAAACACCTAAAAATACACACCAATTTCATCAGCCATGACATCACAAATCCGATGTGGCATAGCTCTCCTTGCGCCACGTCAGCTTTTCTGATGTATACCCAAGATCTCCTCTAGTAGGAGAGGGTGATATACTAGAGTAGAATTTAAAAGAGATTGGATGGGTGGGTGGGGGGAGAAGCCCTACATCAATCCATTTGCCATGCCTTTTCCCTTGCCCATAAACTCTGTGCTGTCTTGTCTGTGGGATATTGACCCAAATGGTTGTGAGTTACTCCATCTCTCTTTAAATTAAGGATTCTATTCTATATACATATCCTTGTACATGCTTCATCTTATTATATCTGCTGTTTTTACTTCTTTCCTTAATTCATTCGACATTTGATATATATATGTATTATGCAAAAACAACTGAATGAGTTTGTTTTATTTTGAAACTTATAATAATTTCATGATGGTTGATGATAGATTCTTCACTTCCATGAAAGAAAGAAAGAAACACCGTTCGTCCGCTGGCTTCAGGGCTTCAGGCCGAGGCCCAACAGGGGCGCTTTGTTGCCTAAAGTCCAAGTCCATCATCATGTCATGGGATATATATGCGATTATTTTTTCATCTGTGATTCGAACTACCTAAATATCAGGTCTATTATTATTATTATTATCATTATTTGCATAAATAATTTTTTTAACTAGTTTTTATTAATAACGAGAAGTACCCGCGCGTTGCGGCGGTAAGATGGTGGAGGTGATAGGTCATAGAGTAGGTCATAGGAGGTGATATGTCATAGAGTGTGATAGCCAAATGCTTTAGCCGTACGGGCTCCGCCCTCGATTTAAAAATTCGTCGAAAGTATATCGAATGACCTTTCTAATGAAAGAGCATGAAATTTTAAGAACACCCATATAATTTTTATAATTTATCGATGTACGATTTTTGAGATAAAAGATTTTGAATGAATTAGAGGATAAAATGATTTATGGAGGAGAGAGAAAAATGAGTGGTTGAGATTTGAGGAGATAGAAAAATGAGTGGTTGAGATGTATATAGATGTATTGTACATTATGCATTAGTAAAGTTGAAAAGTTGAAAAAATTTGACGGGAACAAATGCTTTATAATGTAGTAGAGATAGGGATAGAGATATTTAACTTTCAAAATTAATCTAACATCATTATACATTGTATTTGTTTCCGTTACAGAATATATTTCTTGTATATAGCTATGATTTCTGCCATCATCTAATCAGGTCAGTAATCTATGTTTTTTTTTTTTTAATTTTAGTTTGTTAGAGACAATAATCCAGATTTTATGTTTTCTTCTAAACAATCTGGTTTTGATTTTTGTTTTCAATTTATGAACTCCTTGTTTTCAAGCTTTTGGTTGAATTGAATATTGGTTTGTGAATGGTAAAGTTCAATTTGAATGGCATTTGCTTTTTTTACTTAAAGTGCGCTTTTTTCCCCTGCGCTTTGATAATTATGCCTTCTATGAGCTTTCTTTCTTATAGATACGATGATGCGTTTCCGCATTAGCCTTGTGATTCATGTTATTGACATATTGATCTAACGGCTGCACTTGGTCCAAACATAAGGATACTTCATAGCCACCGCTGGATGTGATTTTTTGTTCGATTATGTGTCGTGCCCTTGTATTATCTTCTAACGGTTGGAATAATACTTCTACAGGGCTAGTGAATGAACCACCCGTAAACATAATTGAAATCATAAATACGGGCTTCCTGCCTCTTTCGACCTCTATAGTCCCTCTCAAGGTCTACAGCTCCCAAACGATACAATGGTAAGACAAAAGCATCGATGGACATTGGAGGAAGAGAAAGCTTTGATGCCGGTGTGGAAAAGTACGGCCAGGGAAAATGGAAACCCATACTTGACGATCCCCAATTTGCATCTTGCCTTTCTGATCGATCGAACGTTGATCTCAAGGTTTTTTTTCTCCTAACACCATAGTTTTGTAACCCCTATTTAATTTCCCCTTCTCACTTGTCTACTTGCAAACCCTTTTTTATATCTTTCATCATTAATGGAAGGTCTAGATTCTGTATTACTCTGACCCTGATATATGCTGGTATATATAACTTTGTAATCGAATTGTCATTATGCCATTTTTGAAGCGAAATATTGGTTTCATGATAAATAATTAATGTTTGGATTACTTTATAGTTTATACTTGATAGAGATGTAGATCTAAATATTTTCCTTGATTCTTTCCCCTCCCCCTTTCCATGTATATTTTGTCAATGAATTTTCACAGAGCAAGGTTTTTTTCACTAAAGCTCTCTCAGTTAGGGGTTGGGTATGTACATGGAAGTACCATTTCTTCCCTTTATCGGGAGAGAGGACAAATATCTTATCTCTCTAGAGTTTGTGTTGTTGAAATATTCTGCCGGGCTTCCTCTTGGTGTGGATTAGTTTATTACAATTATGATGTGCAGGACAAATGGCGTAACTTGAATGTAAGTAGTGTTAGAGCTCCTAAGATAGTGTGTGTTACTTCAAACCCACCCTTGAGTTCCCTGGAACCTTCAGCTGCCGCTCTGCTCCTTGAATATGGCAGTGAAGCTGGACCTTCTAGAAGCTCACCAGATACAATAATGTCCCCCGAGTATGTTCTTTTCATGCTTCTTTCTTATAGTGTTTGCCTTTTTCCAGCTACTTGAAATACTTATTATACTTTAGAGTTTAGATGATGAATTCCGATCTTTTCTGCATTGAAGTTACATCTTATTTTAAATTTATACACTCTTTAACCAGTTACAAGGCTGTTATTATGGAGGCTCTTTCCTCCTTCGAAGATCCAAATGGGCTTGACATCAATGATATTCTGAACTTTATTGAGGTCAGATCATACTTCTATTTGTTTATATCTGAAGTAGTTTATGGTGTCTTGTGTCTTCTTCTCTTTTGATGTCCTTGGTTTGATTAAACTATATTCCTTAATGTTTGTTTTTTTATCAGATGAATAAATGTTAGCGTGTGAGTTTGTAAGGTTATAAGGAGGTTTACCTGTAATGTGACTAGATGTCTTGTTTTGTTAAGGCCTAGTAGTTTTGTAATTGCCGCTGCTTAATTTATGAATTCAGCTCTCTGTTAAGTGGCTATCTATCTTGCTTTATTTTTGCCTCAGAGGTCCTTGCTTCACTTGTCTTGGCCACAGTACAGTTTAAGCAAATGATGTTAATGTGGATCTACAGTTATAGAATTTTTTTATATTCTAGAAAAATTAACCCCTAGTTAATACTAATTGAAATGGCAGTAGTAGAAGTCATTTTTTTTGTTTGGTTCTTTCTGCAGGAAGCTACTGTTGGTTGTCTCTTCCCCTTTTAAATGATTTAAAGTTTCTTATTTGAATTTACTTATTAGACAGTAACTGTGAAGAAATCTATTTCAGAAAAGTTAGGTTTCTCAATAGTTGATTTTTTTGAAATCTTGGTAATTACACATGTTGATTGCAAAGTATGAGGTACCTGAAAATTTCAGGGAATCAGTGACTTCAAAGCTCAGGAACCTCGTGTTGACAGGAGAAGTCCAGAAAGTAAGCAACCCTTTAATCAATGAGTACATGTTTTATTTTTAGGTTTGGTTCCTTGTACAGATGACCTTTTTAGATTATATATATTTTTGCTTCTATGCCGATACTTGTATCTGTTTGTAGTTGGGAATTTTGAATGTACATCCAATGGAAAACTTATTTATTGGTTAGATGTTAATATGGGTAAACGAAGAGGAATCCCTGTTCAGGCTACCCGGGAAAGTCGAGCCTTTGGCTTTGATAACGGTTAGGTATTCCCTGTGGCCATTTCCTAGACTTTTTCCTGGCCATCCCAAGATGTTTACCAGTGTGGTTTGAACCCGGGTCTCTTCTAAGACCTTTAGGATGCCTTACCACTAGGCCACATCGGAGATGGTTATTTCATAACTGATTATTTCCGGAAAATGTTTTGTGAACACTTTAACCACCACCTCAGCAAGATGTGACATTCAGCTTGTTAGATATGTGTGAACTCCTTGTATAACATTTTAAAATTCAATTAATATGCAGGTGAACAATTGCTACAAGCTCAGGGGTGCATTCGCGGGTGCTGAAACATCCCAAGAAGAGGATATTGTCCCAACTAACATTGACAACCGTAACGAGGAACAAAATGCGCAGGAGGCTTCTGTAACACCCATTTCTACAGAAACTCCGGAAGAAGCTGCAGCTCGCTTAGTTGCTGAGGCAGAAAACCTGGATAAAATTGCAATTGAAGCCTGTAAAAGGCGAGATATGCTTGAAGGGCTCCTAGAAGAAAGCATGGTAATGCGAATGCTAGCTAAAAAAATTTACGAGCAATGTAAGTTACCTACTTTTATCATAGCTCTCATTATAAATTGTTGAAATTTGACCATGTTTCTATATGCTATCACAGGCTCTAGAGATGGAATTGTTGTGCTGAAACCTTGAACTGCTTGTTCGCTTGACATGTATTTTGACATTAGGAGTTGCACAATGCCTATGGCTAGACTTTCATTTTTTTTGTTGCTACTTCTACTGTTCTAGACAATGTTTGCGCTTGAAAATTGTTGCATCTTTGATGTTTTTAGAAGAATTTTAAGCTATTTATTAGATATGTAATCAATCTTATCTAAACTATCTTATAAAACATTTACCCCTTCATTTTCTCAAAAAAAACTTGATCTACCCAAATTACCCTCTCTTTTATCATTAGTTTGAATATCATCACTAATATACCTATAATACCCTTAAATCTCAACCACTCATTTTCTCCTCTCTCCTCAAATCTCAATCACTCATTTTTTCTCTCTCCTCCATAAATCATTTTATTTCTCTAATTCATTCAAAATCTTTTATCTCAAAAACCGTACATCGATAAATTATAAAAATTATGTGGGTGTTCTTAAAATTTCATGCTCTTTCATTAGAGATGTCATTCGATATACTTTCGACGAATTTTTAAATCCGAGGGCGGAGCCCGTACGGCTAAGGGCGGAGCCCGTCAAGTAGATCACCTCATCACAGATCACCCCTATGACCTCGATCACCTCCTATGACCTATCACACTCTATGACCTATCACCCCCACCATCTCACCGCCGCATTGCGCGGGCATTTGGCTAGTTAATTATAAAGCAGTCGACCTTTTTTACTTAAGAAAAGGTGGTTACCGAAACAAAAGAGGTCTTTACGGGAACATCCAAAGTTTACAAGCTCTCATTACTTCAAATATCTTTCTTGAAGATAAAATGTTAGATGTCATATAATCCAATGTGTCAACAAAAGATCTTTGCTGTCACATTCATTTGATGCAGCCAAATGAATCATTACTTTTACTTTAGCACGTCTGAGCCTTTGTACTATTCGTACCCAAATTGTTATGTTGTTACGGAAGTTGTTTGCTTGCTTGATATATAAACAGTCTTACATGTTTTCTTTTGAGGTATAAATGTTTGTCCCCAACAGGGTTGTGCAAAGTAGACCAAAACAGGACTGAAAATGATCCGATCGAACACGAAGTGTACCGGACCATGCCAAACTAAAATGGATCGGTATCCGGGTTGCTCTTAAAACAAACTTCCGGTTGCGGGAAGGGTCGGTTCAAAACTTGAAAACCCATTAAAATCACCCGAACTATAGCAGCATCTCTAAGTTTAACTACTTAGGGGGTGTTTGGCATAGCTTTTAGTTATTGGCTTATGCTTATTTATAAAAAGTACTTTTTTGCTTATATTTTATAAGTTTATAAGTTAGTACTGTATCTAGTGTTTGGATTAGCTTAAGGCTTTTTGCTTATATAAAGGCTTTTTTGCTTAAATTTCATGGCTTTGTGAGAAAGAACATTGTTAAAATAGCTTCTTTGGCTTATATTAGCCTAGAGAGTTTCAAACCTAGACCTTTTGTGACTACAGGATGCCAAACTAGCTTATTTCATTTAAAATAAGCTAAAGATGCTATAAGCTCTCTAAAAAAAGCTAAAACAAACACCCCCTAATGCTGTGGTTTCACAACTCAAAAACAAATGTCTGGAAAACCCATTGACAAGTAGAATTATACTCTCTTTATATAACTAAGAGATGATATGTTTTTGATTATATGACAATTATCTTTATTTGTCACCTAGATTTTAGCTTAGGTGTCATTTTTTTTTTTTTTGTTTTTAGTATTTTTTTATTATTAATTTACAATTAATTATATTTCAACTAATCCTATCTTAATCCTAATCATTCATAAATCAAAAACAAATATATATTTTTTATTTATCTTTTTATCTCAAGATATCAATATTAATTTCACCTTCTTTTTTAAATTATTTTTTCTTTATATTCTAAAAGCATAATTATTATTTTAATCAAACTTTTAACTTTCATTGATAAAAGTTATGTTTTGTTTAAGATTAAAAATACGGTTTTATACGGAGCAGTTATATATGTTCTTATTCTTCTCTTATTATTAAAGTAGTTATCTATTAAATATAAATTATTTTTTATTACTTATTTAATTAAATATAAATTATTAGTATATACATTATTGTAATATTTAGTCTTATATAAATTTAGAAATATGCATTATTTATTTTTAACAGATTTTTACACAACAATTATTTACCATGCAACGCATGAGTTTAATCTAGTTTTTTTGCTTATTTGTCATTCTCTTTTTAGTATTTTGTGATATTATTTAAAGAAAATACTTAGTCAAATCTATTATTTAAGGATTATATAATAACAAAAACTTTCAATTTTAAATAGCTTAATGTGTCTCAATATATACATATTTCCCACATCTTATTTGGACGTTTTACACGATTGATAGCCGTTTATGCATGTTTTGTGGTGCGTTATGGTATTTGCTAGTGGTTTCAGGTCTACAGTAGGTACATCGCTCATAAATGGTAGGAAATAGCTTAAGAATGGTCCATATGCACTAACGATGAAGAACGAAGCTGAAATGACAAAACTCGCACCCAGTCGCGGCGCGACCAGATTCATTCGCGGCGCGATCCTTCACAAACTTCCAATCGCGGCGCGACCCAAGCAACTCGCGACGCGACAAAAGTCCCTGGATTGAAATGTTCCAGCTTTGGCACACCTCGCGGCGCGACCAAGGGGGCTTGCGGCGCGAAATCTGTCTGACAAGTCGATTTCTCTCTCCTGGGGTATAAATACCAAACCCCATTCAACCCTAAACCTAATCTTGGACACTCCAGCCTCCACACTTTCTCTCTGGCCGATTTTAAGGGTTTTTCAAGGGTTTTTCATCATCCAAACTATTGTGAAGACTTGAAGATTAATTTTGGCTCTTGATTAGTGATTGTAGCTCGGTTGTAACCTCGATTTGGATTATTACTTCATATTTGGTACACTATGTTCTCCTTTTTATTTGAATCTTTAGCTTTTTTCATTATGAGTAGCTAAATCTCTATACATCTATGAAGATGAAGTGAAACAATTAGTTATGGTTGCATAATATTTTGAATTCATGTTGGTTTTACTTAACATTTTGTCAAGATCTTAATGAAGTGATTTCTTCTACTTAAACTTGTGTTCTTGGTGATATTTGTGTTCTTCGATAGTGGTACTAGTTGAATGCAAGTATTATTTTAGTTGTTTGTCTATGAATAACTCTTGCTAGGTCATGGTATGATAGTAAAGAATACAAGTCTAATAGAAATTACTTTGTTAAGTGGATTTAACGGTTGATGGTACCACGTTTCTTTCACAAAGATAAAAATTGTTATTTAAATAATCAAACAAACTAGTTAGTTCGAGGAATTGTAATAGGGTTGGTGGTACCACTTGTTGCAAGAAATTGGATTGAATAGGTGATTGAGTCGATTTTACAAACGGAGTGCACCCGGTTGTGTTTTTGTCTTATCACGATTATTATCACCAACACATATGAATTTTGAGCTTAACCTATATGCAACCTAGACTTTTTGTGTAGCGGATTCGACATAGATGGCTTTTTAATTATTTGTTTACAACTAAAACTCTTTTCGTGTGCTCTCGATTAATACCGGTTGAGTACTTTATTTTACTTGTTGATTACATAGTTTTCAGAAACGCAAAGTGACAATTCGGTCACACCAAACTTTTTACTTGTTTCACATTTTTACAATCTTTAGTACAACAATCAGTCCTTGTGTTCGATCCTGGTCTTGCCAGTTAGCTATATTACATACGAACGGGTACACTGCCCGTAAGTGTGTTGTAGTCAGTTAGCGGTAGATCTTGTTATAAATTATAAACTAGATTTCACACATCAAGTTTTTGGCGCCGCTGCCGGGGATTGATTTTAAGTACTTTTGGTTGAGATTCTGTGAATCGATCCTTTTTCGTGCTTTGCACGGAGAAGTTACTTGCTTTATTTTATTATAGTTTGCTTTGATTGTACCCCAGGTGCTATTAAGGTTTTTGTTTGTTGTGTTGTGTTCGCAGGTTATTCACAGGTAGTGGATGAACACTCGAACTTCTGGGAGACCATTAGTGAAGGCCACATCCAATCCCAAAAAACTCAAAAAGCGCACCAAAACACAAACATCACAACCATCAACTTCCGACCCATTTTTCATAGACACCACTCCTAGACCCAAATCCGACCACATACTTCACGAGACTTATTACGAGTCGGGAAGTAACGAGTGGGGTTACCATTCTGAAAAAGAAGAACCACTTTCCGATAAAACACCTACTCCACCCGAATCACCGAAAACAACCGTCAACATGGCCGGTCAACAAAACCCTCCCGATCTCTTCAACATGAAGATCGAGGACCTTCCTCGAACTATACCAACATCTCGCCAATCGGCCATTCGTGCACCCGAAATTGACACTTTCACGGTGAAAGGCAATCACTTGCAAATGGTTAAAGATTTGTGCTTTGACGGAAGGCACAAAAGAGATCCTCATGAGCATCTTGACAAGTTCGAGATGATTTGCAATCTATTCAATTATGGGGAAAATCAGGCCAACAACGTCAAGATGAAGCTTTTTCCCATGTCTCTCACGGGAGAGGCTCACAAATGGTTGAAGGGTTTGGCACCGGATAGTTTGACTACTTGGGGTGCGGTTAGGGAAGCTTTGATTGAGAGATTCTTTCTGGCTAATCGGGAAAGAGAGCTTATACTTGTAATTAGATCTTTTAGGCAAGATGAGGATGAGTCTATAGTTGAAGCTTGGTTAAGAATGAAAGATCTATTGTGGGAATGTCCCGGGCATGGGGTGAGTGACACCGAGTTATGAGAAGATGGTGATGACATGCGGAGGTAGCATTAGTTACAAGACCTCAAGTGAGCTTTGGAAGATGTTTGAGGATATGGCGAAAGCTCAAGTTTCTAGGACTTCAAATAGAGATAGGAGGTCGCGTAAGGTAGTAGCTAGAGTTGATGAGGGTGAGAAACATCCGAGGTAATTTCTGAAATTCGGGCACTTTCAAACCGAATGGACGAAAGGTTCTCAATGGTGGAGAACAACTTTGGTGGACTTAGCGGGATGTGAAGATTATGGCCGGGGGATGTACTCATTGTGGAGGTCCACATCATCCCGATGAGTGTGATTCGATAGCTCAAGAAGATGTGAATTTTGTGCAAAATCAACGCCAAGGCCAATACCAACCTCTCTTTCAACGTGGTGGCAATTACCAAGGCCGATATCAAGGTAACCCTTCTAACTCTTTTAATTCTTATTCTAACAATCATGGTGGTAATTTTCAAGGTAGGTGGCAAAAAGATGATAATCATGGAGCACCTCAACAACAACAACCACCATCACCTCCTAGGAAGGAAGAAAATCAAGATGAAGGCTCACCTCTCATGGCCATGATGGCCAAATTTCTCGATAAACAAGACAAGAGGAGGAGGCTCAAGAGAAGCGAAATGCTTCAATGGAGAATTACTCCAAGCTTTTGAATGACAAGATTGGAGGGTTGCATGATAAGTTAGACATTAGCAACCGCAACAACCATGCTTTGATCTCCAACTTGGAAAAGAGGATTGATAGAATGGGAAACCAAGAAAGGCAACCGGGTACTCTTCCGAGCAATACCTAACAAAACCCGAATCAAGGCCAAGGAGGATCATGGAGAAATGGGGATGACAAGTACAAAGCACCCAAACACCGGAATGAAACCGTTAATGCCATAGCCACACGGTCCAGGAAGGTAATTACTCCTCCTATTGATAACTCTTGTATTTCTAATGTTTCTCCTCGAGTTGGGCAGTTTGAAGAAGATGTTGATGAAGAAGTAGAAATGGAGTCACCGCCGGTGGTGACCACTTCGGTCCTAAAGCTACACCAATCAAGGAACCCGAAGTGAAGCCGTACAAGCCCAAGATTCCTTTTCCTCAACGCTTGAGGAAGGAAAATATTCAAGAACAATACAACAAGTTCTTTGACATGATCAAAACGGTGACCATCAATGTGCCGTTAGTTGATCTCATTTCGGGCATGCCTAACTATGCCAAGTTTATCAAAGAACTTGTGACGGACAAAAAGAAGCTTGATGAAGCAAAGGCAACTTTCCTCAATGAAGAATGCTCGGCGGTCATCCGAAACAAGCTTCCACCTAAGCTTTCGGATCCAGGGAGTTTTCTTATCACTTGTACTTTTAGTAGTAAATTGTCGTATAAGGCATTGGCCGACCTTGGGGCAAGCATCAACTTGATGCCATACTCAGTTTTTAGAAAGCTTTCTTTGGGGAAATTAAAGCCCACTAAAATGAGCATCCGCCTTGGTGATCATTCTTTTCAATACCCATTGGGGGTGGCCGAAAACTTGCTAGTGCAAGTAGGCAAATTTGTGTTTCCGGTCGATTTTGTTATTTTGGAGATGGAAGAGGACACAAAGGTGCCTCTCATTTTGGGCCGACCATTCCTAGATACCGCGGATGCTATCATTCGGGTAAAGGACAAGGAAATTTCCTTGGGTGTCGGGGAAGACCGGATTGTGTTTAAAATTGAAAAAGCCTTGCAACATTCTTATTCTTCCGATGACACTTGTTTTAAGATTGATGTTATAGATAATGCGGTTGAATTGGAGATGTTGGAGCTTGTAGGGATTGATGGTGAAGACAATGATGATAGCTTGGCTAGCATTGGAGAGGGAGATGTCACTAGTGACCAAGTCGAAGAGATTGAAGAGATTATGGCACTAAGCATGGATGACACCCCATTGGAGGAAGAAGGGTTTGAGGAAATTGAAAGAATTCCAAGTAACAAGCTGCCCACTTCCATTGATAATCCTCCTACGGATTTAGAGCTCAAGCCATTACCCGATCACTTGGAGTATGCATTTCTGGAAGGTACATCTCTTCTTCCCGTTGTTATCTCCTCATCACTTTCGGGTGAGGAGAAGGCTAAACTCATGTCCATTCTAAAGACCCATAAAAAGGCCTTTGCATGGAAGACATCGATATACCCGGAATAAGCCCGATTTTTGCAAACATAAAATCAATCTAATTGAAAATGTAAAACCGGTGATTCAAAGGCAAAGAAGGCTTAATCCTAACATGAAAGATGTTGTGAAAAAGGAAATTGTTAAGTTACTTGATGAGGGTATTATCTTTCCAATATCGGATAGTCCATGGGTTAGCCCGGTACATTGTGTACCAAAGAAGGATGGGATGACCGTTGTAACAAATGAGAAAAATGAATTGGTCCCAACAAGAACGGTCACCGGATGGAGAGTTTGTATTGATTACCGTAAGTTGAATGAGGCCACCAAAAAGGACCATTTCCCTTTACCCTTCATGGATCAAATGCTTGAAAGATTGGCGGGTAATGAATTCTTTTGTTTTCTAGATGGTTTTTCCGGGTACTTCCAAATACCCATTGATCCTAATGATCAAGAGAAAACAACTTTTACTTGCCCTTTTGGAACATATGCTTATAGCCGCATGCCTTTTGGTTTATGTAATGCACTGGGCACTTTTCAAAGATGCATGTTGGCTATTTTCCAAGATATGATTGAAACTTCCATGGAAGTTTTCATGGATGATTTTCGGTATTTGGAAACTCTTTTGATAGTTGTTTGACTAACTTGGATAAAATGCTTGAAAGGTGCGAAAAAGCACATTTGGTGCTTAATTGGGAAAAATGTCATTTTATGGTCAAAGAAGGTATTGTGTTGGGCCACAAAGTGTCAAGGGCGGGTCTTGAGGTTGACAAAGCTAAGATTGATGTCATGACTAAATTACCTCCACCCACCAATGTGAAATCGGTAAGAAGTTTTCTTGGTCATGCTGGTTTTTATCGGCGTTTTATCAAAGATTTTTCGAAGATCACAAGACCCATGACTAGGTTGTTGGAGAAAGATGTCCCTTTTGAGTTTAATGATGAATGTCTAAATGCCTTTTCTCTTTTGAAAGACAAGTTGACAAATGCTCCAATCATGACTTCACCAAATTGGTCTTTACCCTTTGAACTTATGTGTGATGCTAGTGATTTTGCTTTGGGCGCCGTTCTTGGCCAAAGGGATAAGAAGCATTTTCGTCCTATTTACTTTGCTAGCAAAACCCTAAATCCCGCCCAACAAAACTACACCGTGACCGAAAAAGAGTTGTTGGCGGTGGTGTACGCCTTTGATAAGTTTAGACCTTACTTGGTGCTAAATAAGACCATTGTTTTCACCGATCATTCGGCATTGAAGTACTTGTTCTCTAAACAAGATGCTAAACCCCGCTTGCTTCGTTGGGTCTTGCTTTTGCAAGAGTTTGATATTGAAATCAAAGACAAAAGTGGGGCTGAAAATGTCACCGCCGACCACTTGAGTAGGCTCGAAAACCCTCACCTTGAGGAGTTGAAGGAGCATGAGATTAATGATTCCTTTCCCGATGAGTGTTTGATGCAGGTGGAGGATGAAGAAGCACCGTGGTACACCGATATTGCTAACTATTTGTGTGCAGGAATTTTGCCTAAGGGGTGGTCTTCGCAACAAAGGAAGAAATTTTTCTCCGAAATCAAGCACTATTTTTGGGAAGAGCCGTATTTGTTCAAAGTGTGTGCGGATGGGATGATTAGAAGGTGTATTTGGGGAAGTGAGACTAGAAAGGTTTTGGATGAATGCCACTATGGACCCACCGGTGGGCATTATGGGCCATCGGTAACGGGTAAGAAAGTGTTTGATGCGGGTTCTATTGGCCCACAATTTTTAAGGAAGCACAAACACTAGTTAAGACATGTGATGCGTGTCAAAGACAAGGAACCATAACCAAAAGGGATGAGATGCCTCAACAATCCATCCAAGTTTGTGAAGTCTTTGATGTGTGGGGAATTGACTTCATGGGTCCCTTCCCACCATCAAACAAATGTCTCTATATCTTGGTTGCGGTCGATTATGTCTCAAAGTGGGCTGAAGCAAAAGCCTTACCAACCAATGATGGCAAGGTGGTAATTGATTTCTTGAAGGCTTTGTTTAGCCGCTTTGGTATGCCAAGGGCTTTGATAAGTGATCGGGGAACTCATTTCGCCAATCATCAATTGGCAAAAGTCTTGAAGAGATATGGGGTCACTCACCGTTTCTCAACTTCCTATCACCCACAAACTAGTGGGCAAGTTGAGAAGACCAACCGTGCTCTAAAGAGAATATTGGAGAAAACCGTTGATGGGAACCCTAAATCATGGTCAAAGAAGTTAGATGATGCCCTATGGGCGTTCCGAACCGCGTTCAAGACTCCCATTGGAACTACTCCATATCGACTTCTCTATGGCAAGACTTGCCATTTGCCGGTGGAAATTGAGCACAAGGCATATTGGGCCTTGAAGCATTTCAACATGGACTTAGTAGAAGCCGGAGAAACAAGGATGTTGCAACTCCATGAACTTGATGAGCTTAGACATGGTGCCTACGACAATTCGTTGTTGTACAAAGAAAGAACAAAGGTATGGCACAACAAGAAGCTCAAGAGAAAGGATTTCAAAGTGGGAGATAAGGTGTTGTTGTTTCTCTCCAAGTTCAAAATCCACCAACCAAAGCTCACATCTAGGTGGAATGGACCGTTTGTCATCAAGCATGTATATCCTTCGGGATATGTTGAGTTGTTTAGAGAGGATGGAAGCTCGTTCATTGTTAATGGACATCGGTTAAAGCTCTACCATGAAGAAGAAGTTGGGGAGGGAGCCTTGGTCGAGAAGCTCCAGCTTTTTGCTTGAAAAACGAGGTTTGATCGAGTCAAGCTAATGACTCGTAAATAAATAAAGCGCTTCTCGGGAGGCAACCCGTGTATTTTCATCATTTTTAGTTGATTTTCAGTAGTTTTGTTCTATTTTTATGTTTTTCGTTGAGATTCACAGGTGAGAAATGATTTTGGGTGAACCGGAATGTGCAAAAGTGTGTCAAAAGAGCCAAAATCTGGAAAACTGCAGCAACTTCGCGGCGCGAGATTGGCAAGATTTGAAGCAAAATTGTCCAGAGCTTTTTCTCGCGGCGCGAGCTTGGCATCTCGCGACGCAATGGGCAGTTTCCACGTGATCGCGGCGCGACCAGAATGACTCGCGGCGCGAGGGTGCGTTTCCAGGTAAGTTCCCTTTCTTTTAATATAAAAATCGAAAAATGAAAAAAGGGGCACTTAATAGAAACAGCTGCACGATCTATCTATCTTTCTCTCACTCTCACTTTCTTTTTCTTTTCTCTCCAAACACACACACACACACACACACACACACACACACTAGTTTTGTGTTCTTCTTCTTCCTCTCTTCAAGCTTTCATCTTCTTCTCCATTCCATCATCATCATCATGTCAAGAGGGGTATGTGATTCTCAACTCTTTCTCTTTTCTTTTCAATTTTATTTCAATTTAATTAGGATTTATTTATTTTCTTTGATTTTCTTTCAATTAATGTTTGTTAATTACTTAGATAAGTTAGTATTGATGTTTATTGTACTTAGAGGTGATTAATTTTGCAAGAATCTTAGAAAAACCTAATTAGGGTTCTTAATTTTTAATTTGGGGTTTTTTAAGATTTAGTCACCCTTAATTTATTTTAATTCAAATTAGTTAAAGCATTGTTAATTAGACATAAAACCCATTCAGAAAATCCAAAAAAAAAAAATAATTGCAGATTCGCGGCGCGAGTGGGGGGCCTCGCGTCGCGAGATTCTGCCCTGTTTGCCCGTTTTTGCCGTTTGTCTATCTTAGCCTTTCGTGATTGTTTCCTTTTGCTTCCTCTGACTTATTTAGTACATTTTGAATGTTTTTGCAGAAACAACCGGTTGGACAAAAATACGAGGGATGGGTGTGGCCGAATAACTACCAATTTGATTATGTAGACGATAGCTACACTCCACCAACCGCTCCTGCTAGCAAAACATTTAGGTTACTCAAAACACACACACATCCTTGGCTGCAATTCAGGGATGTCCCAAAGGCGGAACGCCAAGTGTTTTTGAATAGGTTAGCGGAAATCCAGGACTATGAGTTGATTCCCGCTCGTACAATGGACTGGCAGATAATTCGCGATGCGCTCCTAGCTGACTATTTTGATGATAGGTTTGGGACAGAGTATACTGATGAGGAAACGGGTTGGGTAGCAAACATCGATATGTGGAAGAGGGTTTTTGAGTTGAACAAACCGGCTAAACTGGAATGGTGCCAGGAATTCTACTCATCTCTTAGAGTGGGATTTCTACCTGTTGAGGACATTAGTGAGGATCGGGTGATCCACTTTCGATTAGGTGGCAAGCAGCGCCATTGCACTATTCCCGAGTTTGGTTATCTTTGTGGGATGTTTGAGAGAAATGAGTTTAATGATGGTTTGGTTGATTCGTTTTTGGAGAATATCATATTGGATATCTCCTATTTTGATGATGGGGTTAGTTTTCATGAGTATTGGAACAGGATTTCAGGGAAGCCTTCGTTTAGCTCGGGGGTGAGCAAAGTGTCGGACATTCGGTCCAAAAAGTTGAGGCTGTTGCATAAACTGATAACATACTCTTTCATCCATCGGGGCAATGCGAATAACAAAGTGTGTAGCGATGATTTGTGGTTACTTAGGCAGTTCCAAGACTTCACCCCAACCCGATATGGTTGTGCTCCTTATATCCTTGCTCGTCACATGCAGAAACACCGGGAGCGTAGGTATTTATGTGGTCATTTCGTGACCTCGATCATGGAGAGGTTGGGCATGGAAAACACTAGTGAGGGGAGAAGAGTTTCGGATATTGAGCCTACCATTATCATTGATGCCACAGAGTTAAGGAAGGCAAGGTTGATGACTTCGGCGAGTGATTTGGGGGATGAAACGGAAGATGAGCAGGAGCCGCCGGCTCAGAGACAGAGGGTGGAGCCGCCACCCCAGATGGAGCAGCAGCCTAACCCTTACCCGGCTTATGATTTTGCAGGTTGGGGAACGAAGCTTGATGAGATCCTGGGTAATCAGAGGGAGCTTAGGGACACTCAGGACATGATGATGGATGGGCAGAGGACGATGTGGAGCCAAGTGAACCGCCTGGGCTTCCAAAACGAGTATTGGTCTTCCTACATCAACCATTGGATCCAACCGGAGTCTCCTCCTCCACCACCGCCCACTCAGGCATTTAGTCCTCCTCCTATTTTCATGCCAGCAAGCACCACTTATGGATTTTTCTGTCCACATCCTGATCAGCAGCAGCCCGGTTGGGCAGGCCCGAGTTCGAGCGCAGCAGGTACTAGTGGGACCACAGGGGGCGCTCAGGATATGCCCCAATTTGGGACATATAGACATACCACTGGAGAGCGCTATTCTGGGCATGGCTTTGATTTCTACCGAGGCATATTTGGTGAGCCGGCAGATCCTGATGCTGGTGACGGTGTTCCCTCCTCCCATGACATGGACGAATATTGATCTATTCTCTTTTCTCTTCTAACTTCTGAAACTTTTGAAACTTTGAACCTTATTTCTTTTCGATTTGGTTGTAATTCCGCCGTTTAGGCGATGAGACATTTGTAGTATCTTCCGTATTTTCCTTTATTATGAACTAGGTAGTTGTTTTGGTATTTTGTTTTTGGTGATTGTCAGGTGATTATTTCAAGTTTGCAAGTTGAATTGTGAGAGAATGCCTTGGGAATTTTTGGAACAAACAAGCGGGTTTATGCTGGCAGTCAGTTCAGCACCCACTTAAATTTTGGCTTCAACTTTGCATTGGTGAATTCTTGCTTTCACCCGGAGGTTTTTCATTGTTCCTTTCTAAATTTTGCATTTTTCCCTTTTCCCATTGTTTGCCTTAGTTATTCGTCCATTGAGGACAATGTACAACTTAAGTGTGGGGAGGGGGATGGTAAATTGGAAAAATGAAATTTTTTGAAGTTTCTTTCCTTTACTAGCATTTTGGTTATGTTTTTAAATTTTTGAGGCTATAGGTTTTGTGCAAAGACGAGAAATGAAGACTTTGAATTTTGCTAATCTAGGATAAAACTTGAGATTGTTTACCTTTAGCTTTCCTTTTTAGTGCTTGTGGCATTTCATCGTTCCAAGGGGTCATAGGCTTGTTCCGAACTTCAAATAATCTAGGTTGCTTGCGAATTGTACCTTAATGATGAACCTAATGTGAATAATAGCTTCACTAGATGATGTATTGGTAGGCACCTCTTGAGGTTTTCCATTTGAATTTTGAAACTTGTGTGCATGAAAAGCTCGAAATGTATTAAATATGCTTGTGGTAATTTGACTTAACATATGGTTTGCACACCGGATGTCCGGTCCTTAATTCTTATGTTATAGGAAGTAGCTCTAGTCATTATGTTTGGTCTTTATATCGGGGTGTCTGGGGTGCTTCGGCATCAAACGGGTGACACATGTGGGAATGCGCATAATCTTTTTCCAATAGTCTAATGCTAATGTGGTCTTTGAGATTCGAACAAGTAAGTCCTTGGGGTAACTTTGTTTTACCTAGCTCACCTAAAGCTTCCAACTTGGGATGGGTTGTCAGAAAGTTCGTTACACGGGTCTCATCGAAAATCACGGGTGTTAAATTATAAAACTTTTTATTCTCACATGTGTTTGTGTTTAGAGCATGGTCTCTGGATATGCAACCCAACCTTGAATTCTGGCGTATGTCTCTTAACGATACTCACGTATCCGTAGCGAACCGCTGGCCGACGCTTAAAGTACACTTTCGTATGATCACCTGATGTGTGGATAGAGTTGCAATTCTAGACCGTAGGAGTATGTTTTGTCAAGGGACTCATAAGTATAACGTAATGAAAACCTTATGGAAAACCAATGGCGTGAGTGTTTAAGTGGACAATTATACCGATAATCATTGTGGAATATTGCTTATGTTGCCAATAATAATGTTGATGCTTGCTAGTAGATTATAGCTTAGTAAGAACGAGCCTAAGGTCAATTGGAATGATAGAAATGTTCGAGAGGTGTTAACACAAGCATAGGGAGGATTCTAATTGTAACCGAAAGATGGTTTTGCTCTAGATTAATCGAATTTTCTGATTTCGTCTTAAACTTTGCTCATTAGTTTTTAAATGTACATTTGCTTTTGGTATTCAACACCGCTTGGTTGGAAACTTCTCTTATAACCATGTTTTGTTTTATGAAATCGTTAATTGTTGGGTTATTGAGAATTGATTAAAGTGCATACTTGCTTGAGGGCAAGCAAGGTTTAAGTGTGGGGAGGTTTGATGTGTCTCAATATATACATATTTCCCACATCTTATTTGGACGTTTTATACACGATTGATAGCCGTTTATGCATGTTTTGTGGTGCGTTATGGTATTTGCTAGTGGTTTCAGGTCTACAGTAGGTACATCGCTCATAAATGGTAGGAAATAGCTTAAGAATGGTCCATATGCACTAACGATGAAGAACGAAGCTGAAATGACAAAATTAGCACCCAGTCGCGGCGCAACCAGATTCATTCGCGGCGCGATCCTTCACAAACTTCCAGTCACGGCGCGACCCAAGTAACTCGCGACGCGACAAAAGTCGCTGGATTGAAATGCTCCAGCTTTGGCACACCTCGCGGCGCGACCAAGGGGGCTTGCGGCGCGAAATCTGTCTGACAAGTCGATTTCTCTCTCCTGGGGTATAAATACCAAACCCCATTCAACCCTAAACCTAATCTTGGACACTCCAGCCTCCACACTTTCTCTCTGGCCGATTTTAAGGGTTTTTCAAGGGTTTTTCATCATCCAAACTATTGTGAAGACTTGAAGATTAATTTTGGCTCTTGATTAGTGATTGTAGCTCGGTTGTAACCTCGATTTGGATTATTACTTCATATTTGGTACACTATGTTCTCCTTTTTATTTGAATCTTTAGCTCTTTTCATTATGAGTAGCTAAATCTCTATACATCTATGAAGATGAAGTGAAACAATTAGTTATGGTTGCATAATATTTTGAATTCATGTTGGTTTTACTTAACATTTTGTCAAGATCTTAATGAAGCGATTTCTTCTACTTAAACTTGTGTTCTTGGTGATATTTGTGTTCTTCGATAGTGGTACTAGTTGAATGCAAGTATTATTTTAGTTGTTTGTCTATGAATAACTCTTGCTAGGTCATGGTATGATAGTAAAGAATACAAGTCTAATAGAAATTACTTTGTTAAGTGGATTTAACGGTTGGTGGTACCACGTTTCTTTCACAAAGATAAAAATTGTTATTTAAATAATCAAACAAACTAGTTAGTTCGAGGAATTGTAATAGGGTTGGTGGTACCACTTGTTGCAAGAAATTGGATTGAATAGGTGATTGAGTCGATTTTACAAACGGAGTGCACCCGGTTGTGTTTTTGTCTTATCACGATTATTATCACCAACACATATGAATTTTGAGCTTAACCTATATGCAACCTAGACTTTTTGTGTAGCGGATTCGACATAGATGGATTTTTAATTATTTGTTTACAACTCAAACTCTTTTCGTGTGCTCTCGATTAATACCGGTTGAGTACTTTATTTTACTTGTTGATTACATAGTTTTCAGAAACGCAAAGTGACAATTCGGTCACACCAAACTTTTTACTTGTTTCACATTTTTACAACCTTTAGTACAACAATCAGTCCTTGTGTTCGATCCTGGTCTTGCCAGTTAGCTATATTACATACGAACGGGTACACTGCCGTAAGTGTGTTGTAGTCAGTTAGCGGTAGATCTTGTTATAAATTATAAACTAGATTTCACACATCAGCCGCGTACTTATTTAAGTTAATATCTAGAGTAATAATTACATATGGATTATATCGAATTACTTTAGCATAGAATTAAATATGATATACTGATTTTTTTTTCTTTTCATCTTTGAATTTTTGAAGATCTTATTTTTTCTTTCAGTTATTAAATAAAAGTCCAATTTTTTACACAAATTCAATAAATTGTTCATCCCTTAGAAATCAACTCTTTCACTTTATGCTTTATGCATTGAAATTGAACTCATGTTGATGGTTTACATGTGAAGTATATTTTATATACTTTATTTATTTAACTTATTTGTTGCTACATGGTTGTATTATTTAAACATTATTAAAAAAACAAGTCCATTGATTAGTACTAAAATATATTTATTTATGATGTGACTGCTTTTAATAAGTAAGTTTACATTTGAATACATTGTCACTACAATATTGTAGTCTTATACTTTAAATCTCAAAGATACATTATTTATTTTAATAGATTTTTACGACAACACTTATTTACCATGCAACGCATGAGTTTAATCTAGTACATTCTATATTTCATTATTTCCATATCAAAAGATGCCCAGTACGTTTCCTATTTACGTAATTACTTGCAATTCATTCCATATCAGTATTAGTAATCCACTGATCCTTCCTATAACAAAACTTTCTGTGAGGTCCCAAATACGATGGTTAACCCCGAAAGTGTAAAATACAACAAGTTTAATAATCACTAGAATGGACTAGTATTACTTAAATATAAATGCAAGTATATAAATAAAGTAATACACGACTTAAAGCAATAAACAAGGAAAGTGGAACATTATGTATTTTTCAAGGTGTATTTTATTTATGATGTTAAATAAAATACAAGGTTGTGCGGAATCAAGATAATACAAATAAGTATGTATTCTAACAACCTATGAATTACAAATGATCTATATTTGTCAAATAACTCTTTTGGATCGAGATACTTAAAGTTGTGAAGTATCCCTGTTTAAGATCGAGAGTATTTAGACAAATTCACTCTAATGCTAAATGTATGCTTTAAAGTCATTTTCTCAAAGAAATGACTTTGTATTTATAGGCAACAAATTTCACCAGTGAATTTTGTGCCGTACAAATATGGTTGCATGCATTTAATGAACCGACAAGAACATTAAATGCATTGGTTAATGGTACAAGGATAAAGTCACATCAATATGACTTTATTCTTTTAACCAACCACCTTTACACACGTATAAACTTTGGTAAAGAACAAGTGGAATGTCCTTTGGAAAGTGTGTAAAGGCAAAAGTCAATTCCTCGATATCAGTGTTCAGACTTGTAAGGTCTAGAACACTGATAATCCTCCAGTGTACAGATCTGGTAAGACTTCCAGTGGACTCTGCCATTTGTCAGTCTTCTTTATTCTGACTTCAGTGAGAACGTCTTCAGTAGAGTAGATCTGGACTGGGGTGAAGTCCAGTGAGCTAATCTGGAGAATACTCCAGATTTCCTATACAAGTATTTGCTCACTGGTCTTCCATTATTTCTGGACAAATCTTCAGAGGGACTCCAGATTCCAAGTCTGGAGTAGGTCCAGTAGAACACGTTTCTGGACAGATCTTCAGTAAGGCTCCAGTAGTCGAGTCTGGAGCGAGTCCAGTAAATCTGGACCTAACACTTTCCTAGTTTCCTACTACGTATACAATACCGTATATAGGTTTAGCATAAATAAATCTCCATAATATATTGTTAGGATTTATGCGCATAAACATATAACAAACACGAGTACGCAGCGGAAAGAAACGTATATGCAATACTATTAATTAACAAAGTAGGAATCGGATATGTACCTTTTAGCGTAAGCTTCCAATAATATTAATAATAATATGATTATTATTATTTAGGGTTTAAAGTAAAACCTCTCTACGATCGCACACTTGACACCCCTATGATGTATGCTAGTACCCGATCACGAACTACAACCCTTTGTCTATATCCCTAAAAGTCGAAACCTAAAACCCGAACCCCTTGGGGTTTTTCCTTTTCGGCCGATCGAACAAAGAGGGAGAGAGATGAGAGGTTTTTCACAATTGATTGTATTGTGAATGTATATGGAACCCTTAGAATTAGCCCTCTATTTATAGGCTTAATTGTTAGGGATTTCAACTTGATGGACAAGTAATCTCAAGGCCTAAAAGCCTTAGAAATTTTGGCCCTCCTATAGTGGAATTAGGAAACAATACAAATTCCTAATTTCACTTTAATACCTCCTCTTTTAATTAATAAACACTTATTAAACATTTAACTTAGTTTATTAATCATTTCATGATCATATTAATCAATATATTACACTTAATATATTAATTAATTACATAGAGTTTACGTGTCATTTTGTGTGACTCCGTAGGCTTAAATAATTTCCGGACATGCGTTTATTTAATGTGATCACATACCAACATATATATATATAGGGGTTGGGTATTGTAAAACAAGTATTAAAGTAAAACAAATAAGACAAGATCTTGACCCTTAGATCATTTGGGTATGCGCATACAAACATCTTAATTAATCAATGAGGGGCCCAAATGGTATCATTCTTCAGTTGCAAATTGAAGGAACAAATCCTATTTTGACTACACGTGTTAGTCATGTCGTTTCACTACATTTCTGAAAATAGCCCATTGTTACTACCTTATTCAGGATAGTTAGAACTATATCAAGAAAATGCAATCCACACATGCATAACCTGCTTGTATCTCAAGTCTAAGGATAAATAAAGCAACCATTTCACGAATTTCACTTAATGACGATGATCCATAAAGTGATGATTCGTTAAGTGAGGTAGTCCGATATGCATCTCTATGGATATCATGTGAGTTTGGTAAGACCATCTTCAAATATTCCCAAAAATATTACTAATCACTCAGATTTGTCTTAGTTTAACTATATTCCCATATACTTAATCGACAATGGACGTTTAGAATATTTAAAATATTCATGGATTAAACATGCAAATATAGGATACAATCATCATTGAAATGAAATCACGCATACCAAGTATATAAATTCATTTATTGAAATAATAATTGTTTAACATCCCTTATCCAAATACCAATCACAGATTTACATGATATAACCAGCTAATTTAAGTCCTATGCCCTCAGCATGCTTATTGAGCTTTCCTTTGACAATGCCTTTGTAAAAGGATTAGCTAAGTTATAATCTGTGTGAACTTTGAGTAACTTGATTTCACCTAGTTCGATTTGCTCACGAACATAGTGATATCGTCTAAAATAATGTCTGGCACCTTTCTGAACTCAGGGTTCTTTGGCAATAAAGATTGCATAAGTATTGTCACAATACAAATCTAAAGGTGTGTTATTTGAGGGCATCACGTTAAACCCAAAAATAATCTTTCTAATCCAGACGACTTTCATGGCGGCTTCTTGAGGCGGCAATATACTCAGATTCTGTCGCATATATAGCAACTGTGGTTTTCTTCTTGCTCTTGCAATCCACCGTGTCTCCATTTAAAATGAAGACGTATCAGTATGAAATCCAACATCACAGCATCTAGTCACTTTGAGTTTTGTATCGGATTTCTACCATACACCAGAAAATCTTTAGTACCACACATGTACTTAAGAATATTCTTCACAGCAATCCAGTGATCCTCACCCGGATTTTGTTGATATCGGCTAACGATATTTTGCGCGAACGCAATGTCAGGTCTAGTGCATCTTACCGCATACATAATAGATCCCACAGCCGAAGCATAAGGAACTCTTTGCATACTCTCCACCTCATTAGGTGTAGAAGCACCGTTTTTGCTAGATAAATTAAGTTCTTCTTGCATAGGTACGAAACCACGCTTAGAATTTTCCATCTTGAATCGCTTCAAGATCTTATCAATATAAGCACTTTGACTTAATCCAATCAACCGTTTACTTATATCTCTATAGATTCTTGATTCCAAGAATGAATGCTGCTTCACCCAAGTCTTTCATAGCAAAACACTTTCCAAGATGGGATTTTACATCTTGCAACATTGGAATGTGATTTCCTATTATCAATATGTCATCAACATACAAGACAAGGAAAGTAACATTACTCCCACTAGCTTTGTGATATACACATGGCTCATCGGTATTTTGAGCAAAACCAAACTTTATGATCTCCTCATCAAACCTTTTATTCCAACTTCTTGATGCTTGCTTTAGTCCATAAATGGACCTTTGAAACTTGCACACTTTGTTGGGATATTTTAGATCGACAAAACCTTCTGGTTGAACCATATAAACTTCCTCGTCTAGATAACCATTCAAGAAAGCGGTTTTGACATCTATTTGCCATATCTCAAAGTCATAGTACGCTGCTATGGCTAAGATGATCCTAATAGCTCTAATGTCCGCAACAGGAGAGAAGGTTTCCTCATAGTCAACTCCGTAAAGCTGAGTATAGCCTTTCGCCACAAGACGAGCTTTATAGGTGTGTACATTTCCATCCATGTCGGTCTTCTTCTTGAAGATCCATTTACACCCAACGGTTCTACCATTAGGTGGAAGATCAACCAAGCTCCAGACTTGATTATCTTTCATGGATTTCATTTCCACATTCGCAGCTTCAAGCCATTTGTCAGATTCTAGATCTGATAATGCAGCTTTGAAATTAGGAGGTTCATTTAAGTCTCCTAATACGTGTTCTTCAGACTCAATATTAAGATTCAATCTTTCACGAGCACGTATTGTCCTTGAGGACCTACGAATTGGAATCGCATTATCTTCAACTTGAGGTTCATGAGATTCATCTCTTTGAACATCCCCCCCCCCCAAGTTGATGATTGCTAGTATTTTCAGAAGTTGACACATCTTCTTCTTGAGTCTCATCAAGCTCGACAATCCTCCCACTGTTTTCTTGAGATATGAGATTCCTCTCAAAGAACTCAGCATATCGAGATACTTTAACAGTGTTTTCGGTAGGAAAGTAGAAGTAGTAACCCATTGTTTCCTTTGGGTATCCTACAAAGATGCACTTAACAGATCTAGGTTCAAGTTTGTCAGGCGTATCTCGTTTCACAAGTGCCTCACAACCCCAGACCTTTAAGTAAGACAAATTGGGAACACTCCCATGCCACAATTCATGCGGTGTCTTGTCAACCTTCTTAGTTGGAACCATATTGAGAATGCGTACAGCAGTCTCTAGAGCATAATCCCAAAATGAAAATGGGAGAGTCGTAAGGTTCATCATTGATCTCACCATGTTCAACAAGGTTCGATTTCTCCTCTCAGAGATACCATTATGCAGGAGTAAGCTTTCGGATAAATCCACAAGCTTTTAGATAATCCTTAAACTCTTGGCTTAAGTATTCTCCACCTCGATCCGAACGAAGAATCTTGATGGTTTTACTGAGTTGATTCTCTACTTCATTTTTAAACTCTTTGAATGTTTCGAAGACTTCATGTTTATGTTTAAGCAAGTAAACATAACCATAACGACTGAAATCATTCATAAAAGTGATGAAGTAGCTAGCACCTTTCCTTGACATATGTCTAAATGGGCTACATACATCTGTATGTATAAGTCCAAGAAACGCACAACAGTGGAAGCATACAATACTCAGTACAATAGACATCAAACAAGCAACCTCAATATGTCTATTGTACTGAGTATTGTATGCTTCCAACTGCACAGCAGTGGCACTCGCATCAGGGATAGCGGGTATCTGATTTTCAAGGACATCGGTTTTCTCCTCAACTCTTAGAACGATTCTCAGCTGACGAAACCAGTCATTATTGAAGTTGGTTTCAGAAAGTTTTTATCTTCCTAGCATCGACCTGAAAGCCGATTAGTGTATGTTTTGTGAAGGATTTGTTTCCATTTACAAAACAGATTCAAGTTCAATTATCGGTATTTTCGATAATGAATCCTTAAGAAATATAATCTACCCATGTTAAATTCATCATTTCATCAGTTGATCTGCTAGAAATGACATACTCAAAAGGTAAGTGATGAGCAATAATTGCATTACAAGTGCAATTCCTAGATTTATGGGACTTACAACAACACTTTAATGGGGTGTTAAGTGTTTTGTAAACATGTTTTGTCCCATCTTATGCCACGGGTCAAGGTCTCACCGCTTAACTCGTTTTAAGTCACCCAATTAAGAACACGTAAATATTCTACCACTGTTCTCACGATGAGTAGTAATTTACCTTGTTTGATACAATTCACCTACGGTCTCACGTAGAACAAAAAGCACTTGCAAGTGTTCTTAGCAAAGTGGGTGGCAAAGACTTAACTTTGAATGGGTAATGCATTTGATGTGAATCAAAAGTTTATGTATGAAGACTCATGCAAATCTTCATAACATAATGTTTAATAAAATCATTTTTATAGTCTTAGCAACACAAAAGAGCTCGGTAGCTCCATTTGAACGCACAAAGAAGCGCAAGAGCAAAGGTTTGCGATAGACGCAATTAAAAACCCGCTCTTTTAGGAGGCTAGCGCACTCCGACTTATACCTCTCTTAGAGTTTGTTCAAATGGGTGAGCCGGTGTATCTCTTGGTTGTAAAACTCCAATTTTATTAAAAAAAATCATATTTCGATAATTCTTAGTCAAGTTTATTCTTTTCCAATAAAACAATTTTGCATCACCATTTATATCACAATAAAAGAAGCAAAATAATAAACTTACTAACTATTAACTAATGAGAAAATTACATTTTTGGTACCTCAACTTGGCAGCTTTTGCACTTTTAGTCTCCAACTCAAAAAATTGCAGTTTTCATACCTAAAGTTTTATGTTTTTATCAGTTTTGGTACCACGTTCATACGGCGTTAAATGTTGCCGTTAACACCCTCACGTGACGAACACGTGAGGGTAAAATTGTAATTTTGCCACCGCCAGTCGATTATATATGTATATACACACATTTTTTCCCACCAAAATCGTTTTCCCTCTCTTTCTCTCCCGCCTTCGTTTCCCCCAATTCCAAACCCTAATTTCTTTTCCCCCAAATCAAACCGTAATTAACGATCACCATGGTTGTATATTGTTATTGTGGTATTGTAGCCAATGTTCGTTGCTCCTGGACAGACACAAACCCTGGAAGACGATTCTATTGTTGCTCTCAAGTAAGTTCAAAAAACCCTAATTTTGTTACTTTTCAATTCGTTTTGTGTTGTTAATTAAAAAACCCCTTTATTTCCAGGCAATTTCTTGTGGTTTTTTTTCATGGGTTGACCCAGCTATGTGTCAACGCTCTATGGTTATCATTCCCGGATTGTTAAAAGCAAGAAACAAGTTGGAACAACAATTGAAAAGTAAAGAACAACAAGAACGAAGATTGAAGATTGCTTTGATGTTAAGTTGGTTTTTCTTTATCTTGTGGATTATTTTCTGATTAGGCAATGTAATGTGGTTTATGTTTTATTTTGAATGTGTAATTGGATATGTGTAATGTATTTGTTTTCTTTTGAATGTATTTGTATTTTGGATAAGAAAAATGCCATATTTTTGACTTTACAGTCAACCTAGTTCTAATTGTGTTAATTTAGCATATCTTGTGGATATTTTAGCATATGCATAGTTTGAATATGGCTTTGCAGTAGTTTGAACATGAGTTTGCAGTGTTTCACAAAATGCATAGTTTAAACATCATAAATCCAAAATGCAGTTTTGACAATTAAAAGTCAAAACCTGCACATTTGACTATCAAAAGTAAAAATCCTGCACATTTCACTGCAATAACTTAATTTAACTTGTGAAATTCCATTACCAAAATTATGCCATACAGGCATTAGAAATCACACTTGTTCTAGACAAACCTGTGCTGGGATTTTTCTTAACCAATCATAAATTCTTGCATCCTGAGCCTGAATTTGAAGCATTGCTGCTTCATACTCAGCTACTGTTGTCCTAGTAGCTGCAAACCATAGATGTTCAACCATGCCACCATTTTTGAACCTTGCTTTCAAATTTTCATGGATATGCCTTAGACAGAATCTGTGCTCTGCACTTGGGAAGACATTGTTGATTGCTTGAAGGATACCCTGACAGTAATTAATTAACTAATTAATTAACAATTAAGTAACTAATTAACAGTAATCAATAATTAACAGTAATATTAAGTAATTTAAAGGAAAATAAAATTAAATAAGTAATTACCTTCTGTCTGTCAGATATGAAGGTGAAGTTGGCATTTCTTGGTAGTTCCAAATCATCTCCAAGGCAATCCAAAAACCATTCCCATGAAGCCCTGCATTCAGACTCTACTAGGGCATATGCTACAGGGTATATGCCATTGTTTCCATCAACACCTACTGCAGTCAATACTTGACCAGGAAATGGTCCTTTCATAAATGCTCCATCTAACCCTATCAACTCCCTACCTAACTCCTTAAACCCAGTCTTCAATGAACCAAGACAAATGTAATCCCTTCTAAATACCCTGGTTTTAAACTGCATGACATTGGATTGTTCAAAATCCAATTTGACTGTTGTACCTGGATTCCTATGTTGCAGCTCAAATATGTAATCCCTTAACAAGCTAAACTGTTCATGGAAATCTCCCCTGAGTTTCTTCACTGCTTTCTCTTTGGCTCTGTAAGCTGACATTCTGCTCACATTAATTTCAAACTTCTTGCTCAACAAATCTTCAAGTGCTTCTCCTGAAATGTCTGGATTTGTTCTCACTGTGTCACTCACATGTTGGGATAAGAAAGTGGAATTGGCTGCACTTATCTTTCTAGATTTAAGGCATTTATGTTGTTGTTCAAAGGTTTGAACAATCCAACGGCCAGTGATGTGACCAATTTATATAGATCGCCCACATCATTATTGGCCTTCTTCGTATGTGTTTTGAGTCAATTTTGTATGCATTTGGCACGTTTATGGTGTTTGTTAGTGCTTTCAGGTTCTTAGCAGGTTGCGCGTCCATTTGGTACATTTTCTGACGATTTTTTGGCCAAGAAGTTGACCCGAGTGTTCGAGTGATGTTGATAAAGAAGAACCATAGATTTCAGCAGGATTTAACTGCACCGCAGTGGGAAGACTTATGCCCCACTGCGCCGCAGTCAAGGGTGCCAGAAGACATGATTTCCAGAGAGTTATCATTGCGCCGCAGTGGGAAGTGCACAGGCCCACTGCGCCGCAGTCAAGGTCGAGAGAAAAAGACAAGAATTTCAGAGAATTATCACTGCGCCGCAGTGGGAACATTCACACCCCACTGCGCCGCAGTCAACAACGAATAAACAATTCCAGGGACTTCTCACTGCGCCGCAGTGGGAAGTGCACAAGGCCACTGCGCCGCAGTGAGTGCACGGGAGAATCAGGGTTGCAGCCTTTTGCTGCAGATTTTGGGAGAGATATATAAAGAAAAATATACCCTATTTCCCATTTTTTGATCAAGCTTTCTTTCTAGGAGCTGTTCTAGGCGAATTCCTCGAAGGATCATCTCAGATTTCATCAATTGATTCATTGAAGATTCAAGAACACCCATCTAGATCGTATCCACTTTTCCGTCTTTGCAATTTCTATTCAAACAATTTGGTACAATATGTTCTATTTCTATTTCGTTTGTTATTTTCAATTTAGCATGAGTGGCTAGATTTATAATCATCCACTTTGATGAAACTTGATGAATGATATGATTGCAATATTGTAATTCAAGAGTTGATTCAATTATCGTTGTGTCGTGATCTTTATCAATTAATTCCTTGTGATTTATTCTTTTGATGTTGATGGTTTATGTGTTCATCGTTAGTGGTACTAGGTGAATATGTTTATCGTTTCAATTCGATTGTCTATGGTCGTTTGTCACCGGTTCATGGGATGACGGTGAATGTCAAATCTATAATAGGAGTTAATTGGTAAACGTGTTTAGAAACGGTTGGTGGTACCACGTTTTCATTCACATAGGCATAATTGGTAATTGGATAATCAAGCAAACTAATTGTTGGGGAGATTTTCTAGGCATTGGTGGTACCGGCTTGGGTAATTAAACTAGCAACTTAGGTGTTTGGGTTATTTGTGAGCGGTTGGTGGTACCACGCGAGCATTTTATCCTTTCACGATTATCTTGTCAACTCTAAATAATTTGAACTTTATCGTGTGCAATCATAACTGAAGTCAAGTGGATTCGAAGTGGGTGATCTTTATTCATATTGTTTGAACTTTCTTTACTTCAATTGTCTTGTCATTTCAATTTCTTTAATTTCAATTGTCAAAGTGAGGTAGCAATTCGGCTACGGTTCCATCCTTTTCTAAAACTACTTTAGCAAACAATTATTTCAAAACCAATCCCCGCGAACGATCTCGGACTTACCTTTAGCTATACTATATACGAACGGGTCCACTGCCCGCGAGTGTGTAGTAGTCAGTTTTAGGGTAATTCTTGTTTATAAATTTTAAACTCGATTTCACACATCAAGTTTTTGGCGCCGCTGCCGGGATTGTGTGCCGATTTAGTTGTTAATTTAGTGGTTTGATCCTTTCTCACGCGTGAGGAAGTTACTTGTTTATTAGTTTAGTTTTCTTTTCTTATCACAGGTGCATTTGACGTGTGTGTTAGTTGTGTGTTTGCAGGCATATTTTCTTTAGTTGATGAACTTGCGTTCTTCGGGTCTACCTTTGAATAGTCCTTTGTCTACTCCGAGAAGACCAAGAGGGCGTCGGTTTAACTTCACTGAACCCACAACACCAATACCAACACCATTTTCACCTATAGCTAAACCCACTCCTGATTCAGACGAGGAAGGGTTCTTTTTAGACGAATTCTTCAATCTAGAAGTTAAGCAAGAAGAGATGGGTGACGAACAACCTAGGGATCCAAATGACACTCGCTATGGCGAGAGGGTTCGAACTATCCCAACTAGCCGTGGCTCCGCCATTAGACCACCGGCCATTGATCACACTTTCAATTTGAAAGGGAATCATA